>OX424560.1:27569105-28087795 GCA_949152475.1 Terebella lapidaria
TGGAGAAACAGGTGCCGTTCGGCAGGTGCTTCCTCAGACCCATTCAATGGTGTCTAGCGTTGCAATGGCGGATCCTCACCGATCGACTAGACCAAGTCGTATCGGTGGACGATCGTGCTCGGGAAGCAATGCATTGGTGGCGGGACCATCGGAATCTTTTCCGAGGGATGCCACTCGCGGAGTATCTGCCCGATCGGACCTTCTTCACCGATGCGTCAGAATTGGCTTGGGGAGCTCATATGGACGAGCGCGAACTCTCTGCTGTGTGGAACACGAGCGAGAGGGCGTTGCACATCAATGTCCTAGAGCTGCGAGCGGTGAGACGTGCGTTCGAGATCTGGGGGCCTCAGAGTCCCCCAGGGACGAAGTGGTTGGTCTTCACAGACAACAGCACAGTAGTGGCGCACATAAACAAACAAGGTGGAACTCGGTTGAGTCAGCTTTGTTTGGAGGCCGAGTGTTTGATCAGGTTTGCCTTCAAGTACCGTCTGTTTATCAGGGCGAGGCACCTGCCGGGTCACAGGAATGTCCTAGCGGACGCTCTGTCGAGACCGGACAAGATCATAGGCACGGAGTGGAGTCTGCATCCGGGGGTGTTTCGGCGCGTTTGTCAGGCGTTCGGGACACCGAACATAGACCTGTTCGCAACCTCTCGGAATCACAAGCTCCCGGTCTACTTCTCACCTCTGCCAGAGAGCGAGGCACTGGCTGTGGACGCGATGTCTCAGTCGTGGGACGGGATGTTCGGGTATGCGTACCCGCCAACTCGGTTCCTAACAGAAGTGCTGCACAAAGTAGCCAGGTCTCAGTGCGAGATTCTGTTGGTGGCGCCATGCTGGCCGATGCAGGCGTGGTTCCCCCTGCTACTGTCCCTCCTGATCGATGTACCACGGGTTCTCCCGATCGAGGACAGGTTGCTGAAGCAACCGGGGCGGGATATATTTCACGATTCCGTCCACGTGCTCAAATTACACGTCTGGAGGCTATCGAGCGATCCTTCCAGGAGGCAGGATTTTCTCAGCAGGTGTCCGTACATCTCGCGAGAAAGAATAGGAGATCCTCCTCTAAAACGTATGAGGCTAAATGGAGAGTATTCGTACGTTGGTGTAACGGAAGGCGCATTGATCCGCTCTCTGCCCCTCTGAATGCAGTGCTAGACTTTCTCTGCTATCTCTTTGATAGGCTTAATTTGAAGCCTACTACGATCGAGGGATACAGGTCCATGCTGGGCCCTGTATTCCGTGCTAGGGGGATCGATTTAACTAATAATCGTATCCTTGCTGATCTCTTGGCGTCCTTTAGGACGCAAAGGCCACGTGGAGTTCCTACTCTACCGGATTGGGACATGGCTTTTGTGCTATATTGTCTTACTAAAGCACCTTGGGAGCCTCTCAAGGAAGTTTCCTTGCAGAGGTTAACTCTTAAGACTTTCCTGCTAGTTATGCTAGCAAGTGGTCGAAGACGCTCAGATGTCGCGGCGATCGACGTATCGCGAGTCGCATTTGGCGCGGATGGGTCTTGGCGGCAAAAGGAGCGCTCGAGTCATGCAGGCAGACGATCGTGCCTTGCTTTCAGTACGCGAATTTCTATCCAGAACGATCCAAAGGATCGAAAAGGAGCATGTAGTAGTTTAGAGGTGAGTAATAACAATAAACGGCAAATTTACAATTAAAATTTGGGAAATTTCTCCGGTAACCTTTCTAGCCCATTGGGCTAATTTTCTGCTTTCTGGCTGTTTATTTTCCTTATGTTACTCCCACTGGTAATTACTCCGTATAGGTAGCTGTTCGTTTTAATGATTCTGTGCAGAGGGGGGGGGGGGATGTGCCTATTATGTAAGAGTACTGAGCGTGTCTATTTTGGGCATGAAAACGAAAAGTTTGCCAAGCTAAAGAAGAAATCTACATCATTTGATGGACCATTTCACAGAGCCCACTCGGACCTCATGAATATCTGGCAATACTCGGCGATTTCCATAGTTCAAACAGACCAATGGCTACTGAGGACAGAACACGCGCTTCCATGGCAGCGTAAAACAACACACGAGATTCGGAAATTGTCTCAAGCAGCATCCGCGCGCTTAGCCGCGTGCACGCTCAAGCAGTCACACGATATGGTTATATGCAAAAAGACCGTTAAGAATGGAAGAATGGGCATATACCAACAAAATGTGACATTTTGCAGATACATTTGTATAATATATTTAGGCCATACGAGTCGAGGCAAAGGCTTACTTTATCTAAATGCGATGTATATATGTGCTCATTAGGTTACCGGACCTTTGGTCCGATAACCTATTGGCATGGCGTTGCGTCCGTCCGTCCGTCCGACCGTCCGTCCGTCCGTCCGGCGTTAACATTTTTACTTTTAAAGTTAACGATCGAATCTTTCTGAAATTTTGCACAAAAATGCCTAAAAATATTTTGAGAATGAGGTATTTTTTTGTTTTTTGATATTCGCATTTTTAGGTTACCGGACCTATGGTCCGATAACCTATTGGCATGGCGTTGCGTCCGTCGTCCGTCTAGCCGTCCGTCCGTCCGTCCGTCGTCCGTTCACATTTTTATCTTTAAAGTATGTGATGGAATCTTTCTGAAATTTTGCACAAAAATACCTAAAAATATTTCAAGGAAAGGTTTTTTTTTGTTTTTCGATTTTCGCATTTGTTTCAAAATGGCGGCCGTTTTCGACGAAAAATGCCTGATTTTGGACTTTGGCGGCCATTTTCTCAAAAACTGTTCAGTAACTTTTTTTCTTTTTGATACACAACACTCCTCATATGTACTCCTGTGATGTGTATAAGTTTCGTTGCGCTTGAATCGCTCGAAGTGGGCCATTTTGGGCCAAACTTGGCCCAAATGGGACTTTCCCATGTTAAATTTTCCTATGCTTTATAATGGGACACATTATGCCTTATATCTCACTTAATATTGAGATTAGAGACTAGGAATCAATTGTGGACATATAGGAAATGATATATGCTGAATATCCTCGTGACCTTGAGTTTGACCTCTGACCTCAGTTTCAAGGTCAAAGAACAAAATGGCTAATATCTCGCTTATTATCGACTTTACAGCTTAGAAATCAATTGTGGACATATAAGAAATGATATATACCGAATATTCTGATGACCTTGAATTTGACCTTTGACCTCATTTTCAAGGTCACAGGACAAAATGGCTAATATCTCACTTCTTATCGACTTTACAGCTTAGGAATCAATTATGAACATTTAGGAAATGATATATGCAGATTATTGTCATGACCTTGAATTTGACCTTCGACCTCATTTTCAAGGTCACAGGACAAAATGGCTAATATCTCGCTTATTATCGGCTTTACAGCTTAGGATTCAATTGTGAACATATAGGGAATGATATATGCTGAATATTCTCATGACCTTGAATTTGACCTTTGACCTCGTTTTCAAGGTCACATGACAAAATGGCTAATATCTCGCTTATTATCGACTTTACAGCTTAGGAATACATTGTGAACATATAGGAAATGATATATGCTGAATATTCTCATGACCTTGAATTTGACCTTTGACCTCATTTTCAAGGTCACATGACAAAATGGCTAATATCTCGCATATTATCGACTTTACAGCTTAGGAATACATTGTGAACATATAGGAAATGATATATGCTGAATTTTCTCGTGACCTCGAATTTGACCTTGACCTCATTTCCAAGGTCACAGGACAAAATTGCTAATATCTCGCTTATTATTGACTTAACAGCTTAGGAATCAATTGTGAACATATAGGAAATGATATATGCTGAATATTTTTGTGACCTTGAATTTGACCTTTGACCTCATTTTCAAGGTCACAGGACAAAATGGCCAATATCTTGCTTATTAGTGACTTTACGCCTTATGAATCAATTGTGAACATATAGGAAATGATATATGCTGAATATTCTAGTGACCTTGAATTTGACTTTTGACCTCATTTTCAAGGTCAACAGGACAAAATGGCTAATATCTTGCTTATTATCAACTTTACAGCTTAGGAATCAATTGTGAACATATAGGAAATGATATATTCTGAATATTCTCATGACCTTGAATTTGACCTTTGACCTAAATTTCAAGGCCAGTCATTTTATTTTCAAGGTCAGAATACAAAATGGTTTATATCTCTCTTATTATCAAATTCACAGCTTAGGATGTATGCTGAATATTTTGGTGATCTAGAATTTGACCTTTGATCCAATTTTCAAGGTCAGAGAACAAAATGGCTAATATGTCGCTTATTATCATCTTTACAGCTTAGGAATCAATTGCGAATATAGAGGAATGATATATAGTGAATCTTTTCATGAACTTGAACTTTGACCTCATTTTCTAGGTCACATCACCGATCACAGAATGGCTAATATCTCACTTATTATCGACTTTACAGCTTAGGAATTTATTGTGGACATACTAGAAGTGATATATTTGTTGAAAAATTATTTTCAAGGTCACTGGACAAAAGGCTAATATCTAAAATGTATATTGTCCGGTAACCTTTCTTAGCCCTTGGGCTAATTTTTTAGCTTACCGGCCCTTTGGGCCGATAAGCTATTGTCGTGGTATTTCGTCCGGCGTCCGGCCGGCGTCCGTCGTCCGTCCGGGTCTGTAACTTTTTTTAGGTTACCGGACCTATGGTCCGATAACCTATTGGCATGGCGTTGCATCCGTCGTCCGTCGTCGTCCGTCGTCGTCGTCCACATTTTTATCTTCTTTGTTTACAGGCGAATTTTTCTGAAATTTTGCACAAAAATACTTAAAAATAATTCAAGAAGGAGGTATTTTTTAGTTTTTTTATTCTCGCATTTTTTTCAAAATGGCGGCCGTTTTCGACGAAAAATGCCAGATTTTGGACTTTGGCGGCCAATTTCTCAAAATCTGTTCAGTAACTTTTTTTCTTTTTGATAAATAACACTCCTCATATGTACTCCTATGATGTCTATAAATTTCGTTGCGCTTGAATCGCTCGAAGTGGGCCATTTTGGCCCAAACTCGGCTCAAATGGGACTTTCCCATGTTAAATTCTCCTATGCTTTATAATGGGACACATTATGCCTAATATCTCACTTGATATTGAGATTAGAGACTAGGAATCAATTGTGGACCTATAGGAAATGATATATGCTGAATATTCTCGTGACCTTGAATTTGACCTCTGACCTCACTTTCAAGGTCAGAGCACAAAATGGCTTATTTCTCGCTTATTATCGACTCTACAGCTTAGGAATCAATTGTGGACATATAGGAAATGATATATTCTGAATATTCTCGTGACCTTGAATTTGACCTCTGACCTCAGTTTCAAGGTCAGAGCACAAAATGGCTTATATCTCGCTTATTATCGACTCTACAGCTTAGGAATCATTTGTGGACATATAGGAAATGATATATGCTGAATATTCTGATGACCTTGAATTTGACCTTCGACCTCATTTTCAAGGTCACAGGACAAAATGGCTAATATCTCGCTTGTTATCGACTTTACAGCTTAGCAATCAATTATGAACATATAGGAAATGATATATGCAGATTATTGTCATGACCTTGAATTTGACCTTTGACCTCATTTTCAAGGTCACAGGACAAAATGGGTAATATCTCACTTATTATCGATTTTACAGCTTAGGAATCAATTGTGGACATATAGGAAATGATATATGCTGAATATTCTCGTGACCTTGAATTTGACCTCTGACCTCATTTCCTAGGTCCAAGGACAAACTGGCTCATATCTTGCTCCTCTATTGACTGTATGGCTTGGGAATCAATTGTGGACATGATATACATGATATAGAAAATGATATACACTGAATATTTTGATGACCTTGAATTTGACCTTTGCCCCTTCATTTTCAAGGCTACAGCATAAAATTGCTAATATCTCTCTGATTATTGAACTTACAGAGCAATCAACTGTGGACATGATATATGCTTAATGTTATATATGCTGAATATTCTCTTGACCTTGAATTCAACCAGTGACCTGGCTAACACCTAAAATATTAAACATTGTCCGGTAACCTATCTTTGGCCCTTGGCCTAATTTTTTGACATGATGAAATTCCCCATAAATTTGTCAGAACATACCTTGGGCCAGTATCTAAAGACGTTTTTTGAATTTTTTTGATTGAATCGTTTTTGCCCATTTGGCGGCCATTTTTGACGAAAAATTCCCAATTTTGGACTTTGGAGGCCATTTTCTCAAAAACTGTCTGATCAGTTTTGAGATTTTTGTTTCAAAACATTCCTCTCATGTACCTTCATGACGCGTATAAGTTTCGTTGCCCTTGAATCGTCGGTCTGCGTGTGGCGGCCATTTTGATTTTTTGACGGGTCGGCCAAAAAAAATTTTTTCATCCCAAATCAAGTCACTATTCATTTTGAGCCATTTCCAGCAAAAAAAAAAAAAAAAATTTTTTTTGGCCATTGAAAAATTTTTGGGACTTAGAAAATTTCACCCAATTTTCCTTCATAATGGGAGCTGTGCGGAGTAAACTCATAGAACACTTGAAGATAGAGCCTAAGTATTGGCACATTTAAATGGGAAATCAGATATTGCGGTTTGAGTGATGACCTTGAATTTGACCTTCAATGACCTTGGAAGGTCAAAAACGATGAATTTTGTCTTTGGTGGCCATTTTGTCTAAATCTATTCAGACAGTTTTTCTCAAAATCATGTATGAGATTATCTTTATGTACCTTTGTGATGTGTAATTTGATTTCGTATTATAGTCCATACAGATAATGTGTTTCCAGCAACATTTATGAACATCTTTTGACAATTAGAGTTCAAGATCAGTGTAACAAATTATATGTTGGAAAATCAATACTCTGCGTTTCTCATGATTGCCGGTAAGCTACAGCACCCTTGGTGCTATGTTTTCAAAATGGCGGCCATTTTTGTCGAAAAACGCTCAATTTTGGACTTTGACGGCCATTTTCTCAAAAACTGTCTGATCAGTTTTGAGTTTTTGGTTTCAAAAGATTCCCCTCATATACCTCTGTGATATGTATAAGTTTGGTTGCCCTAAATTCGCCGGTCTCCATGTGGCGGCCATTTTGAATTTTTGGCGGGTCGGCGAAAAAAAAATTTTTCGCCCCAAATCGCATTACTATCCATTTTGGGCCATTTCTAGGCAAAAAAAAATTTTCACCCTTTGAAAAAAATTTTGGACTTAGAAAATTTTCGGCACTTTTTTCCTTCATAATGGGAGTTGTCTGGACTGTACTCATAGAACGCTTGAAGATAGAGCTTAGAAATTGGCACTTTCAAATGGGAAGTCATATATGGCGACTTGTGTGGTGACCTTGAATTTGACCTTGGATGACCTTGAAAAGTTCAAAACAGCCATTTTTGGGTCGAAAAATGCTCAAATTCGCACCTGGTCTGTATTTTCTCCAAAACTGTCTGATCAGTTTGAGATTTTTGTTCGAAAAAAGATTCCACTCATATACCTCTGTGACGTGTATAAGTTTTGTTGCCCTTGAATCGTCGATCTCCGTGTGGCGGCCATTTTGAATTTTTGACGAATCGGCAAAAAAAAATTTTTTCGTCCCAAATCGCATTACTATCCATTTCGGGCCATTTCTAGGCAAAAAAAAAATTTTCACCCTTTGAAAAAAATTTTGGACTTGAAAAATTTTCGACACTTTTTTCCTTCATAATGGGAGCTGTCCGGACTGTACTCATAGAACGCTTGAAGATAGAGCTTAGAAATTGGCACTTTCAAATGGGAAGTCATATATGGCGACTTGTGTGGTGACCTTGAATTTGACCTTCGATGACCTTGAAAGGTCAAAACAGCCATTTTGGGGTCAAAAATGCCCAGATTTGCCTCTATAGATGAAATGCTTGCAGATAGAGCTCATGTTTGCATTATGAACCTATAGGGAGACATATATGGCACAACTAATGATGACCTTGAACTTGACGTCAGATGACCTTGAGTGCCAAGTGTCTGACTTGGAATGTGTAAATTGACCTGAGCGGCCTAAACGATTCCACCCAGATATATCTTCGTATCATGAACATATAGAATATCAAATACCGCACACATACATGTAATGGTGACATCGAAGTTCACAGGGATGACCTTGATTGGTAAATCTCAAGGTCATATGTTTACACTGCGAACCTTGATTGGTAAATCTCAAGGTCTGTTACCTGCCAATGCTGCCATGGCCAAACCAAAATTGTCCGGTAACCTATCTTAGCCTTTGGGCTAATTTTTTTTCATTTGAAGTTATGCACAAAACAGTTGAAATTGATTCAAAGCCCCCCGCTTCTGATTGGTCCAAAAATGTTTATGTTTTCAGACTTCCGGGTCGCGTTCGATTAGGGCAGGATTTCCCCGCGAGTTTGAACTCTACCCCTATCGAACGGCGAGAGTTCGAACTCGGGGTTCAGAATCTAGGTCAGGGTTTCACTCCCCGATTTTCTGGGAGTGACGAGGATTTCGCGTGGCATTATGGGATAGCTTCAGTATGATCGTTTGTAACTCGTGGCGTGATGGATCAAAAGAAGCTTTGTGAAGCTGATTCCACAATACGATCGCGTTCTGAAAGCAGTGAAACTATAAGTTTCGCCAACTATAAATTTCGTCAGCTATAAGTTTCGCTTGGCATTTCCTGACTCCAGTGTTGCAATTCTACCGTTCGAAGCATACACACAAATGCGCATGCGTGTATCGCAACTCCAGTGTCAGAATCCTCCCCTAATCGAACGCGACCCCGATATATTTGGCGGGAGTCCCTGTGAAATGGTCACTTATTACTACGATGCTTGCTTGTCTGCAAACCAACCATGTCTAATTCGTTATTTTAACATACAAACTAGATCTAAAAGAAGTAGTAGTGATATAATCAACTGATAGTCTGCCGAAAAAAATCAGCAAGTCGGATAATGGCATTAATGCCATGATGATGGTGAGTCTGAGGCAGCGGAGCACGAGACTGCCCCAGATTGCCCGACCTTTACCCCATGTCTACCCCTGCCCAACCGGCGTCTGTCACTAAACTGTCACTGTTGAAACTGACTGCTCAACCTCTTCTGTATCTGAGACTTCTCAGAAGTGTTCTGTTAGTGTTCTGTCAGCACCCCTGAATGCTGCCATTATCATTGATTATTGTCTAACCATATGTATTGGGTCATAAGAAGATGATAAAATATCATCTATGATTTGTTAACCCACACAAATAATGTAAACAGCAGTTTAATCCAGGGCGACATGTTATATGGATCCAGCCCTAGTCGGATGTTGTTCTAAGGGTGGTGGAGAGTATATAATCATTCAATCAATAGGCAACCGGAAGTCGTTTGAGATTGGCTGCTCACATGACAACCCGTTTGTAACCTCCTAAGGCCATAGAACAAAATGGTGGTAATCCGACCTGAGTTTCTCAAAATATTTCTTCGTTTCTCGCTGTTGTCACCTCTATGTTCTTAACATTGTACCCTACAATATATGTCCACACAACGCACGTTCAAGCAAAATACTAAGTATATATCGAATGGCATATTTTTATTTGCGCCACCACAGATTTGAAATTAATGATCAATGACAAAATGCACACACATGAAACATTCTACTGAAGGGTGTCACTTGTTATTAAATAATTTTATGTAAGCGTGACACGATTTTTGTGTACCAACTTTGTTTCGTATCGCCTGCGTTGGAACCAGCTACACATTTCTTAAATTCATAGAATATTTTAGTGACATTTGAAGACATAACCCAGTCATAGTGTATTGATTGGAGGCATATATCAAATATGTTGAGGTCTGTTGCAGTATTGCCATCATATCAACCCTAATGTCATATCTTGTGGCTTTCAGGACAGTCCGCTCAGTGACACCAACAACCTCCAGGATGAATCTTCCGACCGAGGATCCGTGAAGTCATCGCGTTCACCGTGAGTATGCAGAGTTATACTTGATGCATGGATGACACCGAACAGTTGGAGATTGAACAATGTGTGGATAACTTTTGTAATATTTTGGCTATTCTAGCTCCCCAAGTCCTAATACCAAAAGGAGAACTCGATCCAGGTGAGATATTCAAAGCTGTGTTGATGACATTCCATTGTATTCATCAATTCGACAAGAGTACAATCCCGGGATGATGAAAATAATAAATATTGTTCTTTTTGTCACAGGTCTCGCAGCTATGGCCGCAGACACTACTACTCTCGATCGCGCTCTCGTAGCCCATCTCACCGCCGCAGGCGATCCAGATAGTAAGTGCTGGGTTGAAAAACCCAAGATAATCAAAGTCGCATATTGTGGAAGTGGAAAACTTTGTGTGAAATATATTGCAATTTTTTTTCAGGGTGAAAACATGAAAATTACTTCCAAACTAACTATGTGACAGTGATGAATAATGATTCCCATGAATTGGTTGCTACAATGCAAACTTAACTTCTAGCAGAATGTTCTAATTTTAAAGTATAGGGTAGAGTTCTGACACTAGCATGGTAATGATATTTGATTGGATTACAATCTATGATGAAAACAGATCTCATTAGTTGTCTCACCAGTAGTGATTTTATTCCCTAGTTCACGCAGCCGCAGTCGCTCCTACAGCCCCCGCTACCGACGCGACCGTTACCGTAGTTTCCGCAGCCGAAGCCGATCACCAATGTCCAGCCGTCGTCGCCACATGGGAACTCGCGTAAGTGCAATAACATATATAACACACATGTATGTTCATATACACTTTCATTTTTTTGCAGTTCCTTGTTGAAATTCAGGCTATGGGCTACTTTACAAATGGAAAATTTCTACTCTGGGCAAGATTTCACATTATACTAACAAAAGAAAAACCTATTGATCCCCTTCCTCCCTAAACTAACATCAACAGGAGAACCCTCGCACCAGTAACTGTGTTGGTGTGTTTGGACTGAGCCTCTACACCCAAGAACGCGACCTGCGTGAGGCTTTCTCTCGATATGGCCCTGTCGAGGAAGTACAAGTGGTCTACGATCATCAGACGGGAAGGTCTCGTGGATTTGCCTTCGTCTACTTCAGGAATCTTGAAGACGCAGAAGAGGTTAGCTAATGACACGAAAAAAAGTTCCCAGTTTTGCTGAATTTTCATGACCAATTTTCACTGGTCAAATTTCAATTGGGCTTGAATTGTCTCATTTTCTTTGATTATTTGTGCAAACCATTGAAATTTTAGGTTGCAAATATTTTTCATTCAGTCTGTTCAATTTATCCAAGGCTTCTTTTCAGAATGTTTTCTAAATAGCGAAAAATAATTCTCTTTTCAAACACAGGCAAAAGAACGAGCGGCTGGCACCGAGATTGACGGACGTAAAATCCGCGTGGATTATTCCATCACTCAGCGAGCCCACACCCCCACTCCGGGAATTTACTTGGGAAAACCCTCTTCGTAAGTCCCAAGTTTCAGTTATGCTTTCATGAGCAAAGTTACACTGTTCAAGGTAGATTGAAGACCGACACAGGAGCAGTTCGCTTGCCAAATTTCGAACAATTCCAGTTATTTTCGGACCATTGCTCGGCCTTGAAAAATGTTGAAAAACATGGGGAAATCATGGTTTCAAAATGGCTCATTTATTGCAGTGAAACAAATAGGCACAGACCCTCAAGAACAAGTCAAGACAATAATACCTCAACCCGCCAGTCTGCAAGGCCTGCTGACTGGTGAAAATATACTTATAAACTCCCTAGATAAGATCCCCAGACAAGGCTTTCATTTGTAGAAATTTACGATGTATTTTCTAACGAGCGTCGTTTATTTCCACATGCAGGGATGGTTACCGTAGCCGACGATCACCATCACCCTACTACTACCACAAGAGAAGCCGCTACTCACGATCACGCTCGCGAAGCTACTCACCAAGAAAGTACCACAGTAAGTAGCTAAAAATGCTGCCTTTTAATTACTCACACTCGATACTTACTCACACTTTAATTACTCACAGTTGCTATCTTTAGTGTAATAATGAAACATTTCGGAATTATCCATGTTAACTTGTAAAGAGTATGGAAATGAAACAATTTTGGACACAGTTGGAAAGTACTGTATATAAAATTATGAGAACATGAATTTAATACACCTTAAGTTCAATATTATATGGTAAAAAAAAAATATTCTGACTATAACATGCCCAGGGTGAGTACATATAAAGAAGACAAATCATGTTGTTTTATATATGTTTTTTTGCAAGTTCACACATCAAGTAAAATTGTTATATTCTTTTCCCCCATGCTTAGGTCGCTATTGAACAGTTGCGCGCATTTCTTCCTCATTGCTTGATTCATATATTTCGTTGCAAAACAAACAAAAATTGAATAAAATGTCATGATTTTTTTTTTTTTTACAAGAGTTGAGCTGGTGTATAGAAAGACACTTATGACATGAATGTGTGCTTCCCTGTAATCTTTTAGTTTCTTGAAAGTTGAGAAATTCAGGTTTAGAATTTAAGTTTCCTTGCTTTCTTCTATGTAAAAAAAAAATTAGGGGTGCAACGATACACCGGTGGTTCAGTGAATCATGATATAAAAGCCCACGATATGCTTATTGTATCGCCAGGCATGTACCGAACATGCACGATATACACATGTACATGATGTATGCGAGAGAAAACTTGTTCCGATTGCATGTGGTTATTCTCGAGTGACACTGAGGCTAAAAATAGCTCTGTGGCAAACATTTTATTCTGCACCCCGCTTTTGGTTGAATCTAGATGAAATCTTTAACGTTGACCAATCACAGCGTTTGTTTCATTTTCCTGAGTAAAAAATGGCAGCCCCCACGCTATCAACATCTATCAAATAACCAAATAGAGAATGTGGATAACACCGCAATCAGTCAGTGAATGAAGAATATTACCGGTAAGATGATATAGTTTCGTAGCATCAGTTTATCATTCAGCTCAAACATTATACTTACCCTGTGGGAATTCATGCTAACAGTTCTGGCAATACATATCGTATCGCGAGTGCTTTATCGAGATACGTATCGTATCGTGGGAAAACGTATCGTTGCACCCCTAAAAAAAATATACGGGAGGTGTTGAAATAAAATGTCATGTAATAGAGTGTAATGCTTGGATCACCAGGATACTCATGAATTCATGTCTTATTTGATCATGTAAAGTACTTTACATTAATGTAGATACATTGAATATAGTCAGTGAAAAGATGCACATGTATGAACATTGTACAAAGTATTAGCTTTCATTGTGTAGGCCCCTTTGTCATCACAATTTTATTATGTCTACCATTGAATCCCTGCTGAAAAGCTTAACGCTGATATTCCTACTGTAGGCCATGTTTCTTCACAGTACTGTTAATACTTGGTTGTTTGTTCTTAGTATATGATTATATAAGAGAGGTATATGCTGTGAAGTGCTTTGTTTGTCATGTAATAATATGATGAAAATGTCGTCGCAAATAAATTGTATGTTTTTAGTGGACTAAGATTTTTTTACTAATAATTCTTGTTGTTGTTCTTTATTTTATATAAGGACTGAAGATGGTTGAAATTGGATGAATTTGGGAGAAGAATGAAAATTGAAGAAAGAAAATAGTGAAGTTAAGAAAATTGAAAAATGAAGAAAGAAGTTTAAATCTTGAGCTTGGTCAGTCAAGTGGTTTGAAGAAAGAAAATGGTGAAAATGGTTTATTGCAAAACGGGAATCGTGAAGACGCAGACCACAGCTCTGGTTCGTATTTGTCTGTTGTGGTTCATCATTCAATTCCTTTGTAATCTCTCTCTCTCTCTGTGTCTTCAATTGCTACTGTCACACCTGTGCACCACTTCCTAAAATATATGCCAAGGTATTTGGAATTGTAACCATGCCAACTTCAGTCGAATGTCCTAAGATTAACAACTGTTGTGTATTAAATGAGAGGGCAGGCAAAGAGATCAGGAAATTTACTGCTGCTGCAAGTTTAATATCTCTTGGCAGCGTCTGCTGTTGGTGCTTCTCCATATTTTGCTGTAAAGCTATTTGTATTCATATGCATAGCTAAGGCGTTTCCAGTCAAAGATAATGCATTGGCAAAACTGTTCTAATACCAGTATCGGTATGTAATAGATAGAATTTCTGTGAGAGGATGTACAAGGTTGCTCAGGAAAGGTGAGTTTCCGAATAATTCTTCGACAACAATATCTACTTTTATAATACATCTAATTGCAACAGTAGGATAAATATGGGTGTGACAACACGGGTTTTATAATGTATAAGTGTTTGTTTAATGACAGGTGTTTCTCTTGTATCTAAGAGATCAACATGGGATCGTTTCTGGATGATTCAGCCATCCAACAGATACCTTACAGTAGGTATTTTGCATAACAAATACACGATTGTTCGTTCCAAGTTGTTAACAAATACTATTCATTTGTGCAAATCAGATTAATGAACAATACTAATCAAACAATACAAGCATTATATCATAGTATACTCAATGAAATAATAGGCATCCCGATTGAAAATCGGGAGCCTTATGTTTTTGTCTGTTTTTTTTTTTTTTTTTTTCTTTTTTTTTTTTTTTTTTTTTTTTTTTTTTTTTTTTTTTCTTCCGCCGTTTGGTTTCCGGATCATAACTCTTGAACGCCTCGATCTATCTTTCCGAAATTTTCACAGCTCATCCGAAATACTTTGCTTCTAACCCCTATTGTTTTTCGTCGAGATCCGAAATCCAAGATGGCCGCCAGCGGCCATTTTGGAAAAAAAAATCGGGCGATTCCTGTCAATGTCATAATTTGATTCAGGCAATTTCCAGAGGAAAAAAAATTTTGTAGGTGCATTTTTTTTTTTTTTTGGACTTAGAATTTTTCCCTCGCCTGCGCCCATGCAGATGTAATACTGTAACTGAGCCATGCTACTGTATTCACTTACTGCAGCCTGCATGTCCAGCATGAGGCTAGGCTCTGCCCTCTCAGCCAGTGCAGGAGATCAGCCAGTCTGTCCAGCACAGCAATGGGCTCTGCCCCTCTCAGCCAGCCCTGCTCGGTCATGCCTTACAAGATCAGCCAGTCTGTCCAGCTCAGAAATAGGCTCCGCCCCTCTCAGCCAGCCCTGCTCAGTCATGCCTGACAAGATCAGCCAGTCTGTCCAGCACAGAAATAGGCTCCACCCCTCTCAGCCAGCCCTGCTCAGTCATGCCTGACAAGTGATACAGCTAGCATGTCCAACATGACCCTAGGCTCATATCCATGCATTATCCCTCACTCCCCCCTCCAAAGCCTGGTTTACTAGTGTGTGTACATGGTAAAAGAATGAAGTTACATCCCACAGAATACAATAGTTGGTTAATAAGCCAACACACATGACACAACATGCTTGGGGGATGATTTGCCCTGTCTGCATTTATATTGTACAAACATGTATTGTTTGAATGTTTTGTTATTCAACTCTATTTCACATGCAATGACCAAATCATCATTGTTTTAGTTAGCTGGCAAATGTTTGGCTTTGGTTATAATATGAATGCGAAAATTCCGCTGTATTATACAAGTTTTGAAATCACAAAATTGGCCAAGATGACACAGCATTCTTTTACACAGCATTCTTTTAGTCACGTATCATTTTATATTTGACAGGAGCACCTGAAAAATATCACGAACATTCTGATTAAATATACTAGTACGCTGAATAATATTGGCTGGGTAATTGTCCATTCATTTGGGGTGGCAAATGTCTGGTGGGCCAAGTTGTCAAGATGATAAAAAGCAGTTCTGGTAAGAAACTGTCTGATGAGCTCTCACTCTTACCCACATACAATGGCCTATGTATCCTTTTTTCTCAGTCCAGTATGACCATTTGAAATGATAAGAACAAAATGGGGGATGCCACAAAGCCTATAGGCTTTTATGTCTAGTTATGCATATATTATGTTTGTGTTCCTATTAATTACCAGATCAGATGTATATGCACCAGACGAAGACGTCCTGAAATCTTCCAGCTGAATACGGAGAAATTTGGAGAGAATAAAATAATGTGATCTCCTGTTTGCTATGATATCATGCCATTTGTAGCTTTCATGCTATTTGTCTCAAATATATTTGTACAAAATAGCACGGTAGCACAATGAAACAAATCTTGGTGAATTGGGTTATTCTTGTAAAATTCGCAACAATAAATGTCTAAATAAATCATGTTGCTATGACAAAACAGGTATACTATTTCAACTTATATACATCTCTGTTAACGTGAATCAGTGTGTCTTCCATATAAATCAAATATACATAATATCCTGTACATTTCATATGTTCAAAATAGTATGCATCGGTGACGACAATTACAAATTGAATCATTGAAGTGTAAACTTGTGTTGTTTCGATAAATAGTTTGAATTATATGGGTTTGTTGACTGATTCTCTGATATGGAATATTGTATTAGTATAAATGAATTATTGGCGTATCTAAGTTTGTTAAGAATTATTTCTTGTCCCACCGGTCTGTGTCGAAATTGGCTTCCTGGTATTTTGTTATACTCATTTGAAAAATAGAAATTAACCCAATGACTTTCTATATGTTAATCATAAAACATTAGCTCTACATGTATTTTGTCTGTAGGGGCCAGTTTACACGTTTCAGGTCAGGCGTGAGATTAACATTCGAGGTCCAGTTCAAGGTCACAAAAAGATGTGCTATATATATGTCCGACTTCTCTTGACACAATCCTATACATTTAAGTCCCAAAGGCCAATTTACACATTAAATTTCATTTGAAAGACATTTAGCACAAGGTCACCATTAGGTATGCCATATATGACTTCCTATATTCTCATAATACAAACATAAGCTCTATCCACAAGCATTTTGTCTGTAGAGGTCAATGAACACATTTCAGGTCAGGCGTGACCTTGATATTTACCCTTCAAGGTCGTGGGTTCAAGTTTAAGGTCGCCCAAAGATGTTACTTCTTTATATACATGTATGCTCATCATACAAGCAAGCTATTATCTACCAGCTTCTGTCTGTAAAAGGCCAATTTACACATTTCATGTCATCTTGACGTTAAGGTTGTCTAAGGTTAACCTCAAGATTACCAAAAGAATTGCCATATTTGACATTTTGGGCCTTACAAACCCACAAATCAGGCCTTTTCGGCGATTCAAGGCACTCATCTTTATACACAATGTCAAGGACCCCAATTTAGCATGTTGTGAAATGAAAATCTCAAAACTCATCAGATAGTTTTTTGAGAAACAGCCAAAAACTGACGGGGGGGGGGGGGGGGGGGGGTTGGCCTAGATTTCAGGCCTTTCAAGTGATTCAAGGCACTCCATCTTAATATACAACGTTAAGGACCCCAATTATGAAAACTTTGGACAAATAGGTGAATTTTGGGCCTCTCGAGCATTTCGAGGCACTGCACCTTTATACATGACTTCAATCACGAAGTTTTGAAACAAAAATCTCAAAACTGATCAGTCAGTTTTTAGCAAGCTATTGTCGTGGTTTTTCATCCGTCGTCGTCGTCCACCACATTATCTGTTAACATTTTTTATCTTTTATTCGGGCTGATGAATTTGTCCGTAAATTTGTGTGAATATGTATTGAATCAATATCCCCAGAAGTTTTTTTTAAACTTTTTTTATTGGATCGATTATGCAGTTTTGGCGGCCATTTTTATGCCGAAAATGGCTGTTTTTGCATGTTCTCAACTTTAAAAATTATTTTCTCAAAAACTGATCAGAGATTTTAGTTTCAAAATGTTCCCCTCATGTATCTTTTTCATGTGTATAAGTTTCGATGCTCTTGAATCGCCGGTCTGCGTGTGGCGGCCATTTTGATGTTGTATACGGGGCCCAAATAGGACTTTCCCATGTTAAATTCCTCTATGCTTTATAATGGGCCACAAAGTTCTTGATATCACACTTAATATTGAGATTAGACTTTCGGATTCAATTGTGGACATATAGGAAATGATATATGCTGAATATTCTCGTGACCTTGAATTTGACCTTTAACCTCATTTTCAAGGCCAGACCATAAAATGGCCAATATCTCACTTATTATTGACTTTACAGCTTAGGAAACAATTGTGGACATATAGGAAATGATATATGCTGAATATTCTCGTCACCTTGAATTTGACCTTCGACCTCGTTTTCAAGGTCAGAGCACAAAATGGCTAATATCTCGCTTATTATCGACTTTACAGCTTAGTAATCTATTGTGATCATATAGCAAATGATGTACATGTATGCCGAATATTCTGATGACCTTGAATTTGACCCTTGACCTCGTTTTCAAGGTCAGAGCACAAAATCGTTAATATCTCGCTTATTATTCACTTTACAGCTTGCGAATCAATTGTGGACATATTGGAAATGATATATGCTGACTATTCTCGTGACCTTAAATTTGACATTTGACCTCATTTTCAAGGTCAGAGCACAAAATCGCTAATATCTAGCTTATTATTCACTTTACAGCTTGGGAATCAATTGTTGACATATAAGAAATGATATAAGCTGAATATTCTCATGACCTTGAATGTGAGCTTTGAACTTATTCTCAAGGTCAAAGCACAAAATGGCTAATATCTCGCTTATTATCGACTTTACATCATAGAAATCAAATGTGGACATATAGGAAATGATATGCTGAATATACTTGTAACCTTGAAGTTACCAGACCATCGGATCATATATAGGCCTATAAAAAATACATGCTGCCCTAAATGAATTTAGGTAACCATTTTAATTGCGAACATATAGGAAATGATACATGTCGAATACTCTGATGACCTTGAAATTGACCTTTGACCTAATTTTCAAGGTCAAAGCATAAAATGGCTATTATCTCGCTTATTATCGACTTTACATCATAGAAATCAAATGTGGACTTATAGGAAATGATATGCTGAATATACTTGTAACCTTGAAGTGACCATCGGTCCGATCACCTATTGGCTAGCCGGTTAGCTACAGGTCCCTTGGGCCTATGTATGAAAAGTCTCCAAAATTGTGCGTTTCTCGTCAAAAATGGATGCCAATTTGAAAAGAAAATTGCAAAAATTAAAAAATTAGCCCAAGGGTTAAGAAATGTTACCGGACAATTATATTTTAGATATTAGCCTTTTGTCCCATGACCTTGAAAATAAGGTCTTTGGTCATTCGAGGTCACGAGAATATTCAGCATATTTCATTTGTAGTTTGACCACAATTGATTCCTAAGCTGTAAAGTTGATAATAAGTGAAAGGCATTTTTGTGCAAAATTTCAGAAAGATTCGATTGTAAACTTTAAAGATAAAAATGTAGACGGACGACGACCGCAATGCCACGGCAATAGGTTATCAGACCAAAGGTTCGGTAACCTAAAAACTAAAAGATACTTCCCTCTTGAAATAATTTTAGACATTTTTGTACCAAATCTCAGAAGAATTCGAATATAATATTTAAAGATAACAATGTTGAAGGACGACGCCAACGGATGTCATGGCAATAGGTTATTGGATCATATATAGGCCTATAAAAAATACATGCTGCCTACAATTTCTGATTGTAGGCCTAAATGAATTATGTTTAGGTAACCGGAGGCTTGTAGAAACCCCTTCCCTCGTAGAAAACTCATGGGTTTTCGACCTATATTATGAACTAGCTTTGTTTTCTTCAAAGTAATAGCCTACCTATGGAAACAGAACACATGCAGGCCATATTCTGCAATTGATTTTGATTTTACATCATAAACAAATTTGAAAAAAAAGTGCCTCCTCAATAGTGTCTACGAAATTTTCTTGACCCAAATCCACTTTTAATAAATAAGTGAAATGTATCGTGGTCTAAGTTAACAGGTAGAGTCAAGTTCATCCATTACTGAAACACGCTTTTTGGCCGTAGTTTTGTTATGGATAATCAGACCAACTTGAAATTTTGTATTTCTCAATTGGGTATCATGCCGTAATTTTTCACCAAATTTCAAAATTCTATCTCAAAAATTGAATAAGTTGGCAATCTATATAACCCAATGTTGAATTTCAGTCGGAAATGGGATCAATAAATTTCAACAAATTCAGGGCTTTTATCGTGTGTATACCCATACAGAATGAACTTATTACATTGATTTGGAGTCGGAAAACTTAGTCGGTGTATATTGAGTGAATATGTTTATTCTGAAGCAATATATAACTCGTACATCGAATAAAAGTTGTTGTTTTTCTGTGCAGACTCTGAAATTCCATGTTGGGACTGAAATTTCCCAATTAATACACACAAATTTTCAAGTTGATCAAAATTTCAAAACTACGGTCGAAGAGCGTGTTTCACTGATGGATGAACTTGAGTTTAGTGACATCGTAAACGTTGGGAAATTCAGAAATCGCAGTTCGCAGATAACTTATTCAATGTCATTCACGGAGTGGAAACTGTTTTTGCAGAATTTTTTTTTTTTTAATTCTGTACAAATTGAATAGCCCATGCAAAATGCCAAAATAGAACATATTCAAAATATATTTCTGTATGTGATCATTCTTTATTTCGTTGCTTGTAATATGGTGGTTTGATACATTAAATAAAATCTTATTTAAATTACACGAATATATTTTTACGGATCAGTGTGGTTGCAGTGCTGCAATGGCTGCTAAGAAGATGTTTTGAGATTTTCGTTTTCCCGGGATTATTTACGTAGGTTTCGCTTGAAAAATACACACAGGTGTAAGAAAATAGAATTTGGCATGTCACTCAACAGTTTAGGTGATGTTTGCAAGTTGTTTGCATGATCATGTGTTGTTAGATATATCTCGACTGGCCTACATTGTACAGATCTACTGCTAAAAAACTGTACATTATACGTAGGGCTTCAACGAGTACTCGGTTAACCGGTTACGGTTCGGTTACAGATTTTGTGACCGGTTAATCGTGAACGTATTATGCACCCTTGTAATTAACCTATCGCCGAACCAGTTTGTCCGAGTCTTTTTACGTCATAATCGACGCATTCTGCAAAACGTCTTTGTTGGCCAAAGGGAAGTTTGCCGACGTAAAATGTGCAACTCGGACAAATTTTAGGGGCTTCGGCGATAGGTCAATTGAGTCTGAAATAGATCCAGTGTATCCGCGCTCTCGAGGCCCCCGGATACACTGGATCTAAGCCTGAAACACTTCACATCAGTCAAATTTACGCCCAAACCGGCAGAATTGAAGTGATTTATCACTTTCCAATCCAGATAGAATGTTTATTCATCATAATATTGCATATTTTCACGTGAAAATGACGTCTGGTGTCGAGTTTTAGGTGGGATTTTGACACGGAGATTTGATAAAATGCGAATTGAGAAAAAAATTTGGTGTTACTTTGGACAATATTTAGCTCTATATTTTTGGACGAGTAACCGGTTAGGGTTCGGTTACAAGCTGACGAGTAACCGGTCACGAAATTTAGTACTCGTTGAAGCCTAATTATACGGCTACAGACAGTGTACTGTGTTGTGCGCGATTTGCCAATTAGCACGATTTCGAAATCGCGCTGCGCGATATGCAAATTTTTCAAATCGGGCCCCGATTTCGAAATCGTCACGCGTTTTCAAAATGACTAATAACTAATAATGTTTAATAATGGCACCTCTCGTCCACATTTGCAAATCGCGCATTTCATACTGTACGTATGTACAGTAGCCCACGGACCGAAAACAACCAGTTGACAATCTGATATTTAGGGTCAGAGTACCTAATCATCGACCCTCTCCCTAATGCTCGACCATTGCAAACGGCTGGGCAAAACTTGAATAAACTAAAATGTGAAATCTGCTGAAATATGTATTAGAAGTACTTTCAATGTTGTTTTTGTTAGATATCTGTTTTGCACAGTTATTTGGCAATGTTTGCAGGGGTCGATGATTAAGGACAGGGTCGATGATTAGGTACCCTGACAATAGCATGTTGCGAACAAAATGCTAAATATCAGATTGTCAATGTTGGTTGTTTTCGGTCCGTGGGGCTAATGCACAGCGCTGTATTGAATATGAGCCATACAGTTCTAAATTCGCCGCATTCCCAAATTCGCCAACAGGGTTTTCAGACCCTTTAATGCAATCGAAACCAACCAGTTGTATCATCAATCAAGAGTCAAGACTCTGATATTCAATCTTTGTACCATCAATTTGTTTTTCCAGAAAACTAGTTTCTGAGCTCTGAAAATATTGAGTTGGAGAATTTTGGGATGCGGCGAATTTAGGACGGATGGCTCGTATATATACAAGTTTGTAATACTACCAGTAGTATAAACTGTATGAATCTTCATTATTCTGTTTCCAGAAAGTCACCATGGCTGAATCCAGCCAAGCCTCCGCTTCGGATACCACACTCATGCAAGTGCTCAAACGGAAAATGCGCCATGAACAGAGCGAGTCGAAAAAGATCAAGGAAGATAGCTCAGGGGATCTTGACCTCGAGTTTGTCGAGATTAGTCCTGAAGACAGTGACTGGATGATTGGCGAGACAGACTTTCCAAGACCATTGGCACCGTCGCCGCCGCGGAATACTGGTATCGATGACTCCAAAAAGGATGAAAACATCCTTTCTCTCATATCGGTCCTTGCAGCGGAAAATGCCATGGCAACGGCTAAAGAAGAGGCCAAATCCGCTGAAAGTGTATCGGAATCACTGCGAGTGAATCGTTGGCATGTTCACATGAAAGCTCATTACTTTACGGGAATGCTTGAGGAAGATTTAGTCAGCTGGTCAGGACAGGCTTCAATGAAGGATGTCATGACACAGAAGAACACACAGCCAAGACGGACTAAGTCGAAAGGTGCTCAGCTTTCCACATCGAGGTGGATGTTGAGTTCGTCAAGGCGTATGTGTGCGTTTGTCCATACAGCTAAAGTCAATGGAAAGCCCAAGACAACATACCACTGTAACTTTTGTAAGTTAACGGAAGACACATATGGTGGCTTTTACCAGCATATCAACCATCACCTCTTCACATGCGGGTGTTGCGCATATCACTCGTCATCGCGTCTCGACGTCGAGATTCATCGTGAGTACGCAAGCCACATCACGCCGCTTGCGCAGGGTTACCTAGCTCACAAAGAGCATGATAACCTTCTCGGAAAAGTCGCTAAAACCTCAGCACAATCAGACCCTGCCCTATTGGATTGGCAGACAATTCGTGAGGACACCGATGCATTGATCATCATCCAATCGAATGGCTTCCCCGAGTCCGCAAAGAGTGCCTATGAGCGTGTGCACGATCAGCCATCTGAAACTACGGGAGAATCATCTGGTCCAGTAAATCTGGTCTGTGCGCTGCCATATCACCGCTACGTGTCTCAGAAATCTTGTCGGAAAAACGTCCTGGAGTACCACTGTAACTTCTGCCAAAGTACGCCGATCTACACGCAGGAACTTTACCGCCACGTAGATTTTCACTCGTTCCAGTGCAAAGAAACGGACTGTAACTTTCACTGTTTTTCGAACCTCGAACTGTTCATGCACCAGAAGAACTTGCACTTTGAACAGTACAAAGAGTTCTTGGATGATCTCGTTATTTTCGTGCCGGAAACGGCGACGAAGGAAGACGAGTATACCACGATGGGTCTCTCTGCTAACAAGTGGTCCGTTGTTCTCAACTTGCCAAGGAATACACTACCAGATACGCCCTCTGGTCCGGGGGGAAACGCGCTTTACAAGAAGGAGAGAGAGTGGCGGTGCAAAGTGTGCAATAACTTTGTTATCAATAAGGGGGGCATGACGACGCATCTTGTCCTCTTGCATCAAGTCAACTCTAAAGATGCACATCTCTACATG
This sequence comes from Terebella lapidaria, assembly GCA_949152475.1. Lineage (NCBI taxonomy): Eukaryota > Metazoa > Annelida > Polychaeta > Terebellida > Terebellidae > Terebella > Terebella lapidaria. The sequence continues at coordinate 27,592,860 of OX424560.1, forward strand.
GAGCCAATTCTCTGAGAACGATAGTTATCTAATTTGTTTGAGACACTTACTAAAATACGTGTGTTTGAAGCAGTCCATGAATGTTGTTCAGATGATGCTAACTGTGTTCAGTACACGTACATTGTGCTCAAATCAGTGAATATACAAGTGAATCTTGTTACCAGTATATGATGTACTTTTTGGGGTTAATTACGATGATTTACTGATTGTTAATAGCTTCGATAGTTTTCGCTGCAGAAAACTATCATGTATAATGAACTGAATATCAGATAAATTTTCATTTTTGTCAAACCGATTTCGATCATCGATTGTGAAATCCTATAATAGATTGTCTAAAATGAATCTGTATTTCATAAGTTTATACAAATTTCTAATTGCAAATTTGTGCAATGTGAAGTTGTAAATTGAATTATACATACAGTATCTATTTTGATAACACCTCAATTTCCCTAGAATATAAATTCTGCCAGTAAAGTCTCGACACTTGATTATCGCATCACGCTCAAACCGATTGTTAATAATCGAAAGTCAGTTGGTTTGTCAAACCAATTATCATGATTATGAACCAGTGGTCGATTGTGAAATTCAAACCAACTTTCACTTGTATAATGAGATCCTGAAATTGTTGTAAATTTCTTTTGGCGTTTTAGTATTTAGTATGTTAACTGACATACATGTATGGTAATGATTTGCTAGTATTGAGTATTTTTCAAACAGATAATACTTGTATCTGCTATGCTTGGGTGCATTTGAATTACAAACAAATACCGGTACATGTATGTGTGTATTGCCTGCCGCCAATTCAATTTTGCGATTTGGACGTACGTGTGTTTGTAAAAAAAAAACAAGTTGGGAAACATTAAGTATTGCTAACAACTTTAATTAGATGACCTTGATATTAAATGGGATATTTTATGCAATCATGGCTTCCATTGCATTCCTGTTGTTATCTCAAATTTAGCCAGTTACATATACATGTACTTACGAACATCACGTCATGTGGGGATTATGATACATTTTGTACTTTGTTGTGTTCATGTATAATTCTGTGTCCTTTATTATTAGTGCATTGTCAAGACAAGTACTATTTGGGAACCTTTATTTGTACAGTTTAGCACATCATGTATTTTTATTGCAAGCAGATCAAGTGTGTTCGAATTTAGAGAATGTATTATTGAATCTCTCCTTTTGAAATTTAACTAAATCAATAATTTTACACTTTACATGATGTATGCATGGAATATTACATGGAGTAGCCTGTTGTGAAAGTCAATAAATATTGAACAGTGACGTGTAAGTTGTGACTATTTTAAGGGTTATTGTCCAATATACATCCAACAGACTCAATGCTTGGTGATTAATTTTCCTTTACTACACATGCTACAGTGCATGTACCAAAATAAATTATCACCATACAAGGTTTTGACAGATTTAATTGAACTGGTCAAGATGTCCTGAATCACATGGCAACTACAGTTCCACGAATTGGCCTGAAAATTGCACAAACAATGCTAGTGAACATATTAACCTAGATGGGGAACCCTCCCTGCTATATGGCCCTGAGAGGGGTGCCTGTTAACATTAACCATGGTAATTTTAAAATACAGGCCACTTTCACCATAGGAGTGCAGCGAGTCAATGTCAAGTAGCTATATACATACAGAAACAGAAGTCTATACAAATCCGCAGCCCCTTTCCTCCTAATTTTATCTTTCAAGCAAAGCATGACATTTTAATTATTTATATTAGAAGGTGGCGTTGGTCGAATTTAACATCGCGATCCAGCGGTCTAGAATCATCATACATGGATTTGATGCAATTTGGAGCCTATGTCGGATATCAGTACTTGTCATATCAGGTCAGTTCACGATCCAGAACATTGTGTGATTCTACAGTTCGCGTTTTACAATTACAGGTAATCAACATATCTCTTTTATCGCCCAATGTTTGTCTTTTTTTCTGCTGCCGACTTGTATTACTGGTGTTAAATGTAACATGGTACCTAACGTAAAACATGAAGAACACACAGATGCGATGTTTGGAGATGCAATTTGGAGCCTATGTCGGATATCAGTACTTGTCATATCAGGTCAGTTCACGATCCAGAACATTGTGTGATTCTACAGTTCGCGTTTTACAATTACAGGTAATCAACATATCTCTTTTATCGCCCAATGTTTGTCTTTTTTTCTGCTGCCGACTTGTATTACTGGTGTTAAATGTAACATGGTACCTAACGTAAAACATGAAGAACACACAGATGCGATGTTTGTAGACTGACAAGCTGTAACTTATTTGAAACAACACTAGATCTAGCAACTCAGTTATTTGTTATGGACATCGATCCGGGTCTGGACCCCGCCCACATACCATTATCCAGTGTGCATGGCTTATCCTATGAGAAAATAATCATCAGATCATGGGGTTATAGTCTATACGGTAAACCTTTCCTTCTTATGCTTTAGTGCTGAACCTACTGTGCAAGCGCTGTATGAATGTATGTATACATGCAATACAGCGCTTGCAGAGTAAGTGCTGAACATGGCAATGTATGTTTTATCTATTTTGTGATTAACCAGATGCTCTACAACATGGAAGCTTTGAAATAATGTGAAGAAAAATGTAACGAAGAACTGGCAGTATGAAGCTGTATCAACGCTACTTCTTCTATGGAACAATTGTTACATCTCTGTTCTGGCTAGTACTCTTTTATCTCTACTACACCGTTTTGGAAGCGGGTTCCAAGAATGGTCATACACATCCGCGATTACGACCAAAACATGGTCAAGTGGAATCCCACTTTCAAAACCGAGATCTGGATCAGGATGTTTTTGACGGAGATGGTGAAATCGGAGCTAAATCTAAATCAAAGAGTGAGATGAATGAAAAGGAGGCATTAGATGCAGTCGAAAAGAGCAGGAATGAACTGTTTCCAGGACAGGATTTGGGGGAACTTGCAATGATACGGACTGCTGAAGATCAGCGCATTAGGGATGAAGGTGAGAGAAACATATTTTCTTATGCCATCAAAGCATTTACACTGTTCTGTATTGTGTTAAACTGTCTTCCAAAATTTTTGGATATATCCTGCAACACACTGAAGTTGTCTGATGAAGAGATGAATTTTCAGAGATGCATGTATTGAAAACATAGTAGTAGATCATAAGATCATAATCTTTCATAACAGCTTGTGAGCCTAAGCATTGTGATCATGATGATGATATGAAGTCTCCATTTCAGGATATCGATTGTATGCCTTCAACCAGTTGGTCAGTGACAGAATCGGCTTTCATCGAACGATTCCAGACACAAGAAATAAACTGTAAATCGCTTCAAGTGCTCAACCATTATCATGGTTATCTGAATACCATGCTTCAAAGTGTAAATCATTCATAATATAACAAAAACAACTGCAATCAATTGACATAAGCTTTTCGTACATAATCATAATAATACCTCTTTTGACTTTCGCTCAATGATAAATCTTTGTTTGTGAAGATTTCAATCACTGTTCTAGTGCTCAGTGTTCCATCTTTATATTCAAGACTAGATATTAGTAGTACACTATGAATACTTTTCTATTCCCAGATGCAAGAATGAAGTGTTCACTACAGACCTTCCACAAGCCAGTATTATCATATGTTTCTACAATGAGGCTCGGTCCGCTCTCCTGCGTACAGTACACAGCGTGTTGGACCGAACGCCAGATCACCTACTCAAAGAAATCATACTGGTCGACGATGCCAGTAATCTTTGTGAGTAGTTGGCACACTGTATTACCTTTCCCTGTGTGTCGTATTTATATTCATTGACAATGAAATGTGTAAATATGTAAAATTTATTGACAAGTTAATTCGAGCCTATCACTGTTGGAAAATCCCAAGGTACCGTATTGGTCCTGATAGTAGCACGGCGAGCCAAAGCATGACCTCCTGCAGCAGCACGGGCAGAAATGTGGTCAAACTAGAGGTCATATTTAAGAAAAACATTGAATAATATACCTATAGCCTTAAATTCCCTTTATTAAGATTCTAATAACATAAATATGTGGATTGGAACACTCCAAGATTTAATTAAAAAGATATGAAGTGAATTACAGGGTTACAAAAATCGAATATTTTTTTGGGGGAAAGAGGGGGGCGCTCTACTATTAGGGCGCGTGCCACTATTAGGACCAATACGAATATACGATATTTCTTAATTCATACATACATGTAAACAACGTTATGTTTTTGTTTGGCCTGCATAAATTCAATTTAAACAATACATTTCGTTCGAAAGAAACAAATATTCATGTAGTCACAATGAACTTCTATTTCATTTCATTTGTTTCTGACAGCTCACCTTCAAACAGATCTGGACACATATCTGGATGACCATGTACCTATAGCGAGACTAGTCAGAACCCATGAACGACAGGGTTTGATCCGGGCTCGAATCATGGGAGCTGAGCATGCTACTGCCGAGGTAATAAGTTTGTGAATACTTGTTTCGTTTACAATAATTTGACAAATTAAAAAAATGACGTCTGCATCATTTTGTTATGTTCCCTGAAAAGGAAATGCTCTGAATCGAATGTAAAAATTATGCTTTCGAATCGCATATTGTTTAGATAGGCCTATGTGCAGTATGAACCGTACTGTAAACCCCTTTAATTGCACGTCCATGTAAGTTCGCGTTTTCACGAAATGGACATGTTTGCAGCCATTTATTTTCGCGTTTGCATTTGCAAATCAATTATATATGAGTTGTGGAGGGAAAAAACTGGCGTCCAGAAATTTCACGTTTCTAATAAAAACGCAAAAATCACGAATATTAATGGACACGTTAAGGAGTTTACAGTCTCAACATTCATCATACACAGTGCATTATCCATTGATATACATTACAGTACATGTAATCAAAATACATAAACGATGTACTTAAATTTTACAGGTTATCGTCTTCCTGGACAGTCACTGTGAAGTCAACGAAAAATGGCTTGAACCATTACTAGCTAGAATACACAAAAAACGGCAGACAGTCGCCATTCCAATCATCGATATAGTCAACATGGACACTATGAAGTATGAGGCATCTCCGTTGGTCAGAGGGGGTTTTAACTGGGGCATGTTCTTCCGATGGGATCCAGTGCCTGCCGAGTTACTGCAGAGTGAAGAGGATGCAATACGGCCTTTGAAGTGAGATTGTTCGCCTAAATTTATCATGATTTCTTCCATTTGCTGTTAAAGAAATATTTTTAACATAATAACCAAAATTCACATTCTCTGCTTCAAATTTGGTTGCAAAAATATTAATTCCATCAGTTCTTATCAATTACAAGAATCGGAACAAAATCGGAGTTAAAAATGCTTCAAAATTGATACAAGCAAAGCATAAGATTAAATATTGTGCTAGAGTTAAATGCTTCAGTGTGGCAAATAATTCATACATTTTTTCCTAAAGATCACCAACCATGGCTGGAGGCCTGTTTGCAATGGATCGTAACTACTTCATGGAGATGGGAAAGTACGATCCTGGATTGGACATCTGGGGAGGCGAAAATCTCGAAATATCTTTCAGGGTAAGTACATGCAGTAATATTTACTTACTTCATGGAAACAAACATACTCAGAAATGCATAAAGGGGGTTAAAATAGCAATCACAATTTCATGAACTGAAGTGTATGAGGTCTGATTAAATTTGACATCTTCTGGAAATAAATTCCAGGTATATATCAAGCATAGGTTCTGTAAAATGTGTAGATCCATCATACTTTGGCACAAATCATTTGTTTTGACGCAATGTCAAAAAAGAGCGCAATTCATTTCGAATCCCCTTCATTTATTCCATCCTTTTCATCTCAGATCTGGCTGTGTGGGGGCCGTCTTGAGATAATACCTTGTTCTCGCGTCGGCCATATTTTCCGCAAGCGTCGTCCCTATGGTAACCCGCAGGGCGGTGATACAATGACCCACAATTCCCTGAGGGTGGCCCAAGTTTGGCTCGATGAATATAAGGTGATAAATTGGAGAGTTTCCTTGTCATGGAAATACATCTAATGTTCGATAAGTATATTTTTGAAAAACATGCTTTGTTTGAATTTGGTGGAAAAACTGAAGGAATTGTGATGATTTGGTTAAACTATGAAATTGTAGCACATATATTTCCAATCACAACTTGACCAAAATACCTTCTGATTACCTGTACAACTTTCTTTCTCAAATCTACCAGGAGTACTATTTCCAAACTCGACCTGAGGCACGAAATACGTCGTACGGTGACATATCCGACCGACTAAAGCTACGCCAATCACTGCACTGTAAGAGCTTTAAGTGGTACTTGATGAATGTCTACCCCGAACAGACGCTACCGCAGGAAAGTGGTCACGGCAACGTAGCTAAGGGTCAGCCAATGAGGGCCATCATGCCGGAAAAACCAACAGTGACTAGGAAAGGATTTGTGAGTTGTCAAAAGTATCTCACGTCAGGAATGATGCATCAATTTAATAAAGTGATTTTGGTGAGTAAAAGGATATAAGTAACTGCTATCAATAAATTATAATGAAAAAAAGTTATGTTTTTGCAGCTTTATCAGAAGGATTCTGGAAAGTGTGTGGTTGCGATGGACGATCCCAGAACTAAGAAGTCCATGCTCAAATTGGAGAATTGTCCAGATAAAAATTCTAGAAATGAGGTTTGTCAAATTTATGCACATATGCAAACTTCTCACTTGTCAGGTTCCAAATATATTTCGTTTTTCAAACACAAAAATATCCCAAATCAAGCATGAAAAAATTATCATACTTTTACTGTGAAATCTAATGACTGTATTCCACTTTAATTTCAGGTCTGGTATGAAACAAACTCCCATGCTCTTCAGCTGGCCGGTCTCCTCTGCCTAGACTTCGAGGAACTGCCGAGAGGCGGGCACGCGTACCCCCGACTGATGAAATGTCACTTCTCCGGGGGAAGTCAGGAATGGGTTTGGGTGAGCACTGACTAGCGTTTGACGAAAACTTTTACTTGAAAGTTTGTAATACTTGTTTTGTTATGCATAAATGATGTGAATTTCGATGTTGTCATATTTTTGTTGAATTTTTGTGTCCATTTTCAAAATAGACATTGTAACATGTGAAAAATCATCGAATAATTGATACATGTATAATATTTTGTCATTTATTCCAGAAAAAGTTTTTAATCATGAACCCAGCCTCTGGAAAGTGTCTGTCCTCGTCTGTGGAGGGATTTACGACATATCTCGTCCTCGATATTTGTGATACCAACAATCCGAGCCAACGATTCAAACTGGTAATGTTCTCATTAATAATTACTGCTTTATTACCATGAAATTACATGTAAAGTGCTTCATTACCATGAAATTCACTACCAAAAATTTCATTCTGAATATCTGAAAGTATTGCACAATCATAGTACATGATATAAGTACATGTAGCAATGCTTATTTTATCAATAACTATATGTAAATTTATGGTAAAATTTGTAGAAATAGTTTTATATTATTAGGATGGGCGTATTGATTTTAATGTGTGAAGTATGTATACTTTTATATTTTCAGACTTTATCAGCCGTCAGATAATACCGTCATCCAGTCTGCAGATAATCAAGTCAATATATGTTGCACTCATTTGCAGTCAAGAATCAAAAAGAATTCTCCAGCATTAAGTAGTATTTGTATCTAAGGTATCTGACATATATCTAGAATAGTGGTTTCCATATTGCCATAGTTAGATAATGTGCATATCACATGATTTTGGTTTGGACTAAGAAGTGTTGAAATATGAAATGCCACATAATTATCACATAACCCAGAATGCATTCTGATGGTCTATGTATATCCAACCTGATGGAATAACAGTTTACCATTTTTAAAATACGAGGTATTAATGTGAATGTGCGGATGTTAATAATCGAATGACTCATTCTAGTGGAACAGGCATCAAACAAAGTGCAATATTTTTTTGGATTTGTGTGAGCACATGTACAAAAATGACAAATGCATATATGGGAGTTCACTTGTTTGATCTGATTATGGATAATATTCGATTTGCCCGAGATGAAAATGGAAATCTCTGAACGAAAAATGATTAGTTTATTCTGAAAACTACATTGCTTTTCGTTTGGTGATATTTGTGGGCATGCCAATCTGGAATTTTATAATTGCATGTACATAATGCAAATTTGTTTTAAAATGTGTATAAAGAATTGATTACTTGTAAAATATGTATTAGCCATTTTAAATTTGATCAGACTCATACCTGGTTTGCAAAAATGTGTTGTGTTATTAGTGAACAAATGTTGAAAATTTGTATGGTTTGCCAATTTCATTTGTCTTGTGTCATCTTGCATTGATATTTGGAAAATTACAATCTTCATTCAATAGTTTTCAATATTGTTACAATGTATTCAAAGTTTCTGTATCATACTTTCCAGAAATTTCCATAAAATGTGATACATATATACAATATGATATTACCCCAGATCAGTTGAAATGCTATACTATCTGCTATGGGAATTATCAGTTGGAGATTTTCTTTCATTTTGTTCCCTCAGATTTAACGGACTTGGTTTTATGGGACTGAATTGTAATTACATGTCAAGTTCATGGTAGAATATCAGATTGACTAAGATAATCAAAACCTGTTGGTGAGTACAAACATGGGACATTTCTACATTCAAGTGAAATTCACTTTTGTGTAATTACCCATTCAGATATTGGTGCTCGTTTTTGCGAAAATGATCACAATCGTATGATTATGTTCGAATTGATAATCATAATTGTTATATTACAAAATGATGATCATGCCAGAACTATACCGGTATTTAGAATAACTATTACACAGGGTGCTAATATAACTGTCATATAACTGTGTGCATGTATTTTGTGTTATACTTCATCAAAAGAAATTATGGTTGAATTATTTTTTATTATAAATATATATAAAACCAATTTTGCCTGTTTGCTGTTGTTCTTTTGAGGTTACCGGACCTTTGGTCCGATAACCTATTGCCGTGGCGTTGCGTCCGTCGTCCGTCAACATCCATATCTTTGAAGCTTATGATCGAATCTTCCTGAAATTTTGCACAAAAATGCTTAAAAATATTTCGAGACGGAGGTATTTTTTAGTTTTTTCATTTTCGAATTATTTTCAAAATGACGGCCATTTTTGACGAAAAACAGCTAATTTTGGACTTTGACGGTCGTTTTCTCGAAAACTGTCTGATCAGATTTGAGATTTTTGTTTCAAAAGATTTTCCTTATGTACCTATGTGATGTGTATAAGTTTCGTTGCCCTTGAATCGCCGGTCTGCGTATGGCGGCCATTTTGAATTTTCGACGGGTCGACGAAAAAAAAATTTTCCGGCCCAAATCGCATTACTATCCATTTTGGGCCATTTCTAGACAAAAAAATATTTTTCACCCTCTGAAAAAAATTTTGGACTTAGAAAATTTTCGGCCCTTTTTTCCTTCATAATGGGAGCTGCCAGGACTGTACTCCTAGAACGCCTGAAGATAGAGCTTAGAAATTGGCACTTTCAAATGGAAAGTCATATATGGCGACTTGTGTGGTGACCTTGAATTTGACCTTGGATGACCTTGAAAGGTCAAAACAGCCATTTTTGGGTAAAAAAATGCCCAAATTTGCACCTTCTCTTTCCCATCTCGAAAACTGTCTGACCAGTTTTGAGATTTTTGTTTCAAAAGATTCCCCTTATGTACCTTTATGATGTGTATAAGTTTTGTTGCCCTTGAATCGCCGATCTCCGTGTGGCAGCCATTTTGAATTTTTGACGAGTCGGCGAAAAAAAAATTTTCGCCCCAAATCGCATTAATATCCATTTTGGGCCATTTCTAGGCAAAAAAATTTTTTCACCCTTTGAAAAAAAATTTTGGACTTGGAAATTTTTCGGCACTTTTTTCCTTCATAATGGGAGCTATCAGGACTGTTCTCATAGAACACTTGAAGATACAGCTTAGAAATTGGCACTTTCAAATGGGAAGTCATATATGGCGACTTGTGTGGTGACCTTGAATTTGACCTTGGATGACCTTGAAAGGTCAAAACAGCCACTTTTGGGTCGAAAAATGCCCAAATTTGCACCTGGTCTGTATTTTCTCGAAAACTATCTGATCAGTTTCGAGATTTTTGTTTAAAAAGATTCCTCCTATATACCTCTGTGACGTGTATAAGTTTTGTTGCCCTTGAATTGCCCTTGGATGACCTTGAAAGGTCAAAACAGCCATTTTGGGGTAAAAAAAATGCCCAGATTTGCCTCTGTAGATGAAATGCTTGCAGATAGACCTCATGTTTGCATTATGAACATATAGGAAGACATATATGGCACAACTAATGATGACCTTGAACTTGATGTCAGATGACCTTGAGTGCCAAATGTCTGACTCGGAATGTGTAAATTGACCTGAGCGGCCTAAACGATTCCACCCAGATATATCTTTGTATTATGAACATATAGAATATCAAATGCCGCACCCATACATGTAATGGTGACATTGAAGTTCACACGGATGACGTGGATTGGTAAATCTCAAGGTCATATGTTCACACTGCGAACCTTGATTGGTAAATCTCAAGGTCTGTTACCTGCCTATGCTGCCATGACCAAACCAAAATTGTCCGGTAACCTATCTTAGCCTTTGGGCTAATTTTTTTATCTTTTTTTCGGGGCTGATGAATTTGTTCATAAATTTGTGTGAATATGTATTGGGTCAATTCCCCCAGACTTTTTTTTCATTTTTTGATTGAATCGATTATGCAGTTTTGGCGGCCATTTTATGCCGAAAATGGCTGTTTTTGCATGTTTTTCAACTTTAAAAAATATTTTCTAAATAACTGTCTGATCAGTTTTGAGATTTTAGTTTCAAAATGTTCCCTCATGTATTTTATAATGTGTATAAGTTTCGATGCTCTTGAATCGCCGGTCTGGGTGTGGCAGCCATTTTGATGTTTTTTACGGGGCCCAAATAGGACTTTCCCATGCTAAATTCTCCTATGCTTTATAATGGGCCACAATATTCTTGATATCTCACTCAATATTGAGATTAGAGACTTGGAATCAATTGTGGGCATATAGGAAATGATATATGCTGAATATTCTCGTGACCTTGAAATTGACCTTTAACCTCATTTTCAAGGTCAGAGCACGAAATGGCCAATATCTCGCTTATAATTGACTTTACAGCTTAGGAATCAATTGTGGACAATAAGGAAATGATATTTGCTGAATATTCTCGTGACCTTGAATTTGACATTTGAATTAATTTTCAAGGTCAGAGCACATAAGGCCACACCAATTTATAAAGTTGGTCTATGGATTTTTGTCCGAAAAAAATCGTACGTGGGAGCGAAATTTTTTTACATTTAATATTAAATTTTCTGTCTTTGGAATATTTCACTTCAAAAATGATACGAGCGATATATTATTTTTTACTAATAATTTCTGTCTTTGGAATTTAGATTGCCAAAATTCGTGCGAGGGATTTTTTTTTTAATGATAACTTATGTATTTGCCGCTGATTTGGGTATTGTATTCAACCGTCATGACCTTATAAAATCAAATTGGCCAGTTAAGCGGGAAAATAGGATCATTTAAATCAATTATAACGTGTTCTTTCCTCTGTTAACCCGTCTACATATTTAGATCTAGGCCGTAAAGGTAATTTCTGGTAGATGAACAATTCAATATGTATTCTGTGCTCTTTTTCACAGTAAATAGTTTAGAAATTTGTGAATGATTTTCAATGTGTCATGTTGAATTACATGTCTTGTCATGTTGATGAATTTGTCTAATATAACGCAAATTATTGCAGTATTATTGAGTAAAACTCCGAACTGTCCTGATGTATTCAGATGACTCTAGTTGGAAATATAGACCTATGAGTTACAGAAGAATTATCTATCGCAAGAAACTATTGGTTAAGTTCTGGAAAATTTCTGGTATTGTGATATATTCTGTTAATATCATGTATATCAACATGTCATGCCAGGAAGACCCGCCCTGAGCTGTGCTAAAGGCCCAAAATGCTGATATTTTCCGCTCACAGTTGATCCTGTGTAGTGTTGGCACACAATGATTCAAGCAGTTCCTCGGAAAATATCAATACTGGCTCTTTAAATGCGGTTTTTGACAACCATCTGGGTGGATACAGACTGTGATTTTTATTTGGAGCAAAAACTAAGTTGTCGATGAATTTTATTAGGTCAAAACAGGTGCGGCGATCTTTTTTACCGAAATTTTGAGAATGAATTTTTAGGGGTGGCGATTCCATAGACCAACTTTACAAATTGGTGTGGCCTAATGGCTATTATCTCGCTCATCATCGACTTTACAGCTTAGAAATCTATTGTGACCATATAGGAAATGATATATGCCGAATATTCTGATGACCTTGAATTTGACCTTTGACCTCATTTTCAAGGTCATTGCCCAAAATGGCTAATATCTCGCTTATTTATCGACTTTACAACTTGAGAATCAATTGTGGAGAGATAGGAAATGATATATGCTGAAAATTGGCATGACCTTGAATTTGACTTTTGACCTCATTAACAAGGCCAGAGCACAGAATGGCTAATATTTCGCTTTAAAATTATCAACTTTACAGATAAGGAATCAATTATGGACATATAGGAAATGAGATATGCTGAATATTATCACGACCTTGAATTTGACCTTTGATCTCATTTTCAAGGTCTCACAGGACAACTTGGCTAATTTATCAAATTTACTTGCTTATTATCAAATTTACCACTTAGGATTCTATTGTGGACATACAGCAAATGATATATGCTGAATATTCTGATGACCTTCAATTTGACTTTTGATCCGACTTTTGATTTCTTTGATTTTTCAAGGTCACAGGACTAATATCTCTCTCATTACTGAATTCACAGCTTAGTAATCATTTGTGAACGTATAGGAAATCATATATGCTGAATACTCTCGTGACTTTAAATTTGGCCGTGACCTTATTTTCAAGGCCACGGGACAAAATAACTATTATATATTGTCCGGTAACCTGTCTTAGCCCTTGGGCTAATTTTCATATCAGACACATTTCACATACATGTACAATACATAAAGTCATGAGATTTAATGTAAAAAAATCACTTTCGAATTCTTACTAGATCTACATACATAGATCTATATTATATGTTAGAACTTTGTATATGGGGAAAGTGGGCAGATGGTATTTTCGAAGTGCTACATTGTAGTACTAAGTAGTCAACACTCAACACCGAATCTCCATGACCCATCCTTTTTTTTTCACCTAAACACCAGACTCGCCCGAGGGCTGTTGCTGGGTTCGTTGATTTGTAGCTTGAGCTTCAACACCTGGTCCATGACCTCTGTGAACAACAGCTGTTTGTCATAGACACTTTTTGATGGGCCAATTGATGATAGATTTGGCAGCATCCATTGTGCCAACCGCATCATCATGACTCATGAACACGTCTGTCTACTGTGCTAAAACTTCACAGAGTGCTGCCTGTTCTTTGTCACCAAGCCAATCCATGTGGACTTGACCCAAGTGGTCCAACAGACCACGGTACTTTCCCTAAGGCCCGCCTTGGCGCACAAAACCATGCCACGGGCGCCCCTGTTGCAGTGACTGGCCCACAGAGTACGATTGGAGCATCAGTAAGCCTGACCTACAGCGAAGTTCCGGGCAAGAGTTTTCGCCGGCTGCAAAATTCATGAACAACCGTCTAGAGGCATACAAGCCCCTTGGGCTAGCCTCCACGACACTCACTGGAGGGTGGTATAGCTACTGCCCCCTCCCTCTCCTGCCCCCTCCCTCTCCGTCTAAACCCATTCTGTCTAGAAAACGGGTCACCCCCTGACATGGAGTTTCACCTGGTATGAAGTTTCTTTCCCACAATGCCAAGTTCATTCCCACAATGCCGGATGTGCCCATATCAGAGACAGACGTCTCTGTCATGTATTGCTTGCTGTCTAGAGTAGTTGTCAGATCGATCCTGGCATTGCCACAGAGTTGCTAAAGGCGACAAGGGTGACTTCCTACCCGAAATCTACCAGGAAGGTCTTGGGCATAAATCTCGTCTCCGACGCACAGAGGTGACAACTAACAGGACTCCTGGATAGGGGCACACGTGATGTTATAGCCAGTCAGGCTGGAAATCAGGTGCTGCTCGTGACTGAACCTTCGCTTCAAGCAATACCAAAATGATTTCTGGATTCGGGCACACATGATCTTTCGGCCATACTGGTTATATCAACTTGTGGTTTGTTGGCCAAACCTGTTAGCGGTTGGGACACATCTGACACTAAGGGGCTAACTGAAGACATTGTGTTGGTCGCCACAACATCCGAGAATAGCTTCCCATGATTTTATCAATGGGGGCGTGGGGTTCTAGGCTAATAATGGGAGTGTGGTTTAGACAGGTTGTCATGAAAACCTCTAGCCAGGAGGTATGGACACTGGGAGTCGGGTAAGCCCAAGGCTGGGTATGTACACCTGAGACCGGGCTAATGCTCGGGTGTTGATGCTGGCGAGCTGGGCAAATAACTCTGCCATGGCATCATTATACCGGGTACTCATTTTAATATTCTCCCTCAAGTGCCTGAGACAGTTGATGAGCCTGTCAACTTGGTGCCGTTGCTCTGACGGATATGTCCAAAGCTATGGCTTCCTCAAGGGAATCGTCTGTCCATGACAGTGTTTACTTGATGTGATACGGCTGCTCGTATGTGAACTGTGAACTAATTGAACTAATTAGGCATCCCGATTGAAAATCGGGAGGCCTTATGTTTTTGTCTGTTTTTTTTTTTTTCTTTCTTTTTTTTTTTGTTTTTTTTTTTTCTTCCGCCATTAGGTTTCCGGATCATAACTCTTGAACGCCTTGATCTATCTTTCCGAAATTTTCACAGCTCCGAAATACTTTGCTCCTAACCCCTATTGTTTTTCATCGAGATCCGAAATCCAAGATGGCCGCCAGCGGCCATTTTGGAAGAAAAATCGGGCGATTCCTGTCAATGTCATAATTTGATTCAGGCAATTTCCAGGGGAAAAACATTTTTTTGGGTGTATTTTTTTTTTTTTTTGACTTAGAATTTTCCCTCGCCAGCACCCATGCATATGTAATACTGTAACTGAGCCATGCTACTGTATTCACTGACTGCAGCCTGCATGTCCAGCATGAGGCTAGGTTCTGCCCTCTCAGCCAGTGCAGTATATGAGAGCCCTGCTCAGTATGCCTTACAAGATCAGCCAGTTTTGGACTTAGAATTTCCCCCTCGCCTGCGCCCATGCAGATGTAATACTGTAACTGAGCCTTGCTACTGTATTCACTGACTGCAGTCTGTATGTCCAGCATGAGGCTAGGCTCTGCCCTCTCAGCCAGTGCAGTATATGAGAGCCCTGCTCAGTAATGCCTTACAAGATCATCCACTCTGTCCAGCACAGCAATAGGCTCCGCCCCTCTCAGCCAGCCCTGCTCAGTCATGCCTTACAAGATAAAGCCAGTCTGTCCAGCACAGCAATAGGCTCCTCCCCTCTCAACCAGCCCTGCTCAGTATGCCTGACAAGTGATACAACCTTAAAGCTAGCATGTCCAACATGACCCTAGGCTCATATCCATGCATAATCCTTCACTCCCCCCTCCAAAGCCTGGTTTACTAGTGTGTGTACATGGTAAAGGAATGAAGTTCCATCCCACAGAGTACAATAGTTGGTTAATAAGCCAACACACATGACACAACATGCTTGGGGAATGATTTGCCCTGTCTGCTTTTATATTGTACAAACATGTATTGTTTGAATGTTTTGTTATTCAACTCTATTTCACATGCAATGACCAAATCATCATTGTTTTAGTTAGCTGGGAAATTGGCTTTGGTTATAATGTGAATGCGAAAATTCCGCTGTATTGTACAAGTTTTGAAATCACAAAACTGGCCAAGATGACACAGCATTCTTGTAGTTACCTATCATTTTATTTTGACAGGAGCACCTGAAAAATATCACGAACATCCTGATTAAATATACTAGTACTCTGAATAATATTGGCTGGGTAGTTGTCCATTCATTTTGGGTGGCAAATGTCTGGTGGGCCAAGTTGTCAAGATGATAGAAAGCAGTTCTGGTAAGAAACTGTCTGATGAGCTCTCACTCTTACCCACATACAATGGCCTATATGTATCCTTTTTTCTCAGTCCAGTATGACCATTTGAAATGATAAGAACAAATTGGGGGATGCCACAAAGCCTATAGGCTTTTATGTCTAGTTGAACCCCAAAATTCTTACTGAGGCCAGGGAAAGGCAACGACCTGATTGCAATGGTGTATTCAGGCAATGTCCCCTCACTTGCCAGAGCCGAATCTTGAACTACTCGCTTGCGAACAGGTTTGATGCTGGAGCAAACATTCCCCTTTTTTCATGGTGAAATCATGGTGGAGACTACACACTTCGGTGGCAAGAAATCCATCACCTGAGTTATCGTTCATGTCACCATTGGGCCATCCCTCATTTGTACCAACTGACTCACTTCGTCATAGGTAGTTAGCCAAGTAAACATTGGAGCTGTTGTAAGTGTCAGCAGCGGGGTTGAACTGATGGTCAATATCTGAATGATAAAGTCCCGTTTGATGCCCGCTGCAGAACCGTCACCTGTGGACGAGTGTCCCATCCCAAAGATCGTTGAGCGAGTTGGTGATGGCCCATAGCCTGTAGGGTATACAATTCATTGGTGCCGTAACAGGCTGGGTGGCACATAGGCCATCAGGCCTGGAGCACTTATAGTGGCCCGTGAAGACACCCCACCATGTTGCTACATGTAGCAGGCAGCTGGCCATGTCCTTGCGTGTTGGCCATGCTACATGTAGCTGGGCCTGGCAGGTTGCTCGTCACTGTTAAAGTAGCTACATGCACAGCGCTCGATGTGGACAACTGTAAAGCTCCGACAGTCATAGCCAATGTTGGGGTCCCACAAAGGTTGAAATCGGTGCCTAGTAACCTGTCAGAACTGTCGTACAGCCCGAGTGGGTTTCTCTGTGGAAGTTGGGGTTGCCACAACAAAAGCCTAATCCTGCATATTCCCAGCTATAAGTATGCTAGATGAGCTCCCATGCCGACGAATACTCCATGCCAGGTGTTTGTCTTCGGGAGGGCCACCTCCAACTGTCTCACTGCCTTCTACTGGTGATAGGCGAATCAAGCCGATCATACCAACCTGAGGTGCCAGCTCGCCCAGAGTGGTACCCAGGTGGCACAACCACATGCTCGTCAACCCCATACCTGATGGGCGCATCATGCCTCATATTCTGGGGAAGAGGGAGGCTATTTTTCACTCTGACCATCGGTAGTATACACCGGTAGAGGGTCCTTTGGATTAGCACCAGAGATGGCGACCAGGCTGAGACCAGGCTGCATAGGCTATTGTTGCGGCTGCTTGGTCTTCGCCTTTCCACTATTGGTACCGCCTATACTCTGGGGTAATAGTTGTCATCATGTGGTTGCCAGTTTGACAGTTCCTCTGCACCCTGGATCACTGTTCTTGAAACAAGGCCCTGGCTCTGTTGGAGGCCTAGCCCCCTGTTGGTGTAGAGTCCCTACCCTGGCTGTGCTGTTGATGGCTGTTGTTCCGCGTCCGCTTTTCTTTGCTGAGCAGAATTAACACCTATTAAGGGCTGGAAGAAGTATGTGGTAGGCTGCTATGGCTACAAGTTGTTGATTTGACCCCAGTTCACTCTCACTGTATGCAGGTCGCACCAACGCCGGACCATGCCACCGTACATGGTGTCAATGATGTGGTACTGATTGAGATCATCACCGGCAGCGCAATGCTAGTACCACCGGCTGCCCTTTTACACATAATATTTAGTTGCACACAAGTCGCCCATTGGGGCCTATCATCTGCGCCAGAGAGAGGCCCATGTGCATGGCCACATGGGCCTGTCAATGATTTGCCTTTCTGGCCAATGATCGTTCATCTCGGTCTTGGTCGTGGAGTCTCATGGTTGAGAACGCCCCCACTGCTCAGGTTTCTGGAAGGGTGAGTCACTTATCTGGGGCACCCATATAAGTTTTTAGGTTACCGAACCTATGGTCCGATAACATATTGCCATGTCGTTGCATCCATCCGTCCATCGTTTTTGTCCGTCTACATTTGTATCTTTAAAGTTTATGGTCCAATCTTTCTGAAAATTTGGCAAAAGATACCTTAAAATAATTCGAAAAGGAATTTTTTTTCGGATTTTTCACTTTTTAATTTTTTTTTCAAAATGGCGACCGTTTTCGTCGAAAAACGGTAAAAAAATACCCTTATGTACCTCTGTGATGTGTATAAGTTTTGGTTGCCCTTGAGTCGCTGGTCTGCATATGGCGGCTATTTTTAATTTTTGACGAGTCAACGAAAAAAATTTTTTTGGCCCAAATCGCGCTACTATCCATTTTGGGCCATTTCTAGGCAAAAAATTTTTTTTTTCGCCCTTTAAAAAAATTTTGGACTCCTAGAATGCCCGAAGATAGAGCTTAAAAACTGGCATTTTCAAATGGGAAGTCATATATGGCGACTTGTGTAGTGACCTTGAATTTGACCTTGGATGACCTTGAAAGGTCAAAACAGCCATTTTTTGGGTCGAAAAATGCCGAAATTTGCACCTGGTCTACCAAAATCGTCCGGTAACCTATCTTAGCCTGTGGGGTAATTTTTACTTGACCAGGGTGATGTGGCTTAAGAATGGGATCAGAGCTGAGCACAGGGACCAAAAGAGATAAGCAATGTTCCGTTATGACGTTTTATGGCTACATAATTATTGACCCCACGGCTATGGCGCACGTATAAGCTGTGCACTTATAAATAAGACAGTGCATCGAGACTTCGATCAGTAATGCGAGGTATACCTCATGTGGCCATTGATTTGTGCCATGCATTAGCTCGATAGATAGGTGCATTTTGATGTAATACCGATTCATTCATATCGGTTTCGGTATATTCATGTTCGGCTATATAGTCAGGTGGGACGATAACAACTCCCAGTTTGGGGAGCTTGTGTTATAAACAGTGAAACATTATTGACATTATAACGTCGAAATTCGATCCGGGCAATATGCAACACCAGACTCATGCGACTGACTATAAACTGGACGTAATGACCCGATTCCAATACCCATACATCTGTAGTTTACACGTACCGCGTCCCGGGTTTTAACAGTATCCATATTTCATACAGTCCCCGGAAGTTGTTGCACACTTTGCAGTTTTGGTCACGATTTTCTGATCGTTTCACTTTGCGAGATTTCTGGATAAATAGCTGTAGGTATCTGTTGAAACTCATGTAGAACACAAATGAAGCCATCAGGCACATTGTGCAATTGAAAAAAAACCTTGACGCGAACTTACTTTCGGCGTTTGACTTTGAGAGTGAGACCAGTCTGGCAGTCAAAATGATTTGGGGAAAGGGGCAAATTTGGGGACTGTTGTCAAATTTACCAACAGTGCCCAAATTTGAGGACCAGGGGCTGGTAAATTTGGGTACATGGTATTGGACCATTATCCAAGAAAATGTTATAGCTAAATTATATCATTATCAATGGACATTTTAATTTTTATGAAGTGGACAATATGAAGTCTTCTGCAGTGTATATTGTCTGCAAAATTATCTCATTTGAAGTAGCAAATACATTTCTGAGCTTCAGGCGCGTCCAACACTGCACCAAAAACCTGGGACGTTCATGTCCATATTAGGTGTTGGACCAGTAAATTTAGTTGAAAGGGGAAAAGTAAAAACCAATTATTCCAGAAAAAAAGATAAGTTTATTTGAGTACTCAAATTTACCAACCCCACAGTTGTCAAATTTGGGTAGTTTTGTCAAATTTGACAAATCCCCAAAGAGTTGTCATATTTACCCCTTTCCCCAACTGGTCAAGATGTGTTCAATGTCACCGTAGGGTGGTGGGCCGTAGGGTGGTGCAGGTGATATGAGGCCGCAACAGTGATCAGGCCACCATTGAAAATTATCAAACTGCGGATGGATCATGTCAACTTGAAGGCGCATTGCTAGTTTACGTGGTTGAATAATGGATATACTATATAGTATATACAACTTCTTTCATTAAATAATTGTCCAGGCATCAACCGTTTAGTTCGTAAAGTGATGTTCACTTTTGATGCCTGGACAATTATTTAATAAAAGAAGTTGATATTTATCCTTCATTTTGACATGATCCCTGCGGGTTAAGTGATGGATGACGATTGTTATGACACTTGTTATTTAGGGTATGACAATATATACCGTATATGCCCTAGTAGACGCACCGGTCCTAATAAACGCGCCCCCCCTCTTTTTTTGACAAAAATAAACCATAAACGAAGACAATATTTGACCACAACGATCGAAAGTCGATCGTTGCAAAGGCTTCGAGTCGGCAAAATATCATAATGCACACAAATGTTGATCGTTACAAAGGCTTCGAGTCTGCACATATATACGTTCTCATCCCTACATCATTCTTGTACACGTCACCTATCCAATTTAAACTCTTTTGCTGTTTTTGCTATGCGTTTTTGCATAGTTAACCACTATTAGTTTGAAAGAAAAATCTTAAGATATTTTGGGTTTCTCCATGATCAGGAGAATCAAGTGATTTCCGGCACGCGTATGCGCACTGCTAAATATATCTACTGGCATCATAATGTACCAGTGCATCGCCTGGCAGAACCCCAACGGGAAGCGATTTTACAGTGCATGTTTGCACTATGATGTCAGTAGACGATTATGGTCACAAGGCCGACGTATGAATTTCAGGTATGTCATAGCATAATAGACGCACCCCCTTCGTTTTTGCAACGCGCCTGGCACGTCTATTAGGGCATATACGGTATATGCGGTCTGATCGCTTTGGCGGCCTTGTCGCGTGGGAACCGGCCATAGCTAGGCTGTGCTGTACTGTGTAGTGCCAGAACGTAGGCGAGTACTCCTATTTCACTATTGAGTACTCGTTACAGACAATAAATCAAGTTTGTGTCACAAAATATTGATACTAAATACGAATCTGCAATGGTATCACTTAATCCATGAAACATTATAATTAAATCAACTTTAATCTTCATGATAAATGGATAGAAAACAGCTTAAATGATTGTTTTAATGTACTAAGAAGGCCACTAAGAACTGACGGAAATTTTCACGAGTATTCGGTTCAGATTCGATTCCCATGGCACGAGTACTCAGTTCCTATTTGTACTACTAGTTCTGCCACTAGTGCTGTGTCCGTCACTCAATTAGTATATCAATTCCTGTGCTGTGGATGTGTGTGACAGCGATTTTTGCCCCACCTCCCACCCCAACCTCACGACAGCAATCAACTCTAGATCTATTTAGAATTCCTTTCAAATTGAGTTTAAATTCATTAGAATAGGTCCATTTCCAGTCAGTTTCTCATTGACATTTTTCAGATTGTCCTCATCTAAACTGACTGTCAGCAATGGGTCGGCGATCCAGAAGCCGATCCAGAACTCGCTCAAGATCCCGCAGCCGCTCCAGGTCACGATCGAGGGGGCGACGGAGGAGAAGTCGAAGTTACAGCAGCAGCGATTCCGACATTGATGGCTTTCGTGTCCACGTTGGGGACTTGGGAATTGATTGTTCCCGGCGAGAAATTGAGAAGGTCTATGAAAAGTTTGGGAAGATATACGAGGTGTGGCTTGCTAGGAGCCCACCTTGCTTCGCCTTCGTCGTGTATAAGCGCAAGGAAGATGCAGAACAAGCAATTGAGAAAACCAACGGGCAGTATGTAGCTTTTGGCATTATAAATTCTGAAATATCTTTGGATTTGTTCGCTCATTTCTTGTTATATTTATGAAATGCGTAGATATAGATGTTCTCTCTGTCTCATGTATGCTATGTCTATATTTGCTTAATTACTGTAGTTCAATGTTCAACAAGACTTTCAAGGCTTGCTTCAAAGCCGATTTCATTAATTGCAGGGTGGTATGCGGTTATCGGGTGAAGGTCAACTTCGCCCTTCCACGATCCCGGGGACGTCGTCTCCACTCGTTTGACAACAACTTGCGCTGTTACTCTTGCGGCGAGAGGGGACACTTCTCGCGTGACTGTGACAAGCTGTGGAAAAACCGCACATACTGTGCTGGCTTCCGAGCCAGGTACGATTTGGTTGATACCATGGTTCTAAAATTTGACAGGTCATGCCAGCTTTTATTTGTTACAATTAGAACAAGTTTCAACATGCCACATATAAAGCTTTCGGTGGGAGCTATTGTAAGGGATATCATATGCTCATTAATTTGCATGCATTTTCTTTCAGTCTTTTTAAAATTCATCACAGCTTTTTCTCACACAGTTTATACATAATTTTGCAGTACATGGGACAATATAATATTCCAGACTATTGGTACCATCCAGCAAGCAGTGTTATATTTTGAGTAGTACATAAACATGTACATGTACCAAAAAAAATCTGATGCTTCTTGTTTTAAAGTTTGAGATATTCAAGATCGATAATTTTCCAGCAACACTTATATTTGACATATTTTTATCGCACTTTGACAGGGACTATACTAGCACTGCATTGTATCGATTTGATTCAATTGTCCTTGTAATATGCATGATGATCAGATCGCTTCTATATATTGATGAATTAGATAGGAAGAATATACATCACTCTAAGAATATCTATCACCATGGTAATGTATTGTTATGTATAAGCCAGCACAGTATATATATATATATGTATGTATTATCACTAAGTTATGCAGCACAGATTTACATGCAATGATTTCAGTATGACTTGTATAGCAGCTAAGAATAGTCTCACGCATCCAATATACTTAGAAGAAAAATATTCTACCCCCCGGTACTTTGTAGAAAGTCTGTAGGCATACCCCAGTGAATTCATTCATAAATTTCACCAGTGCAGACACAAATACACAAGCAACAAAAGTACTTACAAAGCACATTATCACTATCCCCCAACCATAATAAAAAGTAAAAAAAAAGTTGACCCATCTATCCCCCAAGTTTAAACATATTGGGTTGTTCCGAAAAAAAGCTAGAAATCACCCATGTTTTCAGAATTTACGTTACATTTTCCCTCAGGAGTGTGGTAAGATGGCAGCTGTTGGTTGGTTAATCTGTCAAGAGAAAAATTTGGCAAGTGGTGAATGGTGTGGTGTAGTGGTTTCCATGGTTGCCAGGAGATGGTTGCCAGGAGATGGTAGTGTTGTCGTACGTGGTCTGTGAGCCACTTCAAGTCTACACTCTGCCAAATACCTGGACTTCTGGTTTGTATATAACACTACGATGTAGAATGTTTCTTGTAGGCTTTTGTGTGTGTGTTTTGATGATTTGTTTTTCTCAGAACAAAAAGAAAATAGTTATGGTTAGGAATTTACTCAAAATTTCTTTCTTAAAATCTTTGTTTTATTCCTTGACCTATCATGGGAAAAATTGTTCAGTAGAGCAAAGCCCAAAATATCTTCAACATTCTCAGTTGAGTCAGTTTTCGTCAAGTGACTGAGATCAAGGGCTGAAACTGCTATCAAAAAACTTGTATAGGCCTTTATTTCAAAATTATGCACACTCATCAAATGATCACATCCTCAATCAAATGTGCATGTCATAGCACAAAAAAAACTGATGGCATTTGATGAAAATGATAGTGCAGCGACACTCTTTTTTAAATTTTGATTTTGAGCCAACATGGCACACGGCGATGAAAATCTATTCAGATCAATCCTGTGTATCCTTGGTCGTTGAGATCATGTTCAGTTTTGCCAACTACAGATAATGAATACTTTCAGGTCATACTCTCGATCAAGATCCCGGTCTCCGACAAGATCAAGGTCACGTGAAAGGAAACGTAAAAGGTCAAGGTCGCGAGATCGACGATCAAAGTCAAGAGGTCGAAGGTCAAGGTCGAAGGATCGGCGGAGGTCAAGGTCGAAGGATCGACGGAGGTCGAGGTCAAAGGAACGGCGAAGATCAAGGGATCGACGGAGGTCAAAGTCAAAGGAACGGCGAAGTTCAAGGTCAAAGGATCGACGGAGGTCAAGGTCACGAGATCGGAAACGGTCAAGGTCCAAGGAGAGAAGCAAAAGAGACAAAAGGTCGAGGTCGAAGGAGAAGTCTCGAAAGAAGAGCCGATCGAAGGAACGAGAGACCAGACGAGCCTCTAAAGAAATTGTCGATGATGGGAAACCTTCAACACAGGTGTCCTCAGAAGGCAGGAATAACTCGCCTCCGAGACCGAGTGAAGAGGGTGTAAACTCGGATCATATCGCTGAGAACCCAAATCACAACATGGATGAAATGATGCATTCTGAGACAGTGTCGTCAGAAATGCAAGAGTAGAGTAGATAGGCAGAAGGTTTCCTACATGTTATGTATCTATAGATGCCATAGGATGTAATTTTGCTTATCGATCAAGCAGTTATCATCCATGAGTATAAGATAACAAACTGTAATACAATTCACTACCAATTTATTATTGTACTTATTTGTGGCTTTTAACAATTACTGCAACAGCAATACAATTATGTATTAAAATGTTTGAGAGATGAACTTGCATATTACTGTATCCCTCATCACTTAATTATGAACTGCCGCGGAGCCATCAACTGATGTGTTAAATTTACAGAAAGTGTACATTGTACCTGATACTGGGACATTGATACTATTGCAGTGAATGTAGTGTACTTTGCAAAAATCAATCTGAAATGTCGAATTTAATATCAAAGATAATCCATGCCAATATAGCCAACTAAGGCCAGAACGGAAGCGAAAAATTCCCTCGGCAATCATTAGCACAGTTATGAATGAGTTCGTGAATGGAAACAGTTTGTCACTACGAAAATAAGTCAAAAACACTTCAGTCCCACCGTTAGAGTCATCACTATTCAATTGTTGCCAATGATTGGCCTGAGTTGGCTATTTTGGTGTGGAACGTCTGTGTATGTTCATTTATTTGCAAATCATGAAAAGTATATAAACATTCCTACAAACATTCTACTGACAAACAAGTGGAGTGGCATGGACTATATCTGCTCTCAATGTATCGGTTGTCTTTATTCATGGATAATGATTTGTTTTCTGAATGTTTTAATAAATGTATGTTAATATATCCAGTAAATTTCATGCGTTGACACTTTCTTGGATGTCTAGAAATATCACATATACAAAGCAAAAGGTATACACGATTCAGTCACCACACAACTCGGTCACCTGTTGATTGCAGTTAGATATTGTGGCTAATTCTGTTGGGTAACCAGCTGATTACTAGTGATCGATGGCAGAGTTGCGTTGGTGGTTGAGTCGCATGTAATCCCTCGATGAAAATTTACTCTGTAGTGCTTGGATTATTTCAAGATATGTTGACGTTTCAAATTTTACGGTTCGAGATATGTTCAGGGTCTGGAAATGAAGGGTTCAAACGACTTAATATGACTACACATATCTTCACCCAGATTTTGAGCAAAACATTTTCAAAATTAATTGAGCTCTGGATTCTGTTGCCGTCATTTGGGGCCAATTACAAAGTCTTCAAAGTAAATTGAATTGTTATGCTAAATCAGAATTAGTAAACCAACTGGCACTGAAGTTTGTATGCTGGCACTGAGTTCAAATACTAGTAAGTCAGGACAGTGGACACACAATTCACATTACTACTTTATATATGGGCTATCACACAAAACAGCCTCGCAGGCAGAAAAACCTTGCTTTCAGTTAAAAATGACTGATAATAGAACTAACACGCCAAAGAATAGTCGGCCTACTAAAAATCTAAATGACTGGATATTATTTGAGAACTTGATTCATGAGTGGGATTTGAGTTGTAAGGGATATCTACGTATTTGAAATTTTATTTGTATGAATAGGTCTATATCATAATGTACCGAAAATATCTAGGGTTAATTAATTCCGCAGTCTGTCTCAGAAATAGGACTAAGGGTTAATGTCCGTCAGACAACCAAGTCGATTGTCTACCGTGATCTTTTTATCTGACTATTCAGCGTCATAAAGCGACTTTGCCGCGCATGCGCATTTCGCCGGGGGACGGACATTGCCGTCCGCTTTGCAGAACGGGAAAAACAAACCGGCGAAAACAACTTTCTTCTTCGTGTTTTGATCTTCAAAATGAAGATCAACATGGCCACGGATGAGTACTTCAACATTGGGATGGTCGTTTCGTGTGAGACCTGCCACGGGCGGAAAATTCAAGGCGAAGTTATGGCCTTCGATTACACATCGAAGATGCTTGTTTTGAGTATCCTTACCGTATTTTCACGCATTTTCTCTCACACCAGTGACATTTAACCCAAAATCCACTAGATAGTAGATTGTACATGTGCTCCGAAATGTGAATTTTCTGGACTCAGGTTATTTCTTCCATAACCCATGTTTAGATTTGTGAATGCACACACGAAATTGACTGGTTGCCCGGTAGATTGAATGCAATCTCTGTGATCTTGTCGATAAACAGAGATTGAGATCGTCACAAAAATATAAACATTCAAGCTGTATGCCTCGGATGTATCGCATGAATCCATCATAGACAATGCAATACAAAACGTCATAAACGTAATATGATGGTTGGGTGGGAAACTCAAAATGGGGATCGTGACTGTAAATGAAAACATTTGTCTCAAAAACTCTGGATACAACGACTCTGCACTCAGGATGTAAAATTTTGTGTTTATATGCAGTAAGGTTAGTTATTTTAGATCCAAACTACATGTGTTAGATGGTGTCCCCCGGTGATTTTCATACCTGTTTTGATGTTTCAAAAAGTTGTTTCTAATAAAAAGGCATGTTGGTTTACAGCCGCTCTGAGGCGGCTGTATTTTATGGCTAGTTGCCCGGTATAGTTCAACACAAAACCTTATATGATTTTTGGCCATAACTTCATTTAGGATGGTCGGATCAATTTGAAATTTTGTTTCTTTCCATTTGGTATAAAACCGTATTTTTTCACCAAATTTCAAACTTCTATCTTGAAATTTGAAAAAGTTGGCAATCTACTCCAATGTTAAATTTCTCATCAAACATGAAATTTGCGAGTCTGACCCGAATTCAGCATATTGTTCGATGTTTGCATTGCACGGTACTTTGTAAAAATGATATTTTATTAGAATACACTTCTATGTTTCTTCCTGCTCAAAAACTTTCCTCGTATTACATATCATATCGGAATAAAGACCATGAAAACCCTGAATTTGCTTGAATTCCTGTGATCTGATTTGTATCCAACTTTTAACATTGGGGTAGATTGCCAACTTTTTCAGTTTTCAAGATAGAAGTCTGAAATTGGGTGAAAAAAATGGTTTTGTGCCAAATGGAAACCTATAAAATTTCAAATTGATCTGATCATCCTAAATGAAGTTATGACGAAAAATCATATGAGCTTTTGTGTTGAACTTGAGTTATTATATTATAGTATATAGTAGGGCTACTACGATTTCAAAAAAACGTAACCGGTTAACCGTGGTGCTGTAACCGAACCATAACCGGTTAACCGAAAAATTATTGGTCAATCTAACGATTTGTAACGAAATGTGTGAACACATTACCAAAAAGGCGCAAAATTGTGGTAAACGAGAAGAACTCTTCAAAGGAGAAAGATTGAATCACCCGGAAGTGCAGTTGCGGAAAAATGCATTTTATTCATCAGTTAGAATCTGTTAGATGGTTTGGGTTTGTGGCAAATATCGACCATTTTCCCTAACATATGTTATAATCTGTGCAATTATTGCCTGTTATTTACGGTGACGAATAACCGGTTAGTGATTTTGAAACCGGTTTCTGATAAAAACCACACCAACCGTAGAAAACCGTGAAATCGTAGTAGCCCTAGTATATAGTGGATTAAAGAAACGTCAAAATGTTATCTTTTGATTTGATTTGATTTATTTGGTTTAAAATGCAACATACATCAATATATGAAATATAAATATGGACAGGCATTAAAAACCAGGATAACACAAAAAAGTGTAGAACACTTGTTTCCATTGTGGTCCCAGATCTATATAGATATAGATGTTATGGTGGTCGGCAGGGATACATGGCCAATTTCACTAGATATTTACCATATATGCCGAATGGGCTAACTTGTTTTCTGCTAAAACTAATTTCGTACCACATCAGGCTGCTAAGAATTATTAAAGATGATAAAACTTCAGAAAATTCACTTAGAAACTGAAGAAATCACCTCGAAAAAAGCCATGGGTCACAGTTGAATGATTATGACTTTACTAGTGATCAAGCTCTGATATCGTTATACATGTATACGATTTACATACACTGGTACCATCCAGTGAACTGATTTGTTGGGAATTTACAGTTGAAATGTTTGTGCGAAAAAGTGGATATTCACAATATTCACAAGTGGATATTTATCACATATGTGAACATGGTAGCTAGGAGTATGCTTGCAAACAGACTAAATCCTAATAAAAGTAAGGCACATTACTCAGTAAACTTGTTGAAAGATTGAAGACCACAGTGGGCAAAGCCCAAAGGGTTTATGTATCATGTGTATGAGCTATGGAACCTTAACCAATATACCCCAGAGAGCCCGGGTTCCAAGCCTGGAATGAACGACATTCAGCTGGTGAACCTCAGTTTTGTCAGCGATGTCAACGTCTTGAAGGAATCTGAAGAACAGCCATCGACCCTCCGGGGTCTGAACCTCCCAAAGGTTTTTGTATTGTTGAACTTGGATATGTTGCATGTTTATACACAATATGATAGTCAAATTTTATCATTGAATCCTCAAAATTGATTAGACCACACTAATTTATTTACTTGGTGTACGAAATTTTTGGACTGAGGGGGGGAAAAAATTGTCAAATGTGGGATATTTTGGTTAAAAACAGCGATGGACGCACAGCCGTAATTATGAGAGTGACCTCCCTGATTGAACTTTTACCATAACCTACAAAATGTGAGACAATCTCTATGGGACAAGTCACACGAAAGAATGAGCAAAAATCTCCAAATGTATTGGGCATGACTCGGCCATAATAGAATGCTGAAGTCAAGAAAAATATGGGTGGTGAGAGAGAAATAGATTTTTGTGAGAAGCAATTCTTCTCCATTTTGGCAAAAAAGAATCTGAGGGTTCGTAAACTAAGTGAATAAATTGGTGTCACCTATTATTCAAGTATTCAGTGTGTTAGTAGATGTTGTATACTTGTTTTTCACTGTCTACATGTATAATAGATGCAGTACCGGTGATATATCTGGTGTCAAATTACTACGCATAACGATGTTGTAATTTGAATGCACAGTGTTTCACCTCAGGCAAAACATTTCATTCTGCCGTAGTTGTAACGTCGCCTGTGATGTTTTCAGTTACACATGCGAGTTCGTCAAAGCATAGAGGAGAAAGTACGACAAGTGAATTACGTCGGAGTAGGAGTGTCTCAGCTAGCGCAGAAACTTTTCTTCACAATCACAAAAACGTAAGAATTTTTCTACACTAGTAGTCTCAATATATATAAAGGTGAATAGCACAAAATTCACCATGCATTTGCAGTATGACATTTGAATATTTAAAGCACACCGTCACTATGATTGAGTGCCTTGAAATAATATACTAGTACTTCAATTAACATGATTAACACAAATCCTGGAATGGATTAGAGCAAAATATCAAACATTGCTATTCAACTGACAAATTTTATTGCATGTTATATGTGCAAATTATTGTAAAACTCTGCGTGTCTTTTCCCGTCCAGTATCAGCGATGTCAAGTGGGAGGGGCAGACGATCGTCGTGATGAACGAGACGTACGTCTATCCTCCGTATGGCATCGAGAACTGTAAAGGCAAACAACCGGCTCTCAACCACGTCAAGAAAGTGGTGAGTGAGTCGGATTGGGACTAGTCTGTACAGTATTTAAAAAAGATATGTTCAAACATATTGTGTTAGTATTGTACAATATACTATGAATATGATAATAAAGATGACCATATCATATTAGTATATATTTTAATATCATTCAAAGCACAATTTTTGGTTAAGATTTTGAAGTTGTTCTCGATAACTTGATTCATACAGCATGAATTGAACGAGACTCGATCAATATAAAAACTTTGCTTTCTACAAGATTCTTAAAACTATGAGTACAATATTTACACCTCAAAACTTTTCAAGTCATACCAGCTTTAACTTGTTGTCATGGCGATTATTTTCCAGGTGGAAAAATACCATAAAGACCAACAGCGAGAACCGTCTCCGGCATCATCATCGTCATCCTCCTGATCATCTCATCATCGCGGCAATGGAGTCACCTGGTAAAAGTCGGGGGGATAAAATCAACAAAATTAGGAAACACTTCAAGACTGCCAGGGGCTCGTTCGCCATGTTGCATCCTGGTGGAAAAGTTTTTATCGTCAATGTTGGAAAGTTGTGATTTCATAGTTTCACCCATTGTCATCCATATTTATTAAGTTAAACCATGAAAGTCTTCATTTAAAATGTTCATGTAATTTGTTGTCGAGCGTAAATGTAATTTCTGTGTAATTAAGGGTTTTGGTGACAATTTTAGAAGATATTTTTAGGGGTCAATCAAAGTTGTACTTAGACCGTGTTTGAAAAACAATACATAAATGTACAACACAAAGTATTTTATGTAAACGCGCAGATTGTTAATTTTCATGGGTAATTTAAATATACTTGTACGCATAGATAAAAATGAAAGATTTGACAATTTGTATGGGTTAGATCATGATGACTTGCTGTATTTTGTCAAGTTTAATTTATTGAGGACCATCCAAAACATGTTCAAATCATTCTAAATCACCCAGAGTGACCATCTTACTAAATATGTTCTCTAAATTATTATTCATTGGATTATCTGTGTAACTGTTTGAACACAAACTGTGTTCAGTGTGAAATGTCATGAAAACGAAATGTTCCACCAAAAAAATATATTTTAATCTCAAGGATTATATATAATAATCCTGGTATAGGCATCGATCTGTGGCTAGAATTTTCCCAGTGTTTGTCTAAGATGCAATGAATGTATTCAGTTAATAGAACCCTTCATGACATGTGTCACCCTGTGCCACAGGCAGATATATGAATAATTATGTGACATAAAAATAATCGTGTCAAAAGTTAGAACTATTGTAAATGTAAATGTATTACTACATGTAATCATGAGTATGTGATTTTGAAATGGAGAGTATGTCCAGATGTCCCAGGTATTGGAGGAATATCTCCTTCAACACTTATATTTTCTAAGCGTTATAATTATGTTAAGTGAATTGGTAAATCAGATGCATGAATCGTTTTGATCAGAATCTTGAATAGAATTAGCCACATGATTGTTGCCTAATTGGGTATAATTATTGCCAAGTAAAAAGTCAATAAACCATCAGATATTGAATCGTGTTTCTGTTTCAATTTTGGAAATTAGAAAAGTGGTCATTATATTTTGTCTGAACTTTTCAAATTATCATTTCGTCATATGCTAATCAAACTTATCTGGAATCAACCATCGAAGGTCAAGTTCAAGGTCTCCAATAATGCAGTATATATGGTACATGTATATCCCTTGAGCTTTTTTTCGTACCATTGTTTCACAAATCGTATATATAAATGTAACGTGTTTGAAAAAATTTTCTAGGTAGGTATCTGACCTCAATATGGCCTGTAAGTCGTGTGGAATCACGGTGTGATTCTGGTAACCAACAAACACACCTTTTGTGTTAGGTGAGTAATTTGAGTTCTGGTTAGAGTACTCTTTATATTAAACAAAAGGTGTATGTCTGTTGGCCACCAGAATCACACTGTAACTTGAGGAACTATAGAGGCGATGTACATAGCCTTAGGTCAAGTTCAAGGTCACCAGAAGCGATCCTGCGCTCACAATGAACGTAATGAACTCTGTCTCAGGCATTTCATGTCCAAAAGCTACACGGTATATCTGAAAGTACATTTCAGGCTTTTGATAATATGTCATCCATGCACAAATATACGTGATAAATTGGGAGAAAAATTGGCCTGAAAACTGAAACCTGTGAGCAGTATTGAATTTCATTTCTACTGCATATGAAAGCATTGCCCACATACTATATGGCCTAATGTCTAGGCTCGGGGTTGTAACCTTATTGGTCCCCTTTATATTTCCTAATACATGTGGCGATTTTGCCCAAAGATCGCGATAGGTTTATGGCTGCTTCCCTACACCATAGTTTGCCACTTCACCTTCAAAGCATGCAGCGAGACGAGGGGACGACGGTGGAGCTTTCACGGGATGCTCCTGTCTCCTCGGTTTTGAGCAGAAGATCCCAGGGCCCTGGGGACCATTCCATAGGGGGCCCAGGACGGAGGCTACTTTGATCTGGCACTCGCGTAAATTCATTGGTACTGTAAATCATGAGTATTTGGCATGACGCTTCGCGGTATGTTTTCTCTCGCCCTTAGCTGGTGCGTACAGGCCCTGGCAGACAGGCGAGCTATCCGGCGTTCTGACCTCGTGGTGTACCGTTGGTGAGACTGGCAACACGCTCACGTGCTCGTATTTCGGGGACCGCTGCCATGGTTCTCGGGCTCGACAAACCAGGCTATATATCTGTGATGAAGCATTTCTGAGTCATGTACCAGTCAGATCTTGTCGAGCGGAGTACTACCTGGTTTACATTGCACTGGAAAAGATGGTGTGGAATGGCGTAGCATGTGCGCCCTAGAGAGCCATCGCGCAAATGTTACATTAGTGCCATCACCAGGATTATTCCGATGATGTAAACTCGCAGCCTAACACGCACTCGTCTCGTCCCGCGTCACTGGGCAACTCATCTTTCCTTAATGAGATAAACTCAATGATGAGTACAGACGGCGATGGTGTAGCGAGCAGGACATGATCACAATCCGGCCATGAGTCAGTCCACGAGAGCCCCGGCTCTGTGGAAGACTGCCCGGATGACCTGCAGGACAGTCCCCTGTCCACGGAGACATTCGATGAGTCTGATACTCCGTCCTCCAATATGGAGTCAAACCCTGCGGGGCTGCAACAGAAGTTGCCACCGGGGGTCAGTCAGCGAAGATCTGCTTGTGCAGGGCACGGTAGGATATTCCCCGAAAATCCACACGGGAACAATAGGAGGTTCCAGAAAATATTCAGGCCATCCCCTCTACTGTCAGGGCAGCTGCCTAGAGCTGGGCCATTCTTTTTTACACCTCCAAGTGCTAGGAACAGGGCTCCGCTAGTGCCAGCCTGCAGCGACAGTCAAACAGACAGATTCTACCATTTTCCGCCACCGCCGAGGCAGGTCTCGTCAAAGACCCCTGGTCAGTTTGTTCAGGATGTGGTCAACCAACTTACTGACTCTGCTCAATGAGCTGGCCCCGCCTCTCACAAGGCAGCGAGATCATGGGAACCGCTCACCTCTCCATGAAGGCAGCCCTCTTCGGAGGAGTTGACGAAGAGAGAGAGGAGGCTGGTGAGCAACACTTGATGAGTACAAGCGTGGTCAGCCCTCTGCACCGAGCTTGGATCCGACGATCCTTACAGTCTGGGGATAAGCTCGGCCAGTCCCCTGGCCCACCCCCGGTCCCCTCGACTCTGTACGTGTGGGCCCGCACCTATGACAAGGCTTCAGGGTAATACGCTGGCTACGGCATCCACTGCTTCGGTGGTGGGCTTTGCCGTCAGCTGGGTGGGTCTCCCCGCTCCAGCAGGCACCCTGGAATCTGTCTGCCAACCCGTGGTTCAGGCCCGAGTTATGCCGGCTACTCTTCTCTGGGCACCCCTTATTTGGTGGGACAGGTTAGAGTTTCCTCCGTGGCTGCATGAGGTGGGATGTACCCAAGTCCCTATGTACCGGTGGCAGTTGCAGGTAACTGTTCCCTCCTGCAGGGTATGGGCCTACTCTGGTGGGTCCTCCTGCATGTGGAAACGATGCATGGCTTGTGGATCCGCGAACCACAGAAACTAGGTCCAGCTAATAAAGAGAGCGCTCCCCATGTGATAAGAAGCCGGACCAGTCTGTGTGGAGGAAACGTTTTAATGGCAACAACGCCGATCTGGAGGACTACCTGACCCAGCTATGGATGACGGCTACCCTGTGAGGGTTGGACCCACAGTGAAGCTGGGTACATCCGAGCAGGGAGCACGGAGGGTAAAGCCCTCCAGGTCATGTCGAGTATTCCGATGAGGATTTCGACATTTGCCGAAGTTGCTGAGCAACTGAGGCTTCTGTTTGCATGCACTGCGAATACTTGAGCATACAAGAACGAGGAGTTTGATATTGTGTATATTGATATTGCTCTGTGTATTGGACAACAAGGCCTTTGCCGAGACGACCTTGGTCGACCAGTCTATTGATGGGCAGCCGTACCACCTTCAGTACCCCTTGGCCGCCAACGAGAAACAGTTGATGCTGGAGGCCATCAACAGCATGAGAGTGGCAGTCTCTGGATCACCAGGGGCATGCCGCAGGTCCTAGCCCTGCCTGGGCAAAGGCACCAGCCCCTCAACTCATGATGGTGGCGCAGACGGCTATGGCCGCTATACCATACCCGTCAGCAGACGAGTGCGAAGAGGAGGATTACTACCTCGGCACAGCGCTGATTGCATACTGTGCCAGGATTGTGTCTCCAGGCCCGGCTGATTGTCGTGCCTTCACATCTGGACTGAATGCCATTCAAACCTGCCACAATTGCACTGCTGGCTTCAGTGTCCAGAAATTTTGGAGCAGTTGCGGGTTATCAGGGAAATATGCCAGAGCCATGGCGGAGAAGCGCATACTTTCGACCAGGTTCTCCCGGACCACAGCATTGACTCTCAAGAGAGGGAAACTGACTATGGATGTGGTGGCAACCAATACTTCATCCGGGAACAAGCCCTCTGTGCCCCTAGAGTTTGTATCATCTGCAAAATAGTCATACTGTGTGTAAACAGATCCGGGATGCGTGCTGTCATTTGCCCTTAGTCTTCGGGGGTGAGCCAGTGCACTTCCTGATTGATTCCGGGTCGGAGGTTACATCTCGTAGCCACGAACACTTACAGATGGCATCCCGCCCTCCACAGCATTGAGCTACGTGACCCCGAAAGTTATCAGCTCTACGGGGCTGGTAACAATTTCATCTTTATCCAAGGATTAATTGATCTGCCCATTATACTTGGGGGCAAGATGTATTTGACAGATGCGATCGTCACAGATATTGGTACAGCTGATAATTAGGTTGAACTTCCTCTGACTAGTTGGGTGATCACGAACTGGGGGATGATGTTCACTCCCTTTTCCGGACAGGTCCATCCTTTTCATTCCGGGTGGCGTGCCCTGCAGTTGTGCCATCATTCAGTGAGCAATCATGGAGGCAAGCCCCGATAAGCCCGAATGCCTCTTAATCGGCTGGCTAGAGGCTAATGTACAACTGACCGTATCAGTGATCATGGGCTGGCTGACCGCTTCAGTGATCGGGGGGGGGGGGGGGAGTGGGGGGGGGGTGCTTGCTGGCCGTATTTTGTGATTTTATGGGCAATTGGGACCAGATATACTGACCGCATTGTGGATAAGGGGAGTGACCACATTACAGGAGTACCTGTATATACGGGAATCGTGCTATGTGTGGCCCAATCCAGGTGCAATCCCTCTTCTTGTGGTGAACCCCACGGATACTTGTTGTACCAAGCTGCGGGCTAGTTACAGCTACCTGCACTCTAGCAGGACCTTCCCCGATGAACCAGTCTGCCTTGCTGCCTGCGTACATGTACATGTAGCTGCCGGGGATGTCCCCATCACTTGGAATCATTTGGAATCTCATTTGGAATCTCAAGTTCCAAAGGAATGGCTGGATGATGCTAACAGCTCACACTCTGCAAACTGCTCGGGTTTTACGCAGATGTTTTCATAAGTTTGGATGGTGCAGTTGGCAAAACAGATGTTGTCAAACACTGCATCGACCTCCTGGACGAACATCCACTCAAACAGCGACCAGAATCCATTGTGCATACGAGGTCATCGACCAGGAGGTGCAAAAGATGCTCGAGCTAGACATCATAAAACATAGTGACAGCCCTTGTGCCAGACCTGTGTTTATGGTGAAAAAGGACGGCTTGTGGAGATTATGCGAAAATTAAACCATATTACGCGGAAGGCCTCAGATCCTCTTACCCATATTGAAGACACCTTCGATACCCTGACTGATTTGTCACAGTGCGCTCGACTTGATCTCGGGGTACTGGCAGGTCCAGATGGAGGAGATCGATACAGCTAAGCCAGCCTTTGTCACCAACAATGGTCTTTACCAGTTCGGTTATGTCATTCGAGCTCTGCAACGCCTCCGCAACGTTTGAGTGCTTGATGGAGAGTGGTAAAGGGGTACCTTTGGAAGATATGCATGGTGTAAATTGATGTGTAAGTGTACAGGCACTTTTTCGAGGAAACCCTAACCAAGTCGCAGCGAGCACGTGCAAACTCTTGGCTCAAGAGGTTTTGTATTTGGGCTTCATGGTGACTGGGACAGGCGTCCAGCTGGACTCCGCGAAACTTGATGCTGTGTGGAGGTGGCCCCGGCCATGTAGCTTGGTCGATGTGAGGTCCTTTTTGGGCTTCACAAGCTACTACCACCAGTTCATCCAGGGCTTCACGGAAATCCTTCATCCTTTGACCATCCTCATGGAAAAAAACATCAATTTCATCTAGGAGGTAGCTTTTGCAGCCCTCCGGAGAACTTTGACGTCTGCTTCTGTGCTCCGGCATCCTCTCCCCGACTGTGAGTTTATACTTGACACTGATGCAAGAATCCGGATTGCGCGAGAATGACCTCATTCCAGCACAACGAGGATTCTTTCTCAGACTACGATTCAGATTTCTTGCGGAAACCACAGGCCGTCGCAGCAACAGTCACCTCTGTGGCCTGGCCACCAGGTATTCACCCCTTAGCATGTATGTGACATTACCGGCGTACTCCACGTTTGATTCATGGGTGCAGCACGACCCGAGCAAGTACGTCCTCTTTTACAGTCGGAGTGTTTTCCTCCTGAGATGCAACCCTGTCCGCCTGCGAGTCTGAATACGAGCGGCAGTTACCAGCCCTGAAAATGGCTGCTAATTTAAAGTCAGATGAACAGGATGAGGAGCCGTCCTACTCTCCTGAGCAGCTGGCTACGGAGCAAGGGGCAGAAAACATCCTGGTGCGGGTTATCACAGACCTGGAGGCTGGGAGGAAGCCTGAACGTGTAGAGCAGAAGATTTACACCAAGGAGCCCCAAGCCTCGGTCTCCAGGTGGGAGCAGCTGGCTATGTGCAACAGCCTCCACTACTGCCGCTGCTAGCCCCCATACCCTAGGCCTGCCATTTGGCAGCTGGTGCTTCCCGCAGCACTGTGGGAAGTGCTCCACAAATTACACGACCCTAGTGTGACTGGGCATCCAGAGGACCATCTACCAGTTGCAACAGCGCTTTCATTGGCTTGGTAGCAGCCTGGATGTGCAGAGGTGGTGCGCCGCCTGTCCACAGTGTCAGGTTCAAAATGGGGTCCCAGCTCTTGGCCCCCACCCCTAAGGCTGATGCGCCATTGGACTGGATCGCTTTGGATATACTGGACACTCACCGAGTCACCCTGCATGATTACCAGTATATCCTGGTGATTTCGAGTTACCTAAACAAGTACTCATTGCACTAGATTACTGGTGAGTAGGTGGGTGGTGTACCATGGCATAGCCAAGCAGGTACACTCGGATCAGGGCATGCAGTTTGAAAGTGCTCTGCTCCGGAACTTAATGCCTATATGAACGATAGCGTGAGTGTTTGGGATGACCACCTCTCATGCTCCCTAATGGTGTACAGGTCTTTGGTCCACACCTCGGCTGGGGTTTCCCCACATGCGATACAGCTTCCAGTGGAAATTATGTATCCCGATTATGTGGTCCCGATTATGTGGTCCCGATTATGTGGATCAGATAACTATCTGATGGCTAAACAAGAAAACAAATTTGCCATGGCATGAATAGACCCCTTCACCGTGCTGCAACAGGTGGCCGAGGTGGACAACCGGACTCGTCAGGATAGATCCTGGATGTCCATATCGATAGCCTGAAGCGATACGAAGGTCTGATCGTCATGGTTCCGCTTATCCAGGATGAGGAGCCGGAGGATGTCCAATTACTGGACACATCCGGTCAGCATCCGAGGACTCTGGACAAACGTGTGCCCCGTATAGTAGGTCTGCCGGACCCCACCGACTCGTCAGATGAGGATCTACACAACCTGCCAATAGCCATGTCAACGGACCCGCCGGTACCATCCGAAACCTCCGGATCTGGTTGATCAACCACAGCCACGTCGCCACCTTATCAAGCCCCTTTACATTTCCTAATACATGTTTATATTTTAAAAGAGATATTTTATTTTGGAAGGTTTCAGTTGGATGGCTTCTCAAAGTAATAGATAATAATAGACTCAATAATCTACAAAATCATTTGTTCAATATCCAAATGATCCCAAGTTTGAAACGTCCCTGTATGTTGTACGTACAATTGTGATGTTTGAATAACCAGAAGCAACTTCATTAGATGACCTCGAATATAATGGACAACGCTCAACTACTATAGTACATTGTACAAAAACTCATCCAAATAAAGTACAATGACACTGCGCCGATTGGAGGGCTTCAAGAGAGGATGACCCCATAAGGAATAGAGTCAGGTACACTAGGTTGTTTTGTATGTTGTGTTCATACTCGACTTTTTGTTGACGCTTTGTCACGGGTAAGCCAGGGTCATCCGAGGACGAGGTCATGTCATAGGCCTGATATGACATGTGCAATTTGTTGGCCTTATTATCTACTAATATTCGAGCTCCAAAGATAATTTCAGAACTATATAGTTACGATTTATTCTACTTTGTAATAAGCACATATCATCACCAATGTGCCTTGTCAATTTTTTAAAGACCGACTGAAAATGGCTGCATGAAACTTGCTCTTGAAAATCAACCAAACGCGAATAATATTCAATAGTCAGTGACAATTTCATACTGTAGGATATTGTTTGATGGTGTTTGTCACATTGAGTTTTCACCACGTCTTATCTCCCGGTGTTGCTTTTTGATTGTGTCGAGGAGATTAGTTTTATGTGTGTGTCAATAAAGTCTTCATATCTTAGTCAATAGGCCTAATTGTAGCATTCCAATTTATACATGTATATCAACAGAAAGAGGAAACAACTTTGGTTCAGATTCAAGAAGGATTTATCTTCAGTAGGCTACGCATCAAAAGGTTTGTCTTGCAGAATATTTCAAACCCTCAGATTCTGAAGCAAAAGAATTCAGATGCAGCGCTCATTGGTGGAGAATAACCACGGTAAGCTATGGAATGTCTTGAAACAACGAATTTATCAGTTACGATGATCGGAAGTGAAATAAGGTCGAAATACTTAGACTGTATATGGCAATCTACATAATGTCAAATTTAATTTAATAATTTGTAATAATGAAATCCCAAAATTAGCTTGAATTCCCGTGATCCCATCCGGGACCGAAATTTAACATTAGGGATATATTCCGATGAGGAATGGACAAACTGTGATTTTTTTAGTCAGAAAACACACATGGGTGTGTTTGAGCAAATATATCCTTTTTACAGCACATTGCAATTCGAACATCGATAAACATGCCAAATAGTGTGCACTGTCAGATTCGCAAATTTCTTGTTTAATAAGATGAAATTTAACATCTGAATAGATTGCCAACTTTTTTTACAGACCTATTACAGACTAAATATCTTAACTATAATCAGAATAGAGCTGACATGAAAAGAATACCATTACACAGATCTTTAGTGGTCATTGCTATTCTTGGTATGGATTAATCCTAAGGCCGCGGTGAAACCTCCATTAATGTCACGTAGCGGAATAAAAATAAAGAGGGGATGAAGAGTTGACATTAGAAAGCGGTCCAAGCCAAAATGAACAAGTTCAGACAAAATATCTTAGCCGTAATAAATTAGAAATTTATCCGTCGATTGTCAGTTATGTGAAGTGAATATACAGACATAAAGTATTTCTGATAAAACATATAGTGGAGAACACTGAGTGTCATGGGGTACTATTTTCTCGTGTAATTGGCCATAATTGATAGTTATTAGGCCTAAATACAGACCCTACAATCCACACTGATAATTATGTACCGAGTACAATTAGGATAGTTTTGTACGAACGTTTTCAATTTCAATTTCAATTTCAATTTATTTCAGCATAATGACAAAAGTTTACAGTGAAACTTGTATGTCGCTGCAACATATTTACAAGACATCACTTAAATTGTTACTACAAAGACATATTTAAACGGCACAAATGTACAATGTAATCCCTGTGAGAACACGTAATCATATTACATGTATATCTATTGGAATTCTAAATAGGTAGACATGTTTTCCAATATCGTTGCATTATATTATTACGAGATTTTGCGTGAAGTCTGAATCAGCGCTCACTGAGATATTTTTTCAATAACCTTTTGAATGTAAATAATGATTTGGCCATCTTGCATTGTTGTGGGAGTGAATTCCATATTCTGGGGCCAACAGTTTTTATGGAAAATTGAGCAAACTTTTTTCTTTGGAAAACGGATCTAAGATTGTAATTAGTTCTGTGATTAATATTCCTGTGGAAAAGACATCTGAAAAATATTGGCACTGGTTGATAAAGACTCTTGTGAATAAATATTCCAACGAATAAAGCGTGTAAATCAAATATTGACAGTATCTTATATCGATTAAACAAAGGTTCAGTATGTGCATTATATTCGGAGAAGCTGATGATACGAATCACACGTTTCTGTAGGATAGTTAACCTGTGGAGACTTTTTTTATGAGTGTTACCCCATAAGGTTATACCATATATAAAGTGTGGTTTAACAAGTGCATTATACAACATGGATAAAGTATGTCCATATAGCATATGACGTGCTCTTAATAATATGCCAATGGTTTTAGAAACCCGTTTACACACATAATTGATATGATGATGCCAAGACATGCATTCGTCTATCCTCAGACCAAGAAATTTGATATTTTGTATACGAGTAATAGAACAGTGATTCATTATTATGTTACATGCGTCACGGTCTAACTTTTTTCTAGGATGCGATAATACAATATAGTTGGTTTTTTCTATGTTCAGACAAAGTCTATTGCACTGAAGCCATTCATTAACAATTACTAGTTCATTATTTAGTGATTCAGCCATGTCAGCCAAATCATTACCGGTGATATGTATGCTTGTATCATCAGCAAATAATATAAAAGATAAAATTTTCGATGTGTTACACAAATCATTAATATATATTAAGAACAAAAGCGGTCCCAATATAGAACCCTGTGGCACACCAAATTTGATGTCACCGAGTTCTGATGATGAGCCGTTATATGAAACATACTGCTTGCGATTATTCAAGTAATCGCGGAACCAATTATTGGGTATTCCACGAATGCCATACACATGTAATTTACGAATAAGTATTTGATGAGAAATAGTATCGAAAGCTTTGCTAAGGTCAAGAAATAAACCTATCATAATTTCATTATTTTCAATGCAATCATAGTACTTTTCTACAAATTTATGAACAGCCATATCTGTCGATCGTTCTTTCCTGAAGCCAAATTGATTATCAGATAAAACATCATTTTTCTGAAGGAATTCTATTAAGCGATTGTAAACTAAACGCTCCACAATTTTTGAGAACACAGGCAAAATAGATATAGGACGATAGTTAGAGAATTTAGACTTTTCGCCATTTTTATGAATGGGAATAATTTTAGCAATCTTTAAATTATCAGGTACCATTCCTTGATTGAATGATAGGTTAATTATATATGCTAATGGAGAAATGATACCCTGCTTAATCTGTTTAATAAACTTTGTACTTGTACCGTCATAACCAGCAGCGGAGTTTTTTAAACTGGATATAATATTTGATATCTCCTCTTCATTGGTTGGTTGCATATAAAAAGAAGTAGGCACATATTTTACATTTGCAATAGGGTCAAGTGAACTACTGGACAAACTGGCTTGCACATTTTTAGCAACATTCAAGAAATATTTGTTGAAATGATTGGCTATTTCTTTGTCATTTATAACTTCATTATTGTTATGCATAAACACAATTTTCCTCTTGCATTGTTTTTTTCGAGAAATGACATGATTCAGTGTTTTCCAAAGCTGCGAGAGATTATTTTTGTTCTGATCAAGTGTTTTTTTATAATAATTTTTCTCGGCCAATCTTAACATATTAGTTAAATTATTTTTCTTTCTTTTATACTCCTTTTCAAGTTCTTTATTACCTGACATTTTGAGCTTTTTATACAAGTTATTTTTCTCGTTAATCAAAAATAATAATTCATCATTTACCCAGGGTTTAGATGGAACTTCCTTTCTCTTCTTAACGCATTTCAATGGAATATTTTCATCCACGATTTTGGTATAGTGTTTAATAAATTTATTATAAGCGTCATTCACATTATTTATACTGTAAATATCGTCCCATCCTGTTGTTTGAAGATGATATAAACATTGTTCAATTGTACTGTCGTTGACAACTCTGTATGTTATAGTGTCGCGTTTCATTTCGGAATAGAAGGAATTTTTCAGCATTATAAAAAATGGAAAATGATCAGTGACATCCATTGGTAGAATACCGGAAACAAGATCTGCATGAAGATCATTCGAATAACAGTTATCAATTATAGTTGCAGTCATATCCGTGACCCTGGTTGGTCGATTGATGAGTGGTATAAACGATGATGAAAACATACAATCAATAAATTCTGAAGTCAGGCTGTGAGACTGATATTTTAGGAGATCAATATTAAAGTCACCTAATAAATAAATGGGTCGGTTACATTTTGCAAAATATGAAGCAAGCTTTTCAAAGTCATTTATAAACTCTCTTATGTCAGAGCCAGGCGGTCTATATATGCAACCAACGATGACAGGGTTTGGTATACTGAGTTCAATAAAAACACATTCTATAGAATCAAGCAACGGTATGTCCGTCAACTCTTGATAGTCAAGTCCGGTTTTAATTAGAATAGAAACCCCCCCCGCCAGTTTTATGTTCTCGATATTTATATACGTGATCGTAGTTTGGAAAACCGACAATGCCGGTGTTGTTTTCATTCAACCAAGTTTCTGATAATGCAATAATATCAAAATTACTATTTAATGCAGCTAAGTTATGACTTAGATTATTACTATTTTTGTTAGCACTCCGTATGTTGCAGTGCAGCAGGGAGAGTCTGTTATTATGAACCGGTAGTGAGTTAAATTCTTCAAATGTGTAATATTTGGAATAATTGCCTGGATCTCGAAAATAATTGAGATCGGGATTGTACTCATCAGTGGGTAAACATTTATCCATATCGGCGTCAAACGGATTGAACAGATACTGATCACTATAAAAAATGTGTGTGTTGGTGTCACACCCGGACAAAGCTTCGAGATATAATGTGTCGTCTACAATGTGATTGAAAGGGAATGAATTAGCACAACCGGTACATAGCCAATTAAGCTTGTCTTGATATCGCATGCATTTGAATATATTGTTAGACATGCCAGCACATGATGGATGATACATGCTCTCACAGAGACTACAACAAATTTTATAAACCGATTCTAATTTGATATAACAAGAACAAATTTCACATGGGAAGGTCATAATTGTAGCACAGGGATATAGTTTTCGTGAATTATTTGAAGTAAATCAGCAGGTTTCTCCACCCAAGAGGAATCTGTACAAAATGCACTGGTGAGCAAACACCCTGATACATCATGATATAAATATACTGGTGATTTTTATATTCATACTTATTTTCATACTGTTGAAGTTACTAATTATATAATACATTGGTGATATCTTATATAGTATATACTGGTGATTCTCATAACAGTTCCAACAAAATTACCAATTATGGAATGCGTTGGTGGTTGTCACAACATTGTCACATTTGGAAAATATTGATGACTTTGATTATACATCATAATATTGAAGAGCATGGAATTCTTTAGATGTGGCATGCATTATACAGCGAAATATACATGACACTATAACTTCAACAATTGCATGTAATCATATACATGTACATCATAATTGTAAGGCATGGAATTCAGATGTGGCATGCATTATCAGTGAAATATTTACATGACATTACAGATTCAACAATTGCGTGTACGTAGCACTAAATACCCGGTACATATGGAACATATTAGTGT
This sequence comes from Terebella lapidaria, assembly GCA_949152475.1. NCBI lineage: Eukaryota > Metazoa > Annelida > Polychaeta > Terebellida > Terebellidae > Terebella > Terebella lapidaria. Next base: position 27,637,083 of record OX424560.1, read on the forward strand.
TTTTTTTTTTTTTTTTTTTTGTACATCACAATATTACAAAGAATGAAATTCAGTAGATGTGGCATGCATTATTCATTGTAATATTCACAATACTCTATACGTTCAAACAATTGCGTGTACATACAAAGTACATGTACCAATGGATCACTAACAATAATTCGTTTAGTCCGATAGCAGAACTTAATAACGATAAGGTCCGCTCGGGATTTTATTCCATGCATTTGGTTTTCTATTGTCGAGATTTTCACGGATCACGGAACAGACTGCTGCCTTTACGATTGAGATGAACACCATCTTCAGTGTGATGGTCACCTTCCGGTCGGATGTTGTGGTTAGGGTACACTAATACATTTCGAGAGTTCTGGTAATGTAGTTCAAGAGCTGCATTTACGTCTTGAATCCGTGCGTTCATAGCTCTATTCCGTTGATATGGAGCCAATGAGATTGCGACCTTACAGTCTGGCTGGCTGGCCAAGATTTTTGACACCAGCTCTTTCATGTCTCTAAGAACTGTCATTGGACTGTTCACTTTCAGGTCGTTGGTTGTGAGCTGAAGGATGAACAAGTTTGCATACATATCTGCAAAGTTCAGTTTCATTGCATCAGCGATGGTGTAGGCTGTGTTTTTTGCGACTGTTGCTACGTGTGATAGTCTGTTTTCGTCAACACCTTGGATGATACTACTGCCAATTAACCGTACAGACGTTGCTTTTTTTGTCGAGTGCTTGGGTTGTGGTGTGACTTCTGGTACATACTGACGAGTTGAAGGGAAATCCTGCTGTTGCAGTATGTCGCGGACCTCCATAAGAAGTACGCCTGTGATGTTGAATCCCTTGATACGGGTTCAATCCCTTGAACGTTTTTAGGCTGAAAGGCCATTTGTCTGGGTGACGTGGGCGTACAACTCCCGGGGTACAACTGTAGGCCTAACAATCTTCCTCGTGTCGAATCTATATTTCGCGCGCTTTCCTTGCGTCACCGGGTCTTAATTTCATCCGGGATCTAGTCGGTGTACTTAACTTGACCCAATTCACAAATGTTTCGCACGAGCCGGCGCGCGCTGTCACTGGTGGAAACGGAATGACCTGACCTAATTAACAAAATAGCGGTGACCTAGTTACGGGAGCCTCAGCAGCCGGCCTGCGAGAGAAAAGAGTCAACGTTGTTGTTTCACGTGCTTTTGTCTGTGTGTCCGGCCGTAAGATCATAAATTACGATTGCCAGCTTATCAGAAATGGCTCAAGCCCCGGTGGCCACCGTGAGTAATACTTAAAGAACCTCGACATTATCGCGTTTTGGATTGACACCTATTTTTACTGAGCGAATTTTCTTCTGAGATTGAGAAGCGCACCCCCCCCCCCCCGACGGCCCCGTCACTCACCCACTCAAGCTCTGCTCATCATCCGATTGTGACTCAGTGACTGCACTGCACTTGCATTCAATTCGGCCGCGCGTCTCGGAAATTTTTACTACGCTCGGGTCGGAGTAGAGTAGATCTAGCACATGTTGTTATTTGGCAGGGAATAAAGAAAGAAAAACCTTTGTAGACTAGAGTTGGGTCAAAGTGCACTGCACACAACTTCACTTTGATCGAGTGGTTGCCTTGATGGCTGAGCTGAGCATTGTTCTGTATTGTTGCAGGCGGGCACATCTCAACGAGATGTACAACCCATGTTGACGAATGAGGATGTTGAAAAACAACAACAACAGGTAGGTTTGGGTCAATTGGGGGTGTGATTTTGTACACATTGACATACTTTTGACTTCCTTTTTCTTTTTTCTGGCACGTTGAAAAACCCTTTGTTCATATGCAATGAGCCTGACAGTGAGCGACACAACTTGATCTTTCAATTGACATCATGGTCATCAGTTATCGTGGATTGTTGGGATGTTGTGAATGGCTTTAATGAGATGACATCATTTTAACATGATTAACAGCAATATATATAAATAACATGGTGAGCTTTGAATATGATGGCGTGCATATCAAGAAAATATATTTAGACATCGATAAAGGTGAACTGATGATGTAGGCATGAACAGATAGATGGAGGCAATATGTTGCCAATGACTGATTGGTTCATTCTGGCACACAGTAATTGACAGGACACCAAAAATAGTAGAGGCAAGGTGTATCGGCCCTTTGTTTTGTAGACTATAATTTGCTATGTACGATAGACACCGTTTTACAACACGTGTACAAACAGCTTCGAGTGCCAGCGCACAATGTTGGTTCACGACAGACTTCGTTGTGTATTCGCTTTTGGACTTTTATCAAGAACCCCATGTGTTTATCACAGTATCACTTGACAATGTGTACGTCTCTGTTATATTTATATTCGCCAGCCTTATATGCTGGCTTTAACTGTATACCAGATGTATACCGGTAATCATACATGTATGTATTCAAATTGATGTGGAGTACTGGTTACTGGTAGGCCTGTGCGAAAATATGTGGTGCCTTAGACATTCCGAAAAGACGATACACGCAGAATATTGAGATATGCTGGTATATGACGTGGATAAAAAGAATAATATAAAGATCATGTTACTACTTTGACATGGCAAACTGGATAAAGCGCAGCGTCCAAATACAACCGAGGGAATTTCTACTATTTTGTTCGTCCACTTAAATGTGGTGCTCTTGTCCGGGCGTTAAACTTTACATCTAGGGAGGAGATTGATAAGAAACTACGCTGCGGGTTTCTCGAGTACTAGTACTTGTACTTGCCATCGATGGAGGTAAACAGATATTTTTGTGGATATTTATCGCAATTTTCTCTTGTGTAAGTGTTTAAATACTGGTTCCACTTTTGTACTTTGTAGGTTAATTATGGTACTTGTGATATCATTGTGGTACCATCATAGTCATGAAATATAATTCACTAGTTTCAGTAAACTAATAGTTCGAAGCTTGATGATTTATATGGTAACGAGTATATAATACATCTGGTTTGTCACAATAACCAACTGCATATTTCAGTGTCTACTGTACTAGTAATTCATGTTATTTTGCTGTCTGGTATAACTTGATTGATCAATGAATGATGAACAGTGAACTGTCGGTTTTAATCATATTAAAAAAATGATATATATTTTCCATAAGAAAAGTTTGTTTGTTGAATGTTGATGATTTATCATTTATGTCTGACTCAGGTTCACTTCAAATACTAACTATATAGCATGCTGAATAATTTCACATTTTGTACATAAATTTAAAGGCATTATACTTTGTTCAAAACATGCCAAATTGTCTGTATGGTATCATGGCAGGCTGGTTGTTCTGAACTGTACAAGTTTACATTGTTATGCAATTGTTGATATATAGGTACAACTGAACAATGTACAAGTATAGTATTATACTGCACATGTATGCAAAGTCCACAATTTTACTGATTGTCATATGATAAAAATGAATACTAGTATTCCCAATCTTGGCATAGACAGTAGATATACGTGGAAATAACTACATGTACATGATACCAGCAATTACTAGTATATAGCTCATGATTTTTGCTGTGCTGCTCAAGTGTTTTGCCTGAACAGATGCTACATGTCACTGATACCAAAATTTGTCTGATGAAGTTCTGTATAGATGTGTGTATACCGTATTGGTCCAAATAGTAGCACGGCGAGCCAAAGCAAGACCTCCAGCAGCAGCGCGCGAAAAATTAAGGTCAAACTTGACGTCAAATTTAAGAAAATTACTGAATACTCTATCTATGGCCTCCAATCTCCTTTAATATGATTCAGATAACATAAATATGTGGATTGGAACATTCTAAGATCTTATCAGAAAGATATGAAGTGAATTATAAGATTGCGAAAATCGAACATTTTGGGGGAAAAGAGGGGGGCGCTCTACTATTAGGGCACGTGCCACTATTAGGACCAATACGGTACACATGTAATATACCAGCAGAAACTCATGAATCAGTACTATCATTTTATGGACAACTTCAACTTTCCAACTCTATTTAGTGAAGAAGTGCAATCCATGATCTTCACAACACAACTGGCTGTATATCGAAGCAAATACAAACATACTAGTGTTTAGAAAGTAGATGCCAATACTATACCCATGTGAGTGGAAAGACGAGCATTCAACATGTTCAAGTATTTTGTTGATTGTGGTTTGCTCTTCCATAAAAGATACAGAAAGTCCTAGTGAAAGTACATTGTACATGTATGTACTCAGACATGTAAAGGGACTGAAAGCATTCAAACATGTTAAAAAACGGATTGAAAAAAAAGATAAATAGGCCAGAATAACTTACAACTATTTGTCCAGATTCAGATTTTTATTGGCAATCTGTTTTGACAAAAATGATGTCTTTGGCATGTACATGGAAATGTTTTCATTGATTAATCTGAGTTGCACCTGATTCGATGGAATTCAAACGGAAAGCTCTGCGCCACTTCAGTTGGATAATCTTTGTTTTCACCCGTCCGTTCAATGCAGGAAACGATAATTGAAAGCCGTGAAATAAACCGAGCTTGCATTGCCGGATAAATGGTGAAACCGTTAAAAGGACGTCGCCCAGGAAAATAATTTATCTCGTTATTTCTGCCACCTGCACATAGATCGAGTTCTTTCGATCAATACATTTTTCACATCCCCACTATCACGGTAGGAAAAATGGGCCTTGATCGTTGGCCGTTGGCAAAATGCCCAGCAAGTCCACAAACTGAAGTGTTTTGTCATTTATATCAGAAACTCACTCATGGAGTGATTGTCCATTCAATTCATCGCTGTGATAAACAGGAACTGTGATTGTAAACTCTGGATCATCACGCTTTGTCATTCTCGCCAGTGATAGATTGGAAACGAGCGTTGTTTATCAACACCGCGAGACAAAAACTGAATTTCCGCCAAGTAGACTCGTCATTGTGGCGTTGGTTTATAACTTGCACATTTTCATGTTCATGATATTGATATCAAGTGAGGTTTTGTGCATGGTTATCGTGGATTTTTGAAGCGCATAATCATTGTTTGGCGTCGTAGGACACCAACATCATGTACACGTGAGTGACACTAACATGTTTTGTAAATTGCAGAGCCTTGAATTCTACAACGCACATGGAAGTGTATTAAGTATATTATGGTTCATGAGTGATTACTACCAATTAGTAAGTCGTATACTAGATATAGTAATACAATTTCCTGGTAGTCTGTTACAGTGGTTAGTGGTGTAATTTCTCTGCATGCGTACTCAAAAGTGAAATATATCTTCAGTGATGCTGGTACCATTTAAGTTAAAAAAAAAACACTTTGAAATATATCAAACCCAAAATTAATTTTCATCTACATGTATAGATGTATTCTGCTATTTGACATGTGCTGATAAATTCAATGAACTATAATTCATTGAATACGATCATGGTGATTGCTGTTAAACCAGCATATTATTGTATGCATTTATCAATTTAAAAGTGAAAAAAAAACCCAAACAAACAATGTATTGACGTATTGTAATGTATACGTGGTCGTGTTTTAAAAGCGAAAAAAACCCATAATTTATTGGAGTTGTCAACGAACAAAGGAGATGCCGAAGAACAAAGAACCAAATGCTTAGTTTACATGTACAGAACAGGAACCATCTTTTTGGAAGAAGTGTTCTTTAATGTGCGCCAGTAGGAAGCCAGCCAATCCTGCATAAACTGAGATTAAGTACCTGGATTGCAAAATGTACAAAACTAGATTCTTCTGATACATGTCATAGGCCAAGTTAAAGTACTAGGAACATGAAAATATGATGTGAACTCAACTGAGAGACCTGGTTTTGCTGAGTAAAATGCAGTTTACTACATGTCAATATCTCTGTTGGTTAAACAATTATGGCCATTTGAATGTCACATTTTGGCAGGTTGTGACATATGCTGGAATGAACACTGCTGGATTTTTCGAGAAGCTAATTAGTATGCAAATGAGGTATTCGTGACGTAGAAGGGGGAATATTTTTAATTAGGCAAGTTTGAGTCTTAATATAATTGATCTGGTCAGAATTATTGCAAACCTAAACTTCAAACATTGTTATGCATGGTCAATTATCAGTGTTGTTCAAAGTGTTACTGTTGTCATGGTTACTATTCAACTGCTGGGGTCCCTAGCAACCTTTGGTTACTATGGGTCCTAACTGCCAGAAATAGGGGTTTTGACAGAATGTGATTATTGCATATTAATCATGCATGTGGAGTCAATCCATTTTCACCTTTGGTTTTGTTTGCTTATCGATATGACTGTGGATTTGGGCCATAGCAACCCTGGTTGCTAGGGGCCTTATATCAATACTGGTGACCTTGGCAACTATCCGGATGTGAAATTCATTGACTATCAATTATGTAGAGCATGTGGAATAAGCTTTATTGAATAATTGCAATTTCTTAAGACTTTAATATGCCATCAAAACCATCTAATTAAAAAATGTTCCCCCTGTGACGTCATGCATACAAATTTGCATATTAATGAGCTATATGATTTTTCAAATTGTAATTTGGGCAATTTGAACTTTGAAGCACTGTAACTTTTGAAGGAATCGAGATATTCACATGCTGTAAAAAACGTTCTGATCAGCTCACATGGTGCTTTAATCTGAGCTCACATCATATTTTCATGTTCCTAGTACTTTAACTTAAAATTGGATCATAATCATTTACGATCTAATACATGTAGATATTTGCCTTCTTCAATAGACTGTTTCACAAAACGCTGTTTCATATTACCCGTATATGATAATGTAGTATGATACTCAAATTTAAATAGAAATTGATGATTGAATATTCACAATGATTGTAACACAAAATAGTTCTCAACAATATTACACACAGAGATTTTGCAATGTAAACCTTATATATATAGTAAATTGTACCTTATTTGATTGACATTTGTAGTATAAAATATAGAAATACAAGTCATGTAGGGTCTCAAGAGTTGACCAATTAGCTGTAATCAATGGAAAGTATTATCAAATCTTTGTCTGTACAATAGAGTGGCAGCCAATTTATGAATAAAAACAAGCGAGAAATTATGGCAGTTCAAGCCAAAGATGCCCTCATCCAATATTAAGAGTGAAGAAGATGATAATATTGTTAATTAATTAGTCCATCATGTATTCATATGTATTTATAGATATTGATTAATAGTATTATACATGCACATGTCCAGATTCACCATTAGTTGGCCTATTATTCTGAATATCAACTCACTGTAATGTAGATATATTGATATGTACATGTACAATTATGCTATATGCATTGTATTGTACACGAAGCCCTACTGGTTTGGTAAACAACTTGTACATGTACCAAGATAAGACTGTTTGTTATCTTTTGTACACATACTGGAGAAAGTTGTACTGTTCCACTGTTCTTTACATACATGTACAAGGCAAAATATTGTCGGATTTCGCCTCTCACAAAATATAGTATTCGAGCCAATCATCGAACTTGATATTGCAATCAGTTTTCAGTTCCTATAATGTACCATATTTGGGGCAGAAATGACGCCTATCTTTTTGGATCACTGAACTATATCCCCAATTTGATCTGTAGTCTAGTCAGAAACCCAACCCAGAAATGATATGACTTTGGGTGATAAACACACGGTCCAAAAACGACACTGCAATGTAATGTGAAACATTGGACCATTGGTATTTCGTTTTCACGGCTTCTTTTTGGTCTCGTTTGCAGACCAGTGTTGACAAAGTTACCACAGCGTCGAGCTGTTTCCATGGTTTCTGTAACCACGACAAATTGACGACAATATATCATATATGTCAGTTATGTGTAGTGTTACGTTATAACACCGCTGTGCAATATTGTGAAAAGAACGACTTCGTTAAAAAACCAAGGAATAATTTACGAGACAATATAGGCATGGAACAAATGGTTGCCATGGCAACAAATTACAATAATCTGATGAGTTTTCTTGCAGCGCAATAATTCAGCTGCCTTTCATCATCGGTTGAAGCTCAGTAGTATAATAAACTTGATAAAATCATTCGCACCAAGCTGTATATCATAATCTAGATTGTTGGGTTCCTGTCGCATATTGATTTGCTCATAAAGTGAATATAAAATATACGTACAGCATGCCGTCAGTTATATGTATTTTAAGAGTTTGTTGGATGCTTGATGCAGCCTAGACGTTGAGGAGAAAAAAAGTCATGACAGACATGAATACTGCATTGCAATGGCCTTTTCTTCCAAATTAAATCCAGTATAAATTGTCTGATTCAGGCTATCCCAAGTATAACCTGCTCCGAGAGAGAGCTTTGTTCAAGTGCTGCTGTAAATGAAGCCCACGTGGCCAAAACAATCGAGCCACGCTATGCCGCTAGACACTCGGATATCACTGATAAATTTCTTCCAATAGGGACGCCTAAAGGGCCAAACAAACTCATAAAGATTTTCGACGGTGCCAAAGACAACGCACGGTTGGGATAGTTTGAGACAGTGGAAGCGCCCGCAACGATAGGCATCATGTCTATTGACAGATGAACAAAGACTTCGTTGTCTGACGAAAAGAGAGACATGCTGCTAGCAAGGTCTCGTCCGAGACCGAACAAACGGTTCATAGGCCACAAATTGTTCAATAAAATGGATATCCGACTACCCATGACACTGACCGTTTTGTTTGCTATGTGCTACGTGAGAAGCCTGTCGAAACATTCAGCGATTTGTTCAACCAATGTCATTGTTTGATGTAATTCGGATGTCCAGATTTGTTGGGCGGAGTTGATGCGATGACTAAGGTATATCGGAGGATTCAGTCAGTGCTATATTTATGTGCGCCAAGGGTTGTCGTACGGTTGGGGTCGTTAAAATTGATTCCAAGCTCGTTAATTGCATGCACATTGGTAGATACATGTACATGTGCCAGTTGTTTGGCATGCCGTGCTTACAATGTTTGCTCAATGCAAAGCTGAATTGATAGCAGTTTCCTATATGTATATGAGATAAATTATAACCTGATAACTTTCTCGATGAACGGTATTAAACAACTATACTTGCTTCATATATTTACAGGATTTGAGTGCGTTTGCGATGCCATTTCTGGATGGGGAGGCAGGCGGCCAACAGAGTCAAGACGTTGAAGAGGGATATCGGCCTCGCTCAGGCTCGTTCGGTCTGAAGAATATTTTCCGCAAGAAAAGCAAAGGTGCCGACAGTGCGCCTGACCCTAAACTAATGCAAAGTAACAAGGCAGCTTCGCCGGTGTCGTCATCCAGCGGGAACAAGATGAAAAACTTCCTTGGCGGCATCGGACGGCCGCGCTCACGCAGTGATGCTGCGACTTTGAGTCCGCCACCGGCGCCGGTCCATCAACGGCCGAAAAGTTCAAACGTGGATATGCCTGGGTCGGAAATTGCGCACACGTCACCCAACGAAGTAGCGCCACATGCTCGTGTTCGATACCTGTCCAGCGGTTCAAATCGTCATGTGGCGGTGCCGCATTCGCTCCAGGATGGCTTAACAAGTTACGGAAGTCAACCGACACCTATGAGTCACCTACTCTCGCCCCCGCAGTCTCGTGCGAGGCACAGCAGTGAGCGTTCAGGCAACTTGCCACCGCTCAAAAACCATGTGACAAGTCATATCGGACCCGAGGAGTTTATCGAGATGTACCGAAGTCGCACACATTCGGAACCGCAGTCGCATCACCGGGCGGCAGCTGTGGCCGCTGCTCGCAAACGACGGGTCAGTATTTTACACATGTACTGATAACTTCATTAGTGTCGAAAATTGAAATGTACTTCTGGGATTTTGTCATAAATCTATTGTGCTTCTTGAAACTATTGAAACAGATCCTGCTTCCTGCAGTGTCGCAAATAAATATATCTATGTTGTATCTTTTGTCATAAAATTCCAATTACATATATGTACTAGTACTATTATACAGTGAACCGATATTTGCTACCTATAAAATATAGTCACTAAATAACACAGAATGAAAATAGTCTCTTTTAAATATATATATATAGATCCACATGTATTCCATTACATTTGATTTGACTTAGCACATGGAAGATCTTTTCTCTCTTTCTAGGCTACGGCTGCGTCAAGTTCTACCAGTGCCTTGGCCATAGGGTCACCAGGTAACCATAGCAACCAAAAAATACCCGACTCCCTGACTTTCTAATGTCCCATTCCCCTAAAACGTCTTCAATCATTAGGCAACCCAGATGCTCTCCTTAAAATCTCATTCCGTCGAAGCGTCCCATGTCGCTTGTTGTCGCAGTACTATTTCCGGACCAATTCCGGTCTCTAACGTCTTGTTTGATGCATCATGGCATACGGTCTATCTTAATAACCCTCACAATTCATCATGTTTGTCGTCAAATGGCATAATATGGTCGTCCCTGCAGAGATAGCAGAATTATTCATGCCGTTCGATGTCTGCGAGTGGAGCGAAAAATGTTCTACGCAATCGTACAACGACGTAAATTTTATCTATTAATGGTCGGTTATCACGAAGACGCAATTATAGAAGTGTCATCGTCGTCGGCCGATAACGTTTATGAAAATAATCTGCAACTGGTTCTGATTTTTGTGTTGAAAACTATGAACACTATGATATGAATCTTTCTGCGCGTCAATCTTTCTGTGTCAATCTTGAAAATATCAGATGATGTATGGCAACCGCTTAGTAACTTGAAGTGAGCATAGTAAATGGCATTTTGTGTGTCGAAAATGAATTCATTTCTGAAGTCTATAAATTATTCATTTTTTGAGGAAATGTCTGTTCAAATTAGATTTAGCTTTAATCATACAATTGTGCTCTACTATCTGTAGAATTTCCAATTGTAGAATTTCTTTGCAAAACAGCAAAAAGATCTCTAGCGATTCGTACTTGAAACAATACAGCCATCCCCCTATTAGCATGAAATTCTAAATAAAAAGGGAAAGAACCAATTTGCTGATAACGCTGGGTAGAGAACTTGAATACCTGCACAACATCTGTGTTATTTATATGGAGTTAATGGTAGCTTGCCAGAAAAAAAGTGACTAGCTGTTAGCTTAAACACTGTGCCATCTGCTGTAACAAGCAAGATCACATCACATAATAAGGGCTATGTCTGTGAGAAAAAATGTATTTGAAGTAAAACCATTCGGCTATAAACATAATGAAATTGAAGCACATGTGAAAATTGAATCGATATTGTGTTCATGTATAGTGAATTAGCGTTTTGTCGTGTGTTTTAACATTTACATACAAATTGCAATCTTCTTTACAGTGTTGTGACCATGAGCAAGATTTAAAGCTGATATATCAAGCTTGCAGAATTATACATGCATGCTCGAAACGAGCGATGCATTCAGCTTGCCGACAAAACATCGCCCCACTACATGTATATCAATGACTTTTTCATGTGTTCGGCCCTTGATGCTGTGACTCCCGAGTGAAACAAATGCCTTCTCAAACACATAGGACACTTCACTCGATCAACATTGTGACATAGGGACCACAATTTCAAGCTAGAAAAAAAAAGACACCAAAAAAAAAATTAGGTCAAGGAACTCATACCGGTTTACAACAAAATTTTTTTTCACTCGTACTTTTCTCGTTTCGGAGCAAAGGTAGATTGCCTCAATAGGCAAATGCGCACCAGACAGAGAATTCAAGTGACCTTGTGATAGACTAAAGTATTACTCGATGTTTATTCGTTGTCTATATATGGACTTCGATGGCCTCACCTTCGCCACTGTAGTTTTCTATGTGAGGTAGAACCTAATGATTCCCAAGTTTCTAGTGCAATTTATATTTTCAACTTATCTGCCCTTGCAAATGATATCTTGAAAGGTATTTATGTGGGGCATGAAGGAATTATAGGCTGAAGAGTAAAGATAAATATTGGTGATTTTATGAAAGAAGGGTTCAAAGAACTTGGGTAAATACGAATAATGCTAAGAAAACGTCCTCGTTACACAAATGGAAATAGTATGAGGAAATAATTTGTGCTCTGGTAGAAACAGGAAATATACATGCGATTTGATCTCATGGTTATGGTGAAGCAATAGTTACTTGTATTGAATACATATACTGAGAAATCTGAGTACCGGACCAAATAGTCCCATGTTTTCGTAAAATGAATACCGGTACCAGAAGTATGTTGTTATCCATATGGGTAGTAAGTGTCACAGACTGCATGAAATGTAGGCCAAGTTTATAATGAGAAAAACACATCAGAAAGAAAAGGAAAAATTACAGTACTTACTTACATCGCACAATATAAACAACTTTATCATGTTCCACCCATGACAGTACTTGGGTACAGTATATAAATATGTACCGAATCCCTCGATATCGTATGATTCACCAATACACGGTAAAAGGAAAAACATGCAATAACAAGTCAATATTACACGGCTGCTGCTGAATATTTCCTTTGTTTGTTCATGCTATAACATTGATTACATTGCTGTTTTACAATATTGCCCTAGTCCTCAACACTGGCAAGGGGTAAAGTGGATTCCTGTCCTTGTGTTTGACATGATGAATGCCAGATGCAGGGTATTGCCCTTGGGTCATAAATTTACTGCTTGGGCCAATGACTCATTACCCTTACAAAGTTTCTTTGGTTCTATACCCATATATATGTGTATGCTTGTGAGTGGTTGGTTTGTGAATTCTGAGTACATGTAGTTTAATGAAGTATTTAGTCATGTTTTAAAAAAACTGAGAACATAAACTTATTTTTTGGAACACCCCAAAAACAAACACCTTGACAAAAAAACCCTAGCTAACATGGCGAAAGTCAAGTCAATATTTCCCCTTGTGACCCATCCGTAATGGAGTTTTTATGCGGGAAATGGGAGCGAAAGTCATCAATAAAACGTGATGTGCTCAACCCTGATTCTGTTGCCATAGAAACCAAGTTGTTTTTACACTGCATGAGAGTGTGTGTACTTTGGTCCAGAAGTTGTGACCCCCTGGGGAGAGGGGGGGGGGGGGGCGGTTAGCGTGCGAATACTTTGTCCGACACATGACCCCACCCTGGTCAGGCCTCCAGTGCACAAAAACCTGCATGTCTGGTGTGTGAGTGTGTGTCTCTGGCAGTCTGTTCTTTCATCCGTCTGTGCATCTTTATGTCTGTCTGTCTGCTCGAATGATTGTAAACAAGGGCACATGCCACTTGATAACTTGCCAGTGCAAGCAAATTACCATACACTGAATATTGATTACTGATATTGTGGAGATGAATGTAAACAAAAGCACATGTCCACCCATGCTGAAGTGAAGATATCTAGGTCAAATGCTGCATATTCATCAGTGATGAGATTTTGTAAACAAGAGCACATGGTTGCTCCGGGCCCTTCTGGTAAGGTCATTAGCATATTCATGAGTGATATGAGAGTGAGGCACTTCCTGTCACAACGGCCTTGACCTTAGGATGGGTAATATCAACACTGTTCACTTGTAGTGAGAGCATAAATTTGTCTCAGGGAATGCCGTACTTTAGCCCGGTTATTTGACGGGATTTAGCACCGTTCAAACATGGACAGGAGAACAGACTCAAGGAAGCCACCAAGACTGCCCAAGATCTATAGACGTAAGAACCCATTCAGACTCGAAGAGTTGGTGCCTGTTACAGCAAAATCTTTCTATATGTGTGTCAAATAAAACGTGCTCTGTGTAATATTGTAGGTTTTTTTTTGCCCTAATCCAATGGAAAATTGTTACCGTTTTACACCAGTAACATTTCAATCCATACTACTAGTTACTATATCAATAATTAATAATAATACATGGCCAGATATAATGTATATATACAGCCAATATGACATGTACCTGTAACAAAAAAATTGATCAATAAGCTGATGTCATTGGCCTTGTTTCCATAGTGACATAGGGGTCAATGCCTCTGTCTTTATAGTGATGACCAGCAAGTGTTGGTCAGTATTGTATAATGTATTGACCAATGTGTGAGTCCATCTGTGCCACAATCACCAGTATATGACAGCTGTACTGTATATATGTGTAATGTACCGTATTGGTCCAAATAGTAGCAAGGCGAGCTAAAGCAAGACCTCCTGCAGCAGTGCACGTCAAAATCAGGTGAAACTTGGGGTCAAAATAAGGAAAAATCACTGAATAATAAAAATATAGCCTTCAATCCCCTTTATTACGATTCAAACAACATAAATATGTGGATTAGAACACTTTAAGATCTTATTAGAAAGATATGAAGGGAGTTAAAAGATTAAAACAATCGAACACTTTTGGGGAAAAGAGGGGGGCGCTCTACCCTTAGGGCGCGTGCCACTATTACGACCAATACGGTATATGTGTAATGTATATGTATACTAGCTGTCCTAGTATGTCCTGTTGTGTTGAAAAACTATGTTGTAAGTTTAATGGATTCAGGAAACGAACATGTACATTGATAATAATATCATGGTTTCAGAATACATACATGTCACACATATTGAATGTTTACACTATCTTTGTTGTGCACGTATGTATGTGGTATCAGTTTTTTGATATCAGTGACACACATCTAAATCAGATTGATGGAAATGTAAACATATAAACTGTACGCTATATATGCTGGTATAGTTCAGATATAAAACATAAAATCCAGCATTTGTGTGGTCCCAGTAAATCAAGCCTACATGTGCCAAATTCATGGCCCGATACGCTTCATAAAAAAGAGTGGGTGGATACAGTGGTGTATTGTTGTTGGGCCTGTTCATATCTCATGATAAATATGTATTATGAAATACTATACCATACAATTTATGGCAGGGCTCATATTACTAAATTACCAACAGGTACATGTGCCAAAAGCAAGACGTGAACGATAATGAATTAATATGGAATGCAGATTGCCACTAGATTTATAATATCTTTCATTTCAATTTGTAGTCAGAAACTCAAAGTATTGGTATCTTTTTGATGTACAAATGTACTAGTATCTGTAGTGATGTCTAAATTTGGCATACTTCATTTTAATACTCAAATGAACCTCATTTATCAGGTTTATGAATATATAATATTCATGTCATAATATGACCTAGTTATAAAGGCCACACTTGTAATCCTGAACATGCTAAAAACTAATCAATAACTTGACAGATTCTCAAACACTGGATACTAGTGAACGGGGAATCATTGGACATCATCTTTGTTAAGTTTACAGATTTCAGTCATCATAGCCCATTGTCCATGTTATCAATTTCCCAATTTAAAAGCAATCAAACGTTTCCATGAAGAATAATGCTGTATAGAATACTAGTAGTGTTATACTGTAAAACTACTAATTTTGGCGGACTATTTATCTGGCGGTATAGGAAAAACCGCCAAATTAAATCGTCCGCCAAATTAACTAGATATATGTTAAGAAATATAAGTGGCCTCCGCCAAATAATGTGGGGCTCACAACCGCCAAATTTAATAGCCGCCAAAATTAGTCTATAGTAGTTGACGCACACAATGTTGAACTGAAGTTGTCTATATCAAATTGGTGTATATGTACTCAGTATTTTACTAGCGGGTCATTAACCTTCATGTGAATGCATCATGACATAACTTTACAAATCAATATTCTCTATGGTCAGATAATGACATGACTGGGGTGATGTCATTTGGGAAGGGGGGGGGGGGGGAGGGAGCAGTGAAGTAGGCAGGTATGTGCAGGGATTGGGAAGGATGTTTCAGGGATTGTGGACGATAAAGAAGGCAAGCTTTTACTATGACTAGGCCATGTAAACATGTGTTCTTTATTGATTACTAGTGAAGATCAATAAAATTGATTCGAGAGTGAAAAAAATTCATTGTGGATTTCGCATATTTAGAGAGATGGTTTTATTTTCCTTGTGTGGTTAGTGTTAAATTTCTTTAGAAACCAGCTACATGTAAAGTGTAGACAGTTACTAAATAGCAAAATGTCTTGGGGTGAGTTGTGCTGTACTTGTTTATGATTGGAAATTGGAACATTTCAATTTACATGTGGTTGCCTTTCCCTCTCATAATGTTTTTTTCCATTGGTTTACAGGTATCAAATTTTCGAAGTATTTCTAATCTTTGTATTCAAAATAAATTGTAAATGTGTGGACAAATGAATGAACATGTATGTTATATATAATCGATTATAACAAGCGTGAACATTTAATTGACACTGGATGTAATGCAAACATTTTATGAAGCTACACACATGCTCTCGTTAATCCTCACTAGTTTTGCGAGCGGCAGCTGGCTAAAACTGGCTGAAGCTAGTTGACTGGAGCCAGCCACAACAAACCCGCCTCCAAATTTTACCTAACTCGTTTACGCTCGCGTAAACCAGTTTGCAATTATGTCCGCGCATTTTTGCTAGCCAACATTTTCAAAGCTCGTTTTCGCTAGCATGAAATCTGTCGGCGAGCGTAAGTGCGCCGAAGCCAGTTTGCAAAACCACGTCTTCATGATTCAGTCTTTTGACCATCGATAAATAAGATTCTTCATTCTGTTTTAGTCGTATTAGTTTCAACTTTTTTTATTGAGAAAACTTCTTGTGACCAGTCAGTCCATGACATCAAGCAAACTCGAAACCGGAAGTGACGTATTTCAAATGCGTCACGCTTACAAATGTGTCACTTTATAAAAACGGGCCGAAGAGAGTTTTGAAATCACTGGCGAGTTTAAGCTCGCTGGCCTGTGAGTCCGCGGGTTTGTGCGCGTTATGACTTCGCCAAGAAATATCTAGCGAGCGGGAGCGCGCCGACTCTATTGTCAGCCAGCTTTTGCTAGCCGACGAAAAAACGCAAAATTGATTAGCGAGCCGGCTGGTGAGGATTAACGAGAGCACGTGTGTATTTAAAGCCAACAAGAATAACATTATATATGTAAAATATAATCCAGAAATGATTTTATCTTCCCAGGCCAGAATTACTCAGGTTATGGGGATGGAAACCAGCAGCATTTGATCATCTGGAGGGACAAGAAAAAAGGAACTCATGTCTTCAGGGTAAGTTTTTTCTATGGAAACACTATACTACCATTGGAAATGATATGCTGATTCACCATCCAGCAGTAATTTCTCAAAGGCAAATCCATACACGGCAGTGCATTATGATATCTGATGTGCTCTGATCATAATGCATCCATGAACATAGCACTGGCTGGTGCATTATGCTTCAAAACTTCGTGTGTAAATGGAGTTTCAGTGTATACTCAATTGTGTAAAATTGGTTTGACCAAAAGGTTACTATGTTTAAAGCTATCAAAATTTTGTGAAAGATTCTAGAAAAACTCACAAAAATGGCCGCTCACAAAATGAAAATACTGCCAGATTTAGTGGCTGGCCACAAAAATAATACGTCAGTAAAATAACTTAGCATCCGTGTTACCGTGGTTACTAATTCTCTGCTTGTAATGAATAAAGGCGGTTGTAAAACATATGTTATTGGCATCCTTGAATGACAAGTAAGTATTATTGCACAATTTCAAGCATGTTGCCTGAATCTCTATATTGAAATAATTTAGATTAATATAAACAGCTGAAATGATATATACTGTGTGTGGGAGGGGGAGGGGAAGGGGGTTACGAGTTCATTAAACTATGTCACTGTGATTATATTGTGAGGTAGTATATAGACAAAATATAATAATGCACTATGTGTACGTGTATATACATATGTATGTACAAAAGTGAACAGACTCCATTTAAAATTGATTTATAGCAATAATAAACTATTCAAAGATGATACCCAGTTTTATATTGTTCAGACATTAATAAAAAAAAAATCTGTTTTCTGATAACAATGATTAATGATACATGGTTGGAATGATTGACTCCAGTTAATCATAAAAATCCATAAATTTGATCGAAAACCATGCTACAAGTGTGATTAATATTCATAAACTTTCAGTATAAATGAGTTTGACTGCCTGAAAGCAAATAGTAAGTTTACACACAGTGTTGGCAAAAATTGGTTTTATCGTGTTCAATGTGAAACATATGGCATGTCCATTGAAACCATTATCGGAAGCTTTTCTGTATGTATTTCTACATTTAGCATGTTATCAACATAATCAGGTTAGACAAAAGTAGCCCAGTAACAGTGGCCTACTTTCAAACCACTCATGTGCTGTTTCCATTTGGCATAATACTTTTTCTTTGGTGATCTGTAGTACATATCATATCCAATTAGAACGCTGACAGAGACTTTATTTGTACTAGGCAAGTGATTTTACGGCATATTTTTATCGCCAGGACTCTACTGTTTTTCCATTGGCCTACCCAGTTTGTATCTCGATCAATGACGGGCCGCAAAATTGGTCCAGTTTAGCTGGCAAGTTGCCAAGTCTGTTGTGCCGGCCCTAGTCGAAATGACTTTATCGTATACCCATGATATCAGACACACTATTGGGGCCCTGTATAAACTACATACATGCAACTCTAACCATAGAATAGAACCCTCTAAATCTACATGATACATGTGTATTGAAATGACCACCCCTACCCCCCTCCCATCAAAAAAAAATCTATATTTTTGACGAAGGGGAAACTCTGATAGCACATGTGCTTCAGCGAACATCCGTAAATATAGCAACTGGAAGCAGCAGGCTTCGAACGCCAGCCGAGGTGAAGGCTGGCAGTGGAATGTTGCATTGTGGGATTGCAAGAAGCAAAACAAATAGAACCTTTAAATGACCTGGATGAGTCCGTGCATACAGACCCATCTCTATACACGACAGACCCGTCTAATTTGGTGCAAGCACACCTCGACACTGGTGCTCCAGTTGTAAAAGCGGATCTATTTTATGGACTTAATGATATGCGAACTAACGAGTGTTTCTCACTGACATCAGGCTCCTGGGGGATATAAATCAATAAGCGACATCGTGTGGCCGTAATAAATTTCCCCGGGAGCTGTGTCGTTGACTACGTGACTTCACGGACGGGCATGAGCGAAGCACCCTCGGACGGCCATACAACTGTCTCTGGAGGAAGTTGATCCCCATAAGCATAAAATTTTCTTGCTGTCTACATGTAAGCTGATGCCTTTTGCGGATGTTATAAATGCAACACTGAATATGGTGCCGATGATCGCGATCACGTAACAGGATTGAGTAATACTTACCGACTTATGTAGATTTGGCGACATCTTCGTCCATCTTAACGTAAACATCCGGATGAGCTACGTTTGCATGCCTTGGATCGTTACTGATACCAGTGTATTTAATCTATGCTGATACTGGATGTGCTTGCAAGTTGGTTGCCGTTGGAAACCCATATATGGAAATTGACAGGTGTAGTGTCTGAAAACGACTTTATAGAGTAGGAGACGTCACGTTCGTGTTAATCACGACTTCTAAACCATCGTGTCGTGATGCCAGACGGGGCCCGTGTTCTGGGCTATTGATTTAACGCACTTGTTGTTCAACACGTATGTATTGTGTGTCGAGTACATGTATATGGGCTGCCCAGGCATTGATTAATAATTCCTGTTTTTCATCCTAGACAGATTGATTAGCTGTTGCCCAGCTACAAGCCCCTACATGCTTCGAGTCAATTTCAAAAGGACACTTTAAAAAATTCATATAAATAGTATGTGTGCATTTGGCTTCGATTGTTAGCTGAAAAAAAAACTGATTTTCCGGAGGCTTCACGTTATGTCGAATGGAAATTGAAAGCTGGAGTTATGAGATTGGCTTGCATCAATATTACAGTCATGTATTTGTTTTTGCAAAAAAAAATTATAAACCATTTATGGAGCAAACGTGATGTTTAAAGTAAGTATGGATGCTAAATTTCAGCAAATTTCACTTTTCTTTCATCAATTGGTTGGTCAGATTCCTAATGGATAGGGCAGGATTTCTTTGCCCTTTTACAAGAAATTCCAATTTAGCAAGATTGGATAGACACAGATATATCTTCTCTGTGTATTAAGAAGTATGGCATTTCATACGTGTAGCGCCGTCAATGCGGGAAGCTTGGAAGCTACTAAATATGGATACTGGCTTTCCAGTGCCCACGCGGTTTCGGTCCTCAGGGGCTATTTGTATGTGGCGGCAGTCGTTTCGCCGCCGTCGCTGTTTCAAAAGGTCACCGCTGATTTGTGGGGATTGCCTGCATTGTGCAGTTTCCAGTTGGGAGTCTAGTACTAATAATCTATGGGAAGAGAGATTGTCTGGTTATGACATGAGCTGTCCTCATTTTCTGAGAAAAGATCGATAATTGCCTGACATATTCCTATCATAAATGCATTTTATACCTGTTGGGATATCGGGGTGGGGTATCAATAAAATGAGGAACTGAGCTGTATTGTTCTCGCACATAATGACAAAATAAATAATGAATTGGATGGTGATAACTTTTTTGTCAGTTTCCCATTTTCCGAAATGTCATGTCCCTTCTAGTCAAATCATTATTCATCATGTTCATATGACATATAAATTTTCAATGTGTATTATACCTGTAGAGTGAGTAAAGAAAAACAAGGAATTGGGCAGTATTATTCTTTCAAAAAATGACTACCAGCATAGACAATACTAGTACTGGTAATATTTTACTAATATATGTAAATATTAGGCAAAGATCTCTTTGTTGTTCCACAGTTTGTGCCACGTTACAATTTTGTCGAACAAAAATTGTCAGCCTTAGGTAACATTGAATGTAGGAAAAACCTTGGTCCATCCTATCACAGGCCTTGTCTCAAGTTTGGAACCCTGCCTGGTCTGCTAATATATCTCACGTGAATCTTGCTTTGCTTTGATGGGGCTTTTCCAATTTCCTGTTGCCAGGAATGGCCATTCTCCCATTACCACTGGCCATAGATATCAATAGCCGAGATTAGATATACATGTAGCAGGTAGCAATACTACATCTGTGGGAAGTTTGCCAGTTTGTGGGGAAGTTGTAGAGATTTTCAGAATTTCTGGTTATCTGAACGATATTATATACTTTATGGCGTTGAATATCAGTTGAATCTGGACACTGAATATATCTAAAATATCAGTTTCTCGTTGTTCCTTTGAGAACTGTGTCAATCTAACATGTATTTCTGTACATAGGGGTATTTATAAACATGATAAAAACAAAGTTATGTTCAACTGTTTGAAAATGTCCTTGAATTGTTTACATTTGAACAGGATGCAATATTCTGTCGCGTTTTGTTCGCTAGAGAGAATCAGTTTTCTACAGACCTTTCTTGTCACAAATAACCTACTGTCTAGTTCTAACAGAACAGATTCTGTATAAATTTCTGATATTAAACGACATTTTGTTCCTCACTTGAATTAATGGGTTCTCAGTTTTCCGTTATCTACAAGTTTATAGCAAGCACATGACTGAAAAAAAAAAATCAACCACTCATACATGCAAGGGTCTTGACAAAAATGGTAAAAAGTTGGCTTTCAGTTCGTCACGTTTTCCAATTCTCAGGACAAAACGTTACTGTTTTGCTCACGTAAGTCTACCCTACAGTTGCTTGTGGTATATGCCGGTAATACTAGTATGTGCGATATGCATCTTGAGCCTGTAATGGTCTGAAAAAGGGTGTTATATCAAAGAGCATGTGACAACTCATGATGTATGTGTTTCCTATGACTTGTATACAAGGTTAGTTTCATGCTATTCTAAGAAATTTTGCATTTTCTTGTCGATTGATGCGTAGATGCGGGTGATTTAGGAAGCAAATTTCTCAGGATTTCTCGGTGCTGTTTTGCATTTGCAATTCAAATCAGTGGAGATATTTCGTTTAACTGAAACTTCAGGTCATAGTTCACCGATAAAAGACATGTGGCTCGACTATTTGACAGATATCATCATTATAAATTCTGGGCCCTGGATATTATAATATGTTGAAAACATGTCAAATATGGACCTTCATTTAATACTCTGCTATGTTTTGCTATATGTCTTACATGAGGACACCATTTGATGCAGGCCCTAATTTGGCTCCGGCTGGTGAATTGGTTGCCATGGTAACTGCGCACTTGCAGAATACATTTATCATGTTTATAGCCTGTCCGTCTCGCCTAACGTGTGTTATTGCCAATACAGCAATCCGTGCTGGTCTTGGAGCAGGTGACAGAAATCAAATGGTTCTTGCATCTGCCTCGTGAATGCAATGGACTGGTCACTGTATTTATAATAGCCCTGTTGATGTGCAATGTGCACGGAAAATACTTCGCAGGAGTATCAACTTCATTCAATGGATTATCTTGGAAACTGGAGGAATTTCTGGGGAGTTTTCGCATTTAGACATAACTGTTATCCCTTTTCGTTTTACAAAGATTTTCATTTTCTGCGGGCAATACTGCGTGACGATTTATTCCAAGGAAATATTCCACTTTGTTGGTTTCCTCGGGGTTTATCTGGGTAAATTAGTCATACTTGAGAGGGTTTTGTTGGTATTTATTCATGTACATGTAGCCTACTTCTTTTTTTCATCCAATGTTTTACTAGTATTCAAATCGGTTTGGTATCTCTGAGAAACACACAGCTGACAAAACTGCTGGATAATGTTCAGCAGTTTTACCGAACACGGGAAATGAAAAAAAAATGTTCATAAATCGATAATCATGGCGATAATGTTTGTGTTTTCTTCCGCTTGGATCACAATATTACAGGGTCTTGCCTTGTTCTTTGAACTGGAACTTTCAAAGTGAACGTCTCAGTTGGAAGTTACTGATGTACTACGAAAAATATCGATAACTGAGAATGGAAAATGCCGATAAGAGGAAAGCAACGGACATTAGCAGGAGAGTTATCGCCATTAATTACTTGGACATAACTACCTTGCTAAATAGTGAGGCATGAGAAAAGGTAATGCCTAACGTTACTGCCGTCAATATAAAACACCATCAGACAATCACTGCTCACTAGTGTTACCAAGACAACAACAACAGAGGGAAAAAACATCGGGCTTTGCTGAGAAGAAACCGCTGGTTACAACTCGGCCATATTGCATAACGTAACTTGACTGCATCTTTCATAGTGTACAGCGCCCTATGGAACTTGGACTGAGCATTTATTTGAAAAATAAAAACTAGGATACAAACAAACGGTGTCTTGTTGGATATTGACTCAAATTCAAACAGGAAACTCATATCGTCACCATGAATCGCACAAGTTTGGCCGGAGATATTGGACGTGCGTTCAAAATGAGGAAATTATTCATAAAATCAAACAAGCGACGGTCACGAAGCAACTCGCTCCCAGCAGTAGTAAGTCTTGAAAGCCTTGTTAGGATGTTTTCATCTCGGAAAACTGCATTTCGTTCCTTTCATGCTGGCCATACTTAGTAATCTGCTTTCAAACGCTGCTTCCTCTGGCATGCAGAGAATGCAAATGGTGCAATATTTTATCGACAACAAGCCCTTTCGGAAATGCCTTTGAAACATTACTGCTCGATATCGAATGATAAAATTGTGGTACCAGACATGTACATTGCTTTGAATGTAATATCAAGTTTTGGCTGGTTTTATTCGTGCTGGTTTATTCTTGAAAATAAATTTAAAAAATTTAAAAGATCAGAAAACAATAAAAATTAAATGCGTAATCAGTCGAGAAAGGTGAATGTTTTATACCATGGTAACATTCACAAAATTATATTCGTTTGAATTTTTTGCAGTTACCGAGCACAGATGAAGAAGATCAGATGGAATATGACGATCTTGGTAAAGATAAATCTATAATTTTAAGGCAACAGACCATGATAAACATGAATATATTGTGATATTAAAGCTCTGATTCATTTTTCTGCAAAGATGCTTTTATACATATGTAAACATGCAACAGCTGTGGGCTTAAATGCAAATAAAATTCCAACTGAAGACTTTATCGCTGGAAAAATAAGGACGTTTGCTTTAATATCAGTGTCCATATTAAATTTGTTTTATAAATGTGTAAAGCTTGCATTTGTATGTTTTATGTCTTTTCAGGTGAAAATGAAGAGCTGATATTTTCAAAGTTCATGAAAGCGCACAAGTGTTATGACCTTATTCCGACAAGTTCAAAACTAGTCGTGTTCGACACTCAGCTCAATGTAAGCAGGATACGGATCTAGTTCCGCTAGACGTTGAATGTATATGTTACATTTATAAATATAAATAGTCACTAGACCAGGATATTGAGTATGTTAGTGTCATATTAATATTATGTGCACCAATATTTTGATTTTTATATCAGCATAATTCAAGTCAACAATATTTTCACTGCTGTTGTAGTAAAAATAAGTCAATTACCCTATGTAAATGAATTTGTGATTAATTCATAGATTAAATTATAAATCGTTAGCAGTTCCATTGTTATTTCAGATGCTAGATATATATGCTGCAAGATGCATATATATATATATACTTGTAACATGTAAATGTCAAGTTGTTTTTGTCGCCAAATATAGCACTGTAGAAGGCGACAGCACCCTGGACGTTTCCAGCAATTAATTGCCTGAAAAACTGAGCATGGCTTATCAAGTTGGATGTCGGTTGGTAATCAACGCACTGAACTTGTTTTTTGACAGGTGAAGAAGGCGTTTTTTGCGTTGGTTTACAACGGGGTTCGAGCTGCGCCCCTCTGGGACTCGATAAATCAGGACTTTGTAGGTGAGTTTTTTCGTCGGTCGTTTGGTCGTTCGGCTCAGCGAGCCTGAAAATTGATATTTTAAGGTCTGATGCTTCGGAATTCCTGATAGTATCTCGACAAATATTTTGTTTGGGAAATATGTGATAGAAAAAATTACCTCCGGTTAAAAATTTAATTCTGGCCGTAGTGCGAGTGAGCCCCTAATAAAAAATGCGAAGTAAACTTAGTAGAATGCAATAAAATTAAATTTCTAGTCTTGAAAACAAAATTTTGTTTGTTTTGTTTCAGGAATGTTGACAATCACAGACTTCATCAAAATCTTACAAAAGTACTACAAGTCCCCAACGGTAAGATCTACTTACAAGACTTAGTACATTTTATGATTGATTTGTTTTCTTTGGTTGTAAATTAATCACAGTGGGTAATAATAATGTAATTCACAATTTCTTGATAAAAATGACATTCACGCAATGCTACAATGTTGTTGCCTGTAAACAATTCTGACATTCATGATGACATACAAGGAAATTCCATGTGTTGAATTTAAAGTTCGAACCTGTAATTTTACCCATTGATCCAGTGACATCCCGTTTTGACTGTTACTATGGTTACAGGTTAAGATGGACGAGCTCGAGGAACACAAGATAGCCACATGGCGTGGTGAGTACAATGCTCTAAACACGAAAATTATTAGCGTCCATTCATTTAGCTTTTTGTAGCCTTTTGTTTAAAACGCTATTAATATTAATGGACGCTGATATTTTGATTTGTTAAACTCCACATATGATGGCAAAATGAAATCGCTAAATTAAACGGACGCTAATATGCCAGCACAACCCAAAATGCTAAATTTAACGGACGCTAATACTCCAATTGTTTAGAGTATCAGCAAAAAATATCAACATCTGCATGATTACAATATCATATCAAAACTAGTATTGGAAATTTCCCACTTAATAGCCATACGATCTTCGTCCATAAACATGATAAATTACATGCACAGAGTCCTAGATAGTACAGTAAACTTTGTCATTTATAACAGAAACATTCATACCTATTGTCCACCACCTGAGATTAGGAGACAAAACGCTGACAATAAAATGCGAAGTATCACTTGTATACTTCAGATATCTGGAAAAAAAAACTTTCATTGTGAATTTGGTTACAATTCAAAAGTACATTCCATTTTCGTGTACTTCATATAAATGTTATGTATCAATTTCCAAATATAAATTAAATTTCTCTACAGATGAGTTACTGCAGGATTACTCGAAGCCTCTGATCCACATCGACCCGGACTCGAGTCTGTTTGACGCAATCAAGATGCTCTACTCCAACAAAGTCCATCGACTCCCGGTGATTGACAAAGTGTCGGGAAACGTTCTCTTCATACTGACGCATAAACGCATCCTACGCTTCCTCTATCTCTATGTAAGTGTCGGATGTCTTGTGCGTTATGTGGCCAATTTGGAATAGATCAGGTTTAGAAAAAGTACATTTATGAAAGAAACCAGTATGTAATTTTTTACCCCTAAATATTTTAATTTTCTTGTAATAAACAAGAATATATTGGTCGAGTTCTCTGATAAATTTCCAGACATTTCTGTGAAAAAGAAGAATATTTACTTACTTGCAAAATATCTTGGATGTATTCATTTACGATAACATTAAGCAGTAGTTCTCAATTTAAATTTGAATTCATGATCCGAATGATAATTGTTGCATACTGTATAATATATTGAAATCAAAGCAATAAAGCAATCATAATGAATTCTATGCTATTTATAAATTGTATCTCTTAAATGCCGATTTTGTTTCACCATAGATCCACGATATGCCACATCCGGCCTTCATGCGAACGCCCCTGTGTGACTTGGAGATAGGGACCTTCAACAACATCGCAACTGTACGTCAGTTAAAATCGGGATACTTAACTTCTTGGGAAAAATAAATTTATGATTCTTGTGAATACTGACTTTAAACTATATGCATCATAATGCGCCGATGTTATCTTTTGTGGTGAAAACTTGTGTACATTGACTAGTGAAATGACCCTGTTGGGCTACTTTATGCTCACTGTCATAATGCAACATAAGAATACAGTTTGCATTCTGTTGTGTTTGAAATACTGTTTTTTCAGAAACTGAAAATATTTTGAATGTTACCATTGAGTTTTCATCCTACATTTCAATACACTTGATGAATGTTTCCAAACTGACTATTTAAATACAACTCAAAAATATCAAATATATTGATCACAGGCGACGAGACAGACTCCCCTGATCACGGCAATCAACATCTTTGTGGAGAAGAGGATTTCTGCTCTGCCAATTGTCGACGAAACTGGAAAAGTTGTGGATATCTATGCCAAGTTTGATGTCATTGTGAGTGAAACTTGAGTTTCATTCAAAGAAATCGTGTGAATTTCAGCTTTGACTTTGATTTAAAGACCTAGTAGCATGCCGATGAAAGTGCTTTTCATTTAGTCCATTATGAATAGTTATCTGTAAATTCGAACGAATTTTACAAATACAATCAATGGGTTTCGAGATATTGAATCAAATAGACACTCCTTCCGTAAATTGCCGAAGATTTTGATCACGATTTTAGTATGGGTCACGTGGTTTGTGACGTCATTTGAGGCAGTACTGAAAGTACCTGTAGCCAGCAAGGTAAACTGCAGGCCGCATATTCATTCTCGTTGTGTATGTTTGACAATTCAAGTGAACGGGTGAGATGGTTGGAATACGGCATTTCTTGTCTTGATATTTAGAATCAGTACTATTCATTCTCCCAGAAGGGAGGTTTGTTGAACTGCAAGATGTCCAGTATTTGTTGGTTTTCACGTGTTTTTTTTTAATCTCATGCATTTTGGAGTGGTTTTCTATCTTTGACCTGACCGCCCAAATTACGTGTTTTACGTTTTTGGCCAGCCATCAAAGCACATTTTGCCTCAACTGACGTCACTATTACGGAAACTGCCGAAGCTATTTTATTCATCGGCATGAGAAGGCGATTGCAATACTGGCTCAATATACTCGATATATGTCGCTGTTATTAATTACCAATTAACGCGAACATCTTTTTTATCACCAAATATCCACAATGCCTTTATCTGAACAGGAATAAAACCATATAATGGTACCTTGCTACTATGACTTTAAAGATATTATAAAATACTTCATTGTAGCATTTATGTCATATTTGATGGAAAATCTTGTTGAACATTTGTAAGCATAAATACAAATCTAAAAGGTTATTTTATATTTATACATAACCAATCTAAACTATCACATGCTCCTTTTCGATCCTTTGGGAAATTCTGACTGTATGATAACATTCTAGTGTAGCTATTGACAAGATGACATGTAATATTGCAGAACCTGGCTGCTGAGAAAACGTACAATAACCTAGATATTACAATTGAGGAAGCCATGAAAACTCGAAGAGAGGTCAGTATTTGGTTGAATATTTTACATAAAATTATCATTTTGGCCATGTCAACTTTTCTGAACAGGAAAGTCTGAACAAAAAGATGCTCAAGTTATCGAGAATATTTTAACTGACCTACAAGCAATGAATGTTTTAAATGTAACTACTGGTATTCAAGTTGTCTGTTGATGTGTTGCAGGCTTTCGAAGGAGTTCTGACGTGTGAAAGAACGGAGACTTTGGGCGCCATCATGGAGCGAATTGTGAAGGCCGAGGTATGTGGTTTGGGTCTTGAATTGTGGGTTTTACCATATTTAAATATTTACCGGCTTCCAGGTGTATTTTGTTGATCAAAACTTACAATCCATACGTTGAAAATTTACAGCCTTTGCAAGTCAGTTGAAATTTTTTACTTCCAAAATAACATATCATGCTCAGACTGGATGGCAAATTTTGCTCCGGAAAAAAATGATGGAACTTGAACAAATTCATTCACTTATAAATTGTGCAGTGTACATAGAAATAAATTGCATGATATATTCATATCTAAATGATATAAATTATCGATTCAACCAATGTAGGTACATCGACTGGTTGTGACTGAGAACAACAAAGTGATCGGTGTCGTGTCTCTGTCGGACATCTTGGCGTACATAGTCCTTCGGCCTACAGGGACACTAGCAAGTGAGTATTGTAGAAACAACTGGGCGCAAGTAACACACACTGCTCTGTATTACTGCTCGTCCGCTGAAAACAAACCTAGCTCCTAACATTTAATTCGTCTCACAACTTTTCCTTATTGAAATTATAGGAACAAGCCGCATACGTTACTTGACAACTGTATTAAAATGAAAAAGTTGATTGAGATATTTTGCTACATTATGAATAGTAAGGAAAAGTGCATTGTGATTTAGTATTGAATAGAAAAGGAATAGTGTACTTTAGAAAGAGGAAATTTTATATATGTATGCATGTAGTTTGAAATATCAATTTTAACATGGAAAGGACTTTTCAGGTATTGTAACTAACGTTTCCTTGTTTCAAACATGAAAGCAGTGAACGAAACAAATTAAGCAAATTTGAAAACTAAAACTAAACAAATTTGAATTTGAAAACTTTTCTTACAACTTTTCATCTTCTATTTCAGGACCCGGTGGTAGCAAACCAACATCTCCAATGCGGCCGATATTTTCCTAGCCAATAGCGACTCCTAAGCACCGTTCTAGATACTGTTATCAATTCTGGCATTCGTAGCTAGCCTAGTACACCATCCATCTCTAGATCGATTGTAAGCAAGACCATCTCGATACCCAACCCAAGTGTCGCCACAACCCAATACTCCATAACAAGATACATAACAAGCCATTGAAACGCAGGATTACGGAAATGTACCAGTAAACATACGTCTAGTTTCCTTTCGCATACTGACGGATGAGCGATGGTCAACGCATTTGTGAGGATTTGTTCAACAGTGCATAGTGCGGCCTAGGATGCTAGGTCGTCTCGACGTGCAGATGTTCGGAACGAATCACCGCAGCTGTCGTCATAGGAGTGAGTGTGCATATAATGACAAGATATCCACCCAAGTATGGAACAATATTGTTTTATCGACATTTTTCGCACGCGGATGCTGACTGCAGTTTACGGATGTCTCGAGTGGATATATATCGTAAAATTTACATCGTCAGGACTGCGTTGGATTTTGACTGATTCTGTTCTTGTATTGACAGTATCTGGGTTTTCCCAAGGGAAATCTTTATCAAGGGTGAAGATGGCTTGGCAGTTGAGGGGAGGGGCTTAGTATATATAATGGTGTGGGGGGCAAAAGAGGGGAGGGGTCTTTTGAGGCAGGATAACATTAGCATGGACGTTTGCATGAGTTGTGATTTTGTGATGAAAAGTATGGGAAGGGTAGGGATAATTGTTAATGCCTTGTTTACAAATATATGTTATGGATTTACAACATACTTATATTATTTGTTGATTTTGAAATTTTTCACGATAGTGCATTGAAAGAGAACATGCCACTTGAAAAAAAAAAGTTAAAAAAAAAATAACAGTAACTTTGTCTATATGTGTTTTGACAATGCTTCATTGAATTTTCTGTTGTGAATTGAGTTTCTGTTATGTTTCTTCAAGTTCTGTTCTTTATTTGATAAATGCTTAGGCTATAAAATTGTTTTTCATTTCGGTAACATTAGGTAGTTACGTAACCTTCTACATTCTAGATGTGAACTTGAATACTTTTCCTTTGAGAGTAAGTATGTTATGATTTCTGTGGTAATATATTGTTAGCAATACTGGTAACAAAGTATGATTGGAGGTAAAGTTTATGGTCCATAGTTTATTTATTTCTAGTATCAACAAATGCATGCATTTTGGAAGGATAAGTTGGCATTACATGTGTTCTGTTCCTTTTCAAATAGTCTACAAGTAAAAATATTTTGTGTAATTTTCATATATTACATATTTTTTATAAATATGATAATTTGTTCGGTTTTCTGATCAATTCCTTCCAATGTTAAAGTTTTCGTTTCTAACATTTTATTATCAATTCAAGAAAGTAACAATGTCATAATGATACCAATATATCTCGTAAAACCCTCTTATTGACACGGCTGATAACATTATGATGACGGACAGTTTATATCATAATGCATCAAAATTCTGCACTGTACATCATAACGCATCAACACATTGTATTGTTTCATCAAATCAGTATTTATGCAAAACATCTCCAAATAATATTTGGGGTGTTATTACTTCCAGTTTTAAAGTTAAGATTTTACAGATTACCTTTTTTGTGGTCAAGTAGACTTCTATTTATCTTGAACGTTGCTGAAAAGTTCAAACCCTGGTGGTTTTTGCAAACTTTATTGTGTGAATTGTTTTATGTTAAATGGTAAAGCTGCTGCCTTTAAAGTTATTATTTCAGTATGCAATCAACTCAAGAAAATGTGTATAAAATTTTTACCTTGAAGAAACAAAAAAAACCCTCATTGATGGTTATGAACTGTTATGTATTATTATTGAAATGATGTGAATATATTTACATGTGAGTTGCGTTCCGTTGAAACTCTTTAATACACTTAAGACAAGTGAGGAAGTTTCCTCGAGAAGTTCTCTGAATTTCAAGAGGTATTGAATGATGTATGCTGGAAACAGAGCCAGTAACAATTGTACATTGATGAATTAATAAATTGAATGCAGTTTTTGAACTGTTGAGACTGGACATTGTGTTTGATGTTGTTTCCACCTCGAGTGAGCCCACTGGGTCATATGGCACGATAAGCTTATGTCGTCGCATGGCGTCTGTCATCCATCCTCTTCTAGGTCCAAGATGGTCACTCTGTAAAAATGGTTTCTGGGGCTGAAAACTACAAGCAAAACCATTGCAATTTTTGCTTGAGGGTAGAGACTATGTTTGTATTATAATGAAAAAATAGAGGGACTCCTGAGTTGCTCCTTGTGGTAAAACTTGATAAAGTGGATTTTGAGTTCTAAAGCTCCGGGTAAAGGCTTCACAAAGCTGTGTAGATTTCCCGTTAGAGGCAACTAAAACATTCCGTATTTAACTCTACCTGCTATTGACGGATATATCCGTCATAAATAACCAGCTCTGTGTCCTCAGTGACGAATTTATCCGTACAAGTTACCGCACACTCAGAAGATGGGTTGTTTTAGCACATGAATGAATGCAGCTGCGATATCTAAATCCAGTAAATATAACCAGTTTTTAGCACCAAAAATAAGAAGTCTCTGGCAGTTAACACCAAAACGTCATTTAGCAGGCAACCCCAAAACGTCATATGGCGTGTAACTAGTCATTGACGTATGGCAGGTCAAGAGTTAAATAGAGCTTCGGTTAGAATCATGAGAATATGGGAAGTTATGTGGTGCATTGTTTGGTGAGTGAGATGATGATCGAAATCTGAAACTCAAGTTTAAGTCTACACCAAGTTGCATATTGAGCACTGAAGAAAGAAACTTGAAGGTGTCAACACCTGTCGATTTTATTATTATGAAGTAAGTGATAATGGTGCATCTTCTGGTGACCTTGAACAAGGTCTGGTGACGTTGACCTTGAACCTCACCTGATGTTGCTCAAGGTTATTATGTACATTGAGAACACAACCCCTGAAGAGCGAGCTTGCGTTTATATTACGACCATATAATAAGCTGATATGGCTGCTTGGATACCATATGTGGTACATCGTTGGGTGACCTTGAACTTGAGCTCGTGTATTCTTGAGTGCTGACATTCAAGTTCGCGATTATAAGATTTTAAACCAGCCAATGGATACAGAACGTGTGGAGGTAGAGCTTGGGTTATATTAAGAGGATATAGGAATCAGGTGCTTCAGGTGACCCGGATGAACTGGACGTCTTTGCACAAACTTAATTGTTACCTCAAGACGATGTAAAATATTCATTGGCTACAATAGCCTCGAAGATAGAACTCAGGTGCGGATTATGGACGTGGGACAATTCCAATCGGGGGCTCAGGAGGGAGGCTGCTTTGATCCGGGGGCTCACGTCCCCATGGATTGGTGGTCTCTCACCCTGGAATGGTGCGTGCAGGCTCTGGCAGACCGTCAGGCTATTCAGGGTTCTAATCCCGTGGTAGACCGTCGGCGAGGGCGGCCAGCAACACGCCCACGTGCGCGGGTTCCGGAAGCCGCTCCCATGGCTCCCGGGCTCGTCACACCGTGGAACATTACTATGATGATGCACTGTACGTGTGAGTGATGTATCGAGGCCGGACTTGTTCGGCGGACTATTACCTGGTTGTAGTTAAGTAATCACGCTTGCGCCCTAGGTAGAGAGCGTCGAACGTTACAATAGCATGATCTTGAACCTCGGGTCACCTTGGGTGCTCAAATCCAAGGTATGACCACATCAAGATGCATGATTTAGTAGGCTTGAGGATACATCTGATGGATTTAAACTTCGATGGTCATCTTTTTCTCTAATTTATGCATAAGACTCACCATACATGTATGTATTTTTGTGATGTGTACAAAAAATAAACCCAAACTTGGCCCAAATGGGACTTTCCCATGTTAAATTCTCCTATGCTTTATAATGGGGCACATTACTGCTAATATGTCATTCAATATTGAGATTAGAAATTAATTGTGATCAAATAGGAAATGATATATACCAAATATTCTCATGACCTTGAACTTGACCTTTGATCGTATTTTGAGGGTCACAACACAAAATGGCTAATATCTCGCTTATTATCGACTTTACAGCTTAGGAATCAATTGTGGACATATAGGAAATAATATATACCGAATATTCTGATGACTTTGAATTTGACCTTTGACCTAATTTTCAAGTTCACAGCACAAAATAGCTAAAATCTCGCTTATTATCCACTTTACAGCTTACGAATCAATTGTGGACCTATGGGAAATGATACATGCTGAATATTATACCGACCTTTACTTCGACCTTTTACCTCATTGTCAAGGTCAGAGCACAAAATGGCTAATATCTCGCTTATTATTGACTTTACAGCTTACGAATCAATTGTGAACATATATTGAATGATGTATTCTGGTGACCTTGATTTTGACCTTTGACTTCATTTTCAAGGTGAGAGAACAAAGCTTAGGAATCCATAGTGAACATATAGCGAATGATATATGTTGAATATTCTGATGACTTTGAATTTGACCTTTGACCTTATTTTCAAGGTCAGAGAACAAAATGGGTAATATCTTGCTCATTATCGACATTACAGCTTAGGAATCCACAGTGAACATATAGGGAATGATATATGCTGAATATTTCGGTGACCTCATTTTCAAGATCAGAGAACGAAAAAGGATAATATCTTGCTCATTATTGAAAAAATTACAGCTTAGGAATCAATTGTAAACATATTGAGATGATGTATGCTGAAAATTCTCATAACCTTGAACTTGACCTTTGACCTCATTTTCGAGGTCAGATAACAAAATGGCTTATATCTCACTCATTATCGACTTTACAGCTCAGGAATCAAATGTGGACATATAGGAAATGATATACACTGTATATTCTGATGGCCTTGAATTTAATGTTTGAGCTTAATTTCAAGATTATAGCACAAACTGGCTAATATCTTGCTTATTATTGACTTTACAGCTCAGGAATCAATTGTGGACATATAGGAAACGATATATACTGAATAATCTTGTGACATTGTCCGGTAATCTTTCTTAGCCCTTGGGCTAATTTTTCAATAGTCTATTGTATAGATTTATACTCGAGTCATATGGCAAGCAACTGTGAGAAATGGTATGAGATTGAATAATATACACCCACGCAGATGTCTGTGATGGAAAAATGTTTAAGATATATAGCCTGCGGTGATCCTTGGTTGCTAACATATATACTGTTCGTTCAGGTCGTGCAGAACGCTATAATTTAGCTGTTCTCGCTGATTATTTCGCAATGCCTTCTGATTCTGTTGTGACTGTGCAAATATGAATGCAAAACCAGTAAACACTCATGATATGCGTGTCACAAATATGCATATTACTGTTTGAGCTGCCAATACATCCATTTTGTTTTTTTCCACACGACACGAGCGGTTCTTGCATAACAGATCAATGGAAATTGACAACTTATATTCATGATTATTGACATATTTCCTAAGCGCTTTCTCGCCAACATGTCTTTGATGCCGCCTCATTTTCCAGCTAAGATTCGGTTTATCTGGAACGACTCATCTACGAAAGCTCTCCACCATATGATAAGGACCACCATATGATAGGGAATTGGGGAAGTGCACACCAATAATGTATTGGGTTACCTAAAGGTCTACAAACGGTTCCATCAGCTATTGGCATGGCGTTGAGTCCATCGTCGTCCGTATCGTCGTCTGTCAACATTTTTATTTTTGAAGTCTGAAGTCAAATATTTCTGAGATTTTATCCAAAACGCCAAAATGCTGGCCAATTTTGACGAAATCGTCCAATTTTTAAATCTGGCAGGCCTCAAAATCTGTTGATGTGTAGAAGTTTTGTTTCTCATGAAATACAAGTCTACATATGGCAGCCGTTTCGATTTCTTGATGGGTCGGCGAATTTTTTTTTTTTTTTATCTATAACCAAGTCTCTATTCAAGCTGAATAAAAAAAATCCACCTTTCAAATTGGTTTTGGACCTTGAAAAGTCAAAATGGCCAATTATGTCCATTTTTCGCTTTGGCAGCTATTTATCAAAATCTTTCCAGTAACGTTTTTTAGGTTACCGGACCTATGGTACGATAACCTATTGCCGTCGCGTTGCGTCCGTCGTCCGTCCGTCATCCGTCCACATTTGTATCTTCAAAGTTTACAGGCAGTTTTTACTGAAATTTTGCCCAAAAATGCATGATAATATTTCAAGATGGTTTTTTTTTTAGTTTTTTGATTTTCGCATTTTTTTCCCAAAATGGCGGCCATTTTTAACGAAAAATGGCCAATTTTGGACTTTGGCGGCCATTTTCTCAAAAACTGTCGGATCAGTTTTGAGATTTTTGTTTTAAAAGATTCCCCTTATTTACCTCTATGATGTTTATAAGTTTTGTTGCCCTTGAATCGCCGGTCTCCGTGTGGCGGCCATTTTGAATTTTTGCCCCAAATCGTATTACTATCCATTTTGGGTCATTTCTAGGCAAAACAAATTTTTTCACCCTTTGAAAAACAATTTCGGCACTTTTTTTCTTTCAAAATGAGAGCTGCCAGATCTGTACTCCTAGAACGCTTGAAGATAGAGCTTAGAAATTGGCACTTTCAAACGGGAAGTCATATATGGCGACTTGTGTGGTGACCTTGAATTTGACCTCGGATGACCTTGAAAGTTCAAGACAGCCTAAATTTGCACCTTGTCTGTCTTTTCTCGAAAACTGTCTGATCAGTTTTGAGATTTTTGTTTCAAAAGGTTCCTCCTATGTACCTTTATGATGTATATTAGTTTTGTTGCCCTTGAATCGCCCGTCTCCGTGTGGCGGCCATTTTGATTTTTTGACGGGTCGGCGAAAATAATTTTTTGCCCCAAATTGCATTACAATTCATTTTGGGTCATTTCTAGGCAAGAACAAAATGTTTCACCCTTTGAAAAAAGTTTTGGACGTAGAAAAGTTTTAGGCATTTGTTCCTTCATAATGGGAGCTGCCATAACTGTACTCCAAGAACGCCTGAAGATGGAGCTTAGAAATGGCACTTTCAAATGTGAAGTCATATACGGCAACTTGTGTGGTGACCTTGAATTTGACCTTGGATGACCTTGAAAGGTCAAAACAACCATTTTTGGGTCGAAAAATGCCCAAGTTTGCACATTGTCTTTAATCGAAAACTGTCTGATCAATTTTGCTCAAAAGGCTCGAAATCTAGGCTCAAAAGGCCCCGAATTTAATTTTTGGTCGTTTCCCTTCAAAATTATCTGATCAGTTTTGAGATTTTTGTTATAAAACATGCTAATTGGGGTCCCTGGCATTGTGTATAAAGATGGAGTGCTTTGAATTGCTTAAAAGGCCCCTTGAGTGTGTAAATTGGCCTCTACAGCCAAAAAATGTTTGTAGGTATAGGTGGAATTGGAAATCATATTGGTGACCTTGAACTTGACCTCAGATGACATTTAGTGCTCTATCTCATTGACACGTCCAACAAGAAATGTGTAAATTTCGTCTATAGACAAAAGACTTGTAGATAGACCTTGTATTTGTATTTTGAACATACAAGAATACAAGGTTATATGCTGCACACTTAATGATGAAATTGAAGTTCACGAAGATGATCTTGATTGGTTAATCTGAACGTCATATCTCACCTGTCGTGTTTCAACTAAAATTGTCCGGTAACCAAAATAGCCCTTGGGCTATTTTTTTCTGATTGATGCATAAGATGAAGGCTCCGCATATGTGACGTTAAATTGTCTCCGACTTGCCGGTCGGCACATTGCTCATTTCAATTGAAAAAAAACTTTCTGAAATCAAGCAGGATAGGTATTGAAACATTACAGTCAGGAAACACAATCTCCAATTTTTTTTTTACTTTCATCCACTTTCCTTCATAGTGGGAGCTGTATGGAAAAAAATCCTTGAATATTTCTTGAATATCAGCACATTGAAATGGGAAGTTGTATAGGTATTTCAGTGGTGACCTTGAATTTGATGTTTGATGACATTGAAATGTCAAAAAGGTAGTTTTAGTGAAAACAATCTAAATATAAAAAAACAATTATGGCCTGACACTATATATTTCTCGTTAAACTTTGCTCTGCTTTCGTGCTATTTTACTTCTTACAAATTA
This sequence comes from Terebella lapidaria, assembly GCA_949152475.1. Taxonomy (NCBI): domain Eukaryota; kingdom Metazoa; phylum Annelida; class Polychaeta; order Terebellida; family Terebellidae; genus Terebella; species Terebella lapidaria. The sequence continues at coordinate 27,674,321 of OX424560.1, forward strand.
TACATTGGACTCCCCACATGTACCTCCATGGCGTGTATAGGGTTAGATTATCTTGTATCGCCGGCAGCACATCATTGTCATTTATGAGTTTCCGACGGCCAGGTGAAAAACTTCGTGTTTACAAAATCAGAACATCAAAATGGTAAAGGATTCATATGTACTGGTTCTCCTAGAATGCTTGGAGGAAGAGCTCAAATATCACCACATATCAAATGGAAAGCATATAATTATGCCAATTCCAGAGGACTTAGCCCTCGATGTCTTGTGGTTTAAAGCTGACTGGTGACCTTCCTAGGTCTTTGGCTGATTTTCGTTTCGGTTTTCTCGGGCCAGTTTTATAGGCCATAAGTAATTTTATGTGGACTGGACGTTTTCTAAAAACGTAGAGGTTAATTTTTCAAGAGAGAGTCCAGATTACTACATGTATTACATGTACAAGAAGTTATATGTGGTACATCTTCTGGTGACCTTGAATTCGGTCCCAGCTCAAAAAAAACTCAAGGTCTTGTTTATATCAAACTGTGTAGATTTCCCAATAGAGACAAAATCCTTGCAGATCTGGGTGAGGTTTATATTATGAGCATGTATGAAGTCATGCGTGTGACATCTTTTTATGTCATTTAACTTGAATTCGAATGACCCCGAGTGTTCGAATTTAAGGGGATGGCTATCCCAAGATAAGCAAATTGGTCATGGAAGACATAATTTTTTGAAGGATTGCGCTTACATACGTATTATGAGCATGTGAGAAGCTTTATGGTGACCTTGAGCTTGATATAAGGTTATCTTGAGCACATTGAGTGCTCAAATCCAAGTTTATGATTTATATCAAGACGTGTAAATTGTCAATTGGAAACAATTCGAATAACTCCTAATTCTCCTTTGTAGTATATCATGTGAAGGCATTGTAGGTGTAATAATATGGGTAGAAATAGAAATAAATAAAATATCACTGCATGTGTTGCGGTCATCATTTTACCCCGCTATAAAACTGTCACAACGTGTTGAAAATCGCTGATACATTGACCTCTCTGGGAATTGAATTGCCAGTTTGTCATTTTGCTCTGCACTGCGATTTGACATATTTGATTGTAGACCGACTCGACAGTTTGTCATTTGGTCTCGCACTGTGGACATCTTTTGTGATCCTGCGAATTTTATCGATTCCAAATGCTAGTTCAACAATACGGCCATGATGAATTGTCATTTTCAAAATGCGACAGGTCTGAATTGCGTGTGACGTTTCAGTGATATGCCAATACAACAGTCGTGGTGTCGGGTGCAAAAGATATGTGCCTCTTTTTAACAGTAATGACGTTTATATTGGTAACTTCGATGAAAATATAAAGGAAGAAAATTCTAGCTAACTCCACTGGCTAATATAGAAATGTAGATTGATAAGATGGTGGCTTAGTGCTTAATATGGGGAATTGTATTTTCAGATTATATATGATATTATAAGGTTTGGAGTGGATGATATCTTGATATTTATTATATATTTGTTTATACATTTATTTATCGAGTTACTGTCTACACTTGCCTTATCAATTCCACGCAGATCATAACTTCTGAAGTTAGGAATGTAATTAGCAACTGACTAGAAGTATTCAATTCAATGACTCGTCAGCATTCAATGGAAAGTGACCCGTTCACAGACGCTTTCAGATATTATACCCCATATTTTAGAATATATTATATTACAATAACTTGAAGTGTTATACTACAAATGAGATACTCAAATTGTCTCCAATGACCAAATTACACTTCTGGATATAGCCACAACGTTGGAGTGAGTGTTCAAGCTAAACCCCGAGTCAAGCTGAAGGCTAAAAAAATATAGCTCATAAGATTTCTCACTGGTTTATAATACATGTACATATGCAAGCTCAACCTTTTGAAGCTGAAATCATTTTTGAGAGCATATTCAAAGACACTACAACTTCCTGGATGGATGTGGAAGAAATCCTTACAATGGAGGAAGGAACAGGCTGAAAGTCGTTGACTCCAGGACTTTACATATTTTGAACTCGTATACTAGTTATATCCTTGGAGATGGAGGTTCGGTTTATATTATGAGCTTATAAGAAAATCATACATGGGGCGCCTTTTGGGATATTTAACTAGACCTCAAATGACCTCGAGTTCTCAAATTCAAAGAGATCTCTACCTCTAGATAAGCAAATTGGTCTTAGGAGACAAAATTTCAAAGGGTTGTGCTTGCATATATGTGCTTTATGAGCCAGTGGGAAATCTTATGAGCTACATTTTTTTTATTAGTCTTGAGCTTGACTTGAGGTTACTTCTAACACTCACTCAAGGTTCTGGCTGTATCCAGAAATGTAATTTGGTCACTGGAGACAATTCGAATATCTTATTTGTAGTGTTAGACGTGAATTTATTGTAGGTAATATAATATCGGGGTAGGAATATCTTATATGTAGTATAACACTTCAAGGTATTGTAGGTAATAAAATATGGGGTGAACGATCTGACTATATAAATTGTTTATTAATGCAATAGCAGTAATGCAAAGCAATGAATGATGTATTTTGCATGTATTGTGAACATCAATATGATTTTACCTTGCTATATATATGACAAAACGTGTTGACAATCGCTGATAAATTGACCTCTCTGAAGGCACTGAATTGTCAGCTTGTCATTCTGGTCCGCACTGCAATTTGACATAATTGACAATAGATTTTGGCCCGCATTGTAGACACCTTGTGTGATCCTGCGAATTTTATCGATTCCGAGTGCTAGTTGAACAATATGACCATGTTTTTTTTGTTTTCAAAATGCGACAGATCTGAAATGCGTGCGACGTTTCAGTTGTATGCCAATGAAACAGCCGTGGTGTCAGACATTGAAAAGTTATGTACATTTTCAATGGAATAATGACCTTTATAATGACACCAGCGTTGATGAAAATATGCAGGAAGCCACTAGCGAACTCCACTGGCTAATATAGAAATGATTGAAACGAAGGTGGCTCAATGCTCATGAGGAACGTAATCATATGAATATATATGTTTTTGAGTGGATGGCTGTCGTTTATTGATATTTATTTATTGATTGTGTTACTGTCTACACTTTCATTATCAATTGATGCAGATCCTAAATTTGAAAACTGGGAATGTAATTAGATTTCTTCAAGGTATGACTTATTGATATAAAGGTACGTTTATATTGGTACGGCGAAAATATGAAGGAAGTTCCAGGAACCCATATGTTGTCAGTTGGTGGCCAACGTCCGGCTATCGTCCAGACATTATAGTGATTAGCACATAATGATTTGTTGTTGTTGTTGATGTTCTTCATGAAAAATCCTACTTATATTTGTTCTGTTTATTCCGGAATTCCAATTTGTTTTATCAGGTTTATGAACAGTTGTACTGCATTTATCAAATGTATAGAAAACACATGTACAGTACATATTGGTGACGCCAGTGTTACTTTGAATGTAAATATTTGGACAGGCTTAATTCCCGAGAATGTTGTATTTTGGCTTTGACACTGACATGTTCAAAATGTGGTTGTTTTGCTGGTAATATGTTGACAATCGCTGATACATTGACCTCTCTGAGATTTGAATTGCCAGTTTGTCATTGGTCTCCACGGTGATTTGACATAACTAACAATAGACCGACTTGACAGTTTGTCACGTTGGCCTGCATTGCGGACACGTTACTTGATCCTGGAAATTTCATTGATTTCATGTGCTAGTTGAACAATATGGCCATGATGAATTGTTGTTTTCAAAATGCGACAGGTCCAAATTGCGTGCGACGTTTCAGTTATGTGCCAGTAGCGATCTTACGTTAATACGGTTACGGATGCGTGAGTTCACAACTGAATATATAATCCACCAATGGGCTAGCGAGAAGAGGACGGTCACGGTTTGATGGCGATCGTCGTGACCGTCATGTCTCTATTTTCAATGACTGATGAGGACTGAATATGCAAATGATGTAAATGCCGCAGCCCTTTGTATCAATTAACTGAATTTGTTACGCGTGGCAAACTGTTTAATTTCTGACTGAACTTACATATGAAAACAACACAAGAGTTGTGAGTAGACGGTTACGGACACGCTTATAGGATATATTTCCCACACATCATACAAAAGTTAAACTAAGTTGAAGGTTTGTGAAGGAAAATATGCTTTTCTGTCAAATCACTGAAACATATATATTTGTCTAAAATTATAGACAAAATGTTATACGAAGCATTGCTGATTTACTGTGATGTGCTCGATAACAGACTAAAGTGAGAGAGTTGAGAGATCATAGCACGTTATTACAGTATTAACTGATTGTGGCCACATGGATTCCCTCAAACTTTGAATGTGTGTCAATGACGAAAACATAGTCGTAATTTTACTCGTGGAAATGGACGCATGTAAAGTATAACATTTCTGAGGGTGATTTTGGAGTGGCGCAAATTTTGGACTTGCAGAAGTACCACTTTTCTATGATCATGGTCGAAAATAACATGTTTTTATCAATATACAAATATTCGCTTTATAAATGTAGCATACTTTCCGTTAGGACCCAGCCCCAAAGCTTATCCCCAGTGCATACATTTAGATTGCCAACATTTTCAATGGGTGTTTCACTGAGTTTCAAAATTTATAGAAATCTGCAGTTTGACTCTCTGGTGCAGTATGCCAACGTGCACGATGATATTTTTATCCATTCTTGAATCGCGGTCAAAAAGGAGTTTATTCAGGGGATTTTGCTCTTTGTCTGTTTGGCCCAAGTAGTGCACCTTACTCTGTTAACACTACTCACCCACTGAATGTCTACCATATTTAATCCGTCTGGCACATTTTTAATCTTCATTGAATTTAGAAGAAATAGTAAGCTGCGCTACATGGGCCCTTTGGGCCAGCGTTCTTCAACAGTGCAGTTGTTTGTATCGGGTGATCATTCCCGGGCTATGCACGAGTTGCGCTCAGCTGAAATTGCCTCATGCATATATTCGTCACATTAGTAGAGTCTCCTCATTGAAAATAGAGACACGACGGTCAGGACGAACGCCATTAGACCATGACCGTCATTTTCTCGCTGCCCGATTGGTTGATTATATATTCAGTCGTGAAATCACGCATCCGTAACCGTATTAACGTAAGATCGCTAATAAAACAGCCGTGGTGTCAGACGGTAAGTTACATGTATGTACATTTTCAACGGTATAATGACGTTTATAATGACATCAGCGTTGATGAAAATATGCAGGAAGCCACTAGCGAACTCCACTGGCTAATATAAATGTAGATTGAAACGATGGTGGCTAAATGCTCATATGTAATGTAATTATATTTTGAAATTAATTATAGGGTTTTGAGTGGATGTTCGTTATTCCTTGATATTCATTTATTGATTGCGTTACTGCCTACACTGTTATAAATTTTATGCAGATCATAATTTTTGAAACTGGGAATGTAACTAGAGACCTACGTGAAATATCCAATATAATGATTGATAATTTTTTGTTGAAATCTCCTCGCGAGTCTGACTACACCATAAAACATCACCTGCATACACCTACCAACCACATAATGTGGAAGGAAAGTATGTTTGAGAAAAAAAATGATACGTTCACAGACACTTTCAGATCCTGGATGTGAAAAACAACTAAAAAATGTAATTTTCGAATCTGAAAAAAATATGTCTTTTACTCGACAGAATTACACAGTTGAAAAATGATAAAGTTAGCACCCAGTGAATTTTTGGGTACAAATTCTTCATGAAAGGTCCTGCTCCTATTTCGATGATTTGTTTTTCGGGATGTTCAAATTGTTTTAATACATTGTATTCCTTCAAGTGTACAGTAGTTCAGTGTGCAGTATTTTACACATTGTCTACAGCTGGTGACGCCAGTGTGGCTTTAGATGTTGCTTAATTGCCGCTTACAGCTTGGTACTAGTCCATGCAAAAAAAAGACGGTAACCGAACGGCCAGAAAACCCGGGATTTCCGTGTTGGGCCAATATCTCATGAAACTCAGTGTGTATGTGCCAATAAATGTGTCAGAGCCATGGGGGACCATCATAGCCATTCTATGGAAACATTTTGAGTAGTCTAGGTTGGATACAGTTGATATATTTTCCAGTTTAATATCAAAATGTGAGAGATTTCTGGCAACCTTTACCCGGGTCAGCAAACTGCTCTCAAGTATGATTTTTTGAATAATTCTTGTTTTTCTTTGAAACATTGTATCCTTGATTGTAAATATGCCTCTGACAATTGATTTGGTCAGCAATCCCACGTAAATAATATTACCTGCAAAAATGTTTACTCATTTACTAACGATGATTATATCACCGATTTATGGAGTTGCCAGATATCTCCCAGATTTGACTATGTAAAAACTCAAAGTATACCAAATATAATTTGATATATACACCTGTAGAGCATCCAAATGATTCCATTGAATAGATATGAAGGTATTTCATGGCTCTTATGCATTTATTAGCGCATATACACTGTATAAAGTGTATTTCATGATATATTGGTCCAACACGAAAATCCAGGGTTTTCAGGTCGTTCGGTTACCGTTTTTTTTTGCATGGACTAGTACCAAACTGTACGTAGCAATCAAGCAACTTTAGATGTAGATATTTGGTAGAGCTTTGTTTTTGTCCTAAAAAAATTGTATTTGGGTTTGACATTGGCATCTTCAAAATTTGGTTGTTATAGTGATCATGCATGGTTCATACTTACCTTCAAAATCGGATTTTTTTCGTTGAAATTTGTTTATTTTTTATAGATACAACATTCTTGAAGATATATTAGGTGTGTATAATGAACATTTGTCATATGTGGGGCCACTTTTGATAACACCTGAATGTTCACGTTCAATGTTATTTCTACCTTAGGATAAGAAAGTTCGCCATAGGAGACAAAATAGTGTATGATATTGCTTGATTAAGTAATTTGAACATAGGGGGGAATCTTTCCCCAATAAAATACGCAATTATTTCGAGTTCACTTGTGAATAAATACAATATATGGAAGAGCTACCTTATAGTTAATAAAATGAATTATTCGTTCTTGCAATATCAGGAATGAACAAAATGAAAGTTCACCTCATGTGTGGCGGATGTCAATCTGTCTATAAAACAACTAAACCCATAAACTGACAAAATGTGTTGACAATCGACAATACATTGATCTCTCTGAGAAATTAATTGCCAGTTTGTCAATTTGGTCGGCAGTGCAGACACCTTGGAACTTTTCTTACGTGATCCTGCAAATCACTGATACATTGACCTCTCTATGAATTGAACTGCCAGTTTGTCATTTTGCTCCGCACTGCGATTTGGCATATTTAATTGTAGACCGACCTGACAGTTTGTCAAATTGGCCCGCATTGCAGACATGTTACGTGATCCTGCAAATTGTATTGATTACGGATGATGGTAGAACAATACGGCCATGGTGAATTGTCGTTTTCCAAAGGTGACAAGTCCGTATTGTGTGTGACGTTTCAGTGATATGCCAATAAAACAATCGTGGTGTCAGACGCGTAAGTTATGTATCTTTTTCAGTGGTAATGACGTTTTTTTTGGTACCAGCATTTCTTCTTGTTCTTTTTTTTCACGTCAGAATGAAACAAAACATCACCCACGGTCGGCAAACAACAGCTGAAAACATTTTTGAGGGCATCTTCAACGACACTTCAACTTCCTGGATGGAAGTTCACCTGTGAATAACTACAATATCTGGAAGAGCTACTTTATAGTTATTAAAATAAATATTTCATTCTTGCAATATCAGGAATGAATAAAAACAAATGAAAGTTTTGCTCATGTGTGGCGGATGTCAATCTGTCTATAGAGCAACTAAACCCATAATCTGACAAAATGTGTTGACAATCGACAATACATTGATCTCTCTGAAAAATTAATTGCCAGTTCGTCAATTTGGTCCGCAATGCAGACACGTTGGAACTTTTCTTCCGTGATCCTGCAAATTTTATTGATTCAGAATGATAGCTGAACAATACGGTCATATTGAATTGCCGTTTTCGAAAGGTGACAGGTCTGAATTGCGGGTGACGCTTCAGTGATATTCCAATAAAACAATCGTGGTGTCAGACGCATAAGTTATTATCTTTTTCAATGGTAATGACGTTTATTTTGGTACCAGCGTTGATGAAAAACATAAAGGAAGCAACGTCTAGCTAGCTCTACTGGATGATATAGAAGTGTAAATTGATACGATGGTGGCTTAGTCCTTGAAAATGGTGAATGTAATATATCTTGAAATTATTTGGTTTTGACTGGATGATTGTCATATCTTGTATGTTTACTTATTGTATTACTGTCTGCACTGTCATTATCAGTTTGATGCAGACAATAATTTTCGAAAACTAGGAAAGTCATTTGCCAACGTCTGTCCGTCTGGCGTCCGGTGGTCAACGTCCACCCATGAAGTGATTTTGTTCTGAAAATTTGCGTTGTTCAGGAAAACATATTCTCAATTCGAGGGTTCATTCTGGATTTTCAAAGTTGTTTCAATAAGTCGAGAAGTTGTGTATTGATTTTATCAAATGTAGAGTGTAAAACACATATAGTGCACACTGTGTGCCCCTGATGACACCAGTGTGGCTTTGGTCGTGTTTTGTTTTCATTCCGAAGATGTTTTCATTTTCGGTTTTGTTTTCGGTTTGTTTTCATTTTCGGTTTTGACATTGACATCTTCAAGATATGGTTATATTGATGATAACAAATTGTTGATGATTAATTCCAATTTATTTTATTTATGCTGTGTTTCTCGTTGAAATGTGTTCGTTAGATACAACAGTCTTGAAGATATAGGCTAAATTTGTATAACGATCATTCTTCAAGTATAATGAACATCCTGGATGTTGTGGGGCCTCTTGTTGACCTTCAGTTTGACCTCAGATGACCACGAGTGTTCAAGCTTAAGGTTCGGCTACTTTGAGATAAGGAAATTGATCAAACATTTAGAATACTGTGTTATTTGAACGTGAGGAGTCTCCAGTGAAATACTGAAATATATTAGGTTGTGAATAAATACAATATCTGGAAAGCCTACTATATATTACTATATAATTTTCGTTTATGCAATAGCAGCAATTAAAAAAAATTGAAAGATGTGGCTTATGTGTGGCCGACGGCAATCTGACCATAAAACAAATAAATCTATAAAAACATGACAAAATGTGATGACAATCGACAATACATTGACCTCTCTAGGAATAGACTCGACAATTTGTCAATCTGGTCCACAATGCAGACACGTTGGAATTTTCGTTACGTGATCCTGCATGAGTTATCGATTTGGAATGATAGTTGAACAATACGGCCATGATGAATTGCCGTTTTCAAAATGCGACAGGTCCGAATTGTGTGCGACGTCTCAGTGATATGCCAATGTCAATGAACAGTGATGATGTCAGACGCATAAGATATGTTCATTTTTTCAACGGTTACGACGTTTATATTGGAACATGCGTTGCTGGAAATATAGCGGAAGCAACTAGCGACTGGCTAATATAGTAACGTGGACAGAAATATTCATTCATTGAATCATTGAGCATTAGAAATTTTGAAATCGTATGATTTTATATCAGTGAATGATTGTGATATATTTGAAAATTCATTAGCTGGCTACTATGCTTTAATATACACTGTCATTATCAAAATTATACAGATTAATATTTCGAAATCACAAAATGTAAATAGCAACTGATCAGTTTAGAAAGTGTTCAATTCCATGATTGGTCATTTCTTCTTGTTATTTTTTTTTTCACGTCAGAACGAAACAAAACATCACCCACGGTCGGTAAACAACAGCTGAAAACATTTTTGAGGGCATCTTCAACGACACCTCAACTCCCTGTATGGATGAGGAAGAAAACCTCTCTACTCAGGAAGGAACAGGCTGAAAATCGTTGACTTGATATCAGTTTACATGTCTGAGAAAATATTGTATTTTTCTTGACATAATTACATGATTATAACACCAATGACTGCTATGTCCAGTTTGTCAATCCGAAATCAAAGCTGAGATTTTGAGTTTTAAAATAGAGTCTGGTCCAAGTAGAGAATTTATTATTTTGGCACCTGAAAAAAGGAGTGTATATTCGTGGAGCTATTGTGGTTTTCACAGCATGTTGATATCTCAATTAGTTAAAAATTTATAATATTTATTCAAATTATTTCCCGGCATATTTAACACTTGATTGTGTATGATAATGAGTATTCATGACATCACCCCGACTGTTACTGTTTTAATTAGTTATATTCGGATGCTAAATCTGGGTTCGTTATATATAGCCTATTATAACAAAATATATTGTTATCAAACTCCAGAACGTTCAATATTTTTAACTCGTACACATTAACCGAAAAAACATATCTCTGCACTTAAAATATTGTATCCATATTACAATGTACAAAAATATATGAAGAGTTGAACAAGACACATTTGTGAGTATAATAAATACGCCGATGATATTCTAGGATATTAAGAAGCGATATTATTCAACGGTAATACAAAATCATGACTACCCATGAATATGCCATCAATTCATCAAACATATTACCCGTATGTACAAGTGCAAACAGTATACACAAACTAAGAACCCTGGAGTTCTCCCCATCTATTTTCCACAGGTTCAAGATAAACATTCCCTCTTATTTCCTCCTAGTAAAAACTTCCAACTTCCCTAGTGATATCCCTTTTCCCCGCTAGTCAACGCGGTCCGATATCCCGGGCAAATGTTCCTGAATATTACCGTATACGATATCAAAGCGGGCGCCGACGGTGCCAACAAACACCGATTAATTGAACTCGGCAGGCGTTGCTACCGCCCCACGGCGGGAACATTCGCCTCCCGCGTGCGTCTACATACAATATTACGTCGTAGCTCCCGTCCAACAGTCAGGGGGAAATGTAGGCTAGTGCAGGCAAGGAAAGTGTCACCACCATTGATTTGCGAGCGCCGGCGCCTTGTGCATTGCATTGGAGGCGCTGCACGGATGCAGGCGGCGGTCGTCTTCGGTCAACTCGTGGCCTTTTGCGTGCTCTAAAGAGTTTTCGAATTCGAGACTTTTTCCTTCTCTGCCAAGCATAAGAATAAAAAAAAAAAACTTGTTGAGAAGATTGTTGAATTTTCTGCGGGTAGAAGTGTGGACACTTAAGAGGTCAAGATTGAAGAGGACGAGAATCTTGAGAGAAAGAAAGCATGTGTTCAGCTTGTTGGTCGCGATTTGACTAGAGGGTAAAGAAACAGGTTTTTTTTTCGCGTACGCGCGCGACGACAAAGCTGTGTAGTAGTTTTGTTTAAGTTGGTAATGGCTTGGGTATACTGGGGATGTGATGTCTCATAATCGGCTGGATGGTAATCGATATTTACCTATGAGCAACTGATGACTTTGAGAAAACAAAGGTCTACTTTGATCTCGGGCTTGCAAAGTTGACGAGATTTGATGGAAGATGGAAGGAACTGGCTCTGCTTCTGAATTGCGCAAATAAAGGAAGTGAATTGGAGGGAAAACTACCTTGAGAATAATAGATTGGAGCCACAACGTATTATTTCACTTGGCAGCAGGCAGTTCTATCAAATATGGCGAAATTTCAATCTAAGATTACTTGGTAAAATGAAATCCGCTTGGACATCGAGCAATGCATGATGGATCTACCCATTTGCACCGTCTGGATCATCTGGATATTAAAGCAGATTCAAAATGGCGAGGCCGTGCCTTACAGTAACACATATGCCGGACTCTCAGCGATTCCAGTGGATATCCCGACATCGGCGACTGAGATCGACCTGACAGGAAATGACATCACGACATGCGGAAGTGCGTCATTTTCAGCGTTTATGAGTTTGGCCGTGCTGACGTTGACTAACAACAGCGTATCGCACATTGCCAACGACGCCCTCACAGGAACGGTGATTTCAGAATTGCATTTATCGCACAATGAACTTGCAACTTTTCCCGATTTCAACGCGATTCAAGGCACTTTAAGCAAACTTGATTTAAGTTACAACAAAATCTCGGGCGTTTCGATCTCCAACTTTAAGGATTTAACCGCGCTAGTGGAACTGCACCTTTCCGGAAATCCGCTCGCGCAGTTTGACGCGTCGCGCACGGTCACGAATTCTCATGGTCTACACCATCTGTACTTGAATGACATCTCTCTGGAATGTTTAACGAACGCGACTTTTTCAGGTTTAGTCAACTTGAAGGAACTCTACATTGAACGCAACAGTGTTAGTTCTTTTGCACAACTGGATAATGTTAAAGTAGTTAATCAAACATTGACCTCTTTAAGTTTGAAATGGAACTCATTTACAGACATCGAAACAGACTTCTTTTACGACATGGTTAAATTGGACGACATATTCATGGATTTCAACCAAGTGGCTGTTTTAAATCCAGTAAGTTTCCAATTGTTTAATTATAGAGTTTTATAACCAATTGAATTTTCGTGTGTTAACGTTGCATTTTCCATTCCCCTCTGAAAAACCTTTCAATTCTTGTTCCGGGAATTTCAGAGCTTCACTACCAGAGGGTAGTAATTGCCAAGGGAGAGTTATTCCATTCATTTCAGGATAACAATTGTAGAAATAGTGCCTACATGTACCACAAAATCACAATATTATAACGAAGATCAGCTGTCACTTTCCCATTTAGCAACTTGAAAAGCGAGCTCAGAGAATCGCGTGAAAATATATCTCGAGTGTTTCACTCAATATCATGTCATTCTGTCAAAAAATGACTTAGGGAAATACATTCTAATACATGTATGCATGGGCAATAGAAGCATACATGTCCGCACTCAGTATTACGTTCACATGTTATAGGCTCTGCTTAGAGAAACATTAATTAATTCAGCATATAATATCATGTTATTCCTCTGTGAATAAAAAAAAAACATAACTAGACGTCAGGCCTAAAGATGCCTTGGGGCATTTCGTATAAAATTCTATTCCTACTTAGCATATCACTCAAGACACTTTTCTAGAATCTTGAAGACACTGAAAACGTCCGAGGTCAAAGTTCAACCGAAATACCACTTAGACATTTTTGTCTAGGGCGTGAAAAATGCCGACTCGGAAAAAATTAGGCCAAGATCAAAGTTCATCCTCAATACCCATTAAGACATGTTTGTCGTGCAACGAGTCTGAAATGTCCTTTTGCTCTACGACGCACCGTTTCCGAGATATCGACGGAAACGAAAGATGCCGACTCAGCCAAAAAAATCAGGTCAAGGTCAAAGTTCATCCTAATTCCCTTTAGATATGGTTGTTGTCCGAAAACAACGTCCGTTTCGCTCTACGACGCACCGTTCCAGAGATATCGACGAAAATGCCGACTGAGCAACAAAACTTCAGGTCAAGTTCAAAGTTTTTCCCTAATAGTCATGAGAAATGTCTGCCTAGGGCCATGAGTTCCCAAATACCCGTAATAACGTCCGTTTCGCTCTACGAGGCACTTTCCGAGATATGCAGGAAGCCTCAAGGATGACTCAGTAAAAATTCTTCCGAGCTCTAGGTCAAAGGTCGTTTGACCATATGATCCCAAAATCGATAGGGTTCTTCCCTGGTTATATATGGACGTCCATGAAAAGTTTTGCAGCCATTACCTGAATAATTTTTTAGTTATCGCGCGAAAACGAAGTCCAAAAATTGACATCTATTTCACCCTCATGGACCTGATGGACATCAGATCCAGCCCCAACACTATACAGCATATCTACATAATATGTCTGATCAGTGGTGAAGATTTCATGTCGATTTTTTTTAGGCATTCTTAAGTTAGCGCGCGGAAACGAAACGGTGGAAAGTGAAAAAAAAAAATCAGACAAAACCATAAGGGCATTTCGACCTATTAATAACAGTTCGCTTTTTTATAGAAGAAAATTGTCATTTTCTGCTCTAATAACGATAACGAAACAGGCAGCAATTATATCCCACGACCATTCGCATTCATACACGCATTCGTTCATGTATAAATTCATGATCAATGTTCCCTTTTTGTGCACATTTTGAAAACGTTATTAACCATGACATAAGTGTTTTTCAAGCATCAGCCCGGAATCAAGGGATGTAATACAATGGCATTTTGTTCTTTTTGTTATCGTTCTATCAGAAGCAGACATGTATCTTCGATTGACATGCTATCCAAACATAATATCATAGGTATTAGTTAGACCTATACTAATACTTAGACCTATACCCGTGAAAACTATCTCACATTACCAGAGGGTAAAGAACACTGAGGGTTCAGACATGTACCTAGATCTTTTTTGGGAGCAAGTGAACAGAGGAGAACGAAACAATTGTAATTTAAAGGATGACAAATGATTGATTCAACGTCACACTGCCGATAACTAATTAATTCGCATGTATATTTATGCGATGTTCAATTTGAATGCATGAATTCAGATGCAACCATCCATGCTACCTGTAGATAGATTTATGCAATGATAGATTTATGCAATTAAAAACCAGAATGGCTACCAATATTTCTTCCTCTTCTTTCTCCCTCAAATGGTTTAATGAATTCATACACATTATTAATTCTGCACTAATCCTGAAATAATACACGAGTCAAAATTCACGCACAACTCTCACAAGGCTTACTCGCCTGGCTCTTAGAATATTTTTAGGTTTTCGAATCTTTGGTCGGATAACCTATCGGCATGGCGTTACGTCCGTCGTCCGTTCACATTTTTATCTGTAACGTTCACGGTAGAATCTTCCTGAAATTTCTTAATTTTTCTGATTTTCGCATTATTTCAAAATGGCGGCCATTTTCGACGAAAAATGCCTCATTTTGGACTTTGGCAGTCATTTTTTCAAAATCTGTTCAGTATCTTTTTTTCTATTTTTTTTTCTAATTGATCTCATATGTACTTTTGTGATGTGTATGAGTTTCGTTGCCCTTGAATAGCTCGAAGTGGGCCATTTTTGGTCCGAACTTAGCCTAAATGGGACGTTCTCATGCTAAATTCTAAATTCTACACATTATTACTAATATCTAACTTAAAATTAAGGTTAGAGTTTAGGAATCAATTGTGGACTTATAGGAAATGATATATGCTGAATATTCTCGTGACCTTGAACTTGACCTTTGATCTTATTCTCAAGGTCAGAGAACGAAATGGCTAATACCTCACTTATTATCAGCTTTACAGCTTAGAAATCAATCCTGGACATATATGCTGAATATTCTCATGACGTTGAACTTGACTTTTGACTTCATTTTCAATGTCAGAGCACAAAATGGATAAAATCTCGATTATTATCAACTTTAGAGCTTAGAAATCAATTGTGGATATTCAGAAAACGATATATATATGCTGAATATTCTGATGACCTTTAATTTTACCTTTGACTTCATTTTCAACGTCGTCGGACCATATTGTTGATATCTCGGTTATAATTGAATTTACAGCTTAGCAATCGGTTTGTTGGCAAATGATTATGCTGAATATTCTCCTGACCTTGAATTTAACGAGTGACATTATTCTTAAGGTCACGGAACAAAATGGCTAATATCTAAAGTATAAAATATATTGTCCGGTAACCTTTCTTTGCTATTGGGCCAATTTTATTATCGCATGGATCGTACGTTGCATGACTGAATTATGTCTAAATATAGATCGATGAAGATTATAATCAGTTCTGTTTCGCGTCTATAAATCAAAATGGACAAGGAGACATGATTGAAAATAAAACGACTAGACCATAACTCAATTTTATTGGTCGATATATGAGCAACGGCATGGACCACGAAACAGCAATAATAGAATGCTCGACTTCAACATGGCAAGAAAAAAAAATCATTGACATTGATGCAGTAACTTTGCCTATATTTGAACGACGCGTGACAAAATCTTGCTACATTTTTCTTTCTTTTTTTTAAAAAAAAGCATGATATGATTTTTGTCTTTTAAACAGTTATGTTCATAGTAAGTCTTATAGTAAGTGCGGATCCCCGAGTGCGGAACTCATACTTTAGGCTAAATTGAAACTAAAAGTTTCCCTTTGTTTTTATCATAGCCAAAGTGATACTTTAGCCTAAAGCAAGAGTTCCGCACTCGGCCCTAAGTTAAAGTCGCATGCAGCTAGTCTCATTGCGTTTGAACAGAAGTACGTTTCATACTCGTACATTAGTTTATTCAATAGTTAGAATACATATCGTAGATTCACAGCTTAGGATGAAGAAAACATATCGGTAAATCATTCACATTTATTCTAGCGGATATAGATCAGAAAGCATTCACATCTATCCCACCCACTAATTCAATCAACGAATAAAACCACAGAAAGAACAATTTTATATCCAGTGAGTCGTGATGGACATGACAATTGACCGCTCACGCTTTCCGCAGACATTAAAACTCTACACGCCACATTACCCCAACCTCCCCTACTCGAAGATCTTTTTCAGCATTTCAACTGTACTTAATGGGAAAATGATGACTTTTGGTGCGAGGCAATTTTCCCTCGGATTTTTACCTTTTGCGTGTTGTTCAATAAAACTGGAAATCATTTTCTTCGTTACCACATATGATGAGAACATAAAGCCGCGTTCGCTTGGTTAAGCAGCGTTTTATTCTTTATGCACGTGGATATCAAAATAGAGAATGACAGCGCGAAAGCCACACGAAAAGTATGAAAATTAGCTCAAGGGCTAAGAAAGGTTACCGGAAAAATGTTTAGTTTTAAACCATAACGTTTTTCATGAAAACTGCCGTATTGACCATTAAGGTCATTGGAGGTCAAATTTAAGGTCACCATTGAAACTGCAATATGTGATTTTCCATTTGATACTGCCAATATTTAAGCCCTTTCTTGAAGTGCTCTAGAAGCTTACTCCATACAGCTCCCATTATGAGCAAAAATGAGGTCATGGTCAAATTCTAGGTCACAGCAATATTCACCATATATCATTAGGGCATTTCGGCCCGAAATGCCCTGATGGTTTTGTCTGTTTTTTGTAACCTTCCGCCGTTTTGGTTTCCGATCAATAACTCGGGAGCGCCTGAACGGCTCTTGTCCAAATTTACACCACTGGTCAGAAATATTACATGGAAGACCCCTATTGTTTTGGAGCCGGCTCCGGGATCCGTGAGGTCCGTGAGGATGAAATCAAGGTTGATTTCGAGATAGATTTGCGTGGAGGTTTATATACCATCAGCGAAGAACCCTATTGATTTTGGGATTAAACCGACAAAACACCTTTAACCTAGAGCTCGGAAGAATTCTTGCCGATTCATCATTGAGGCTTTCATACATATCTCGGGAACGGTGCATCATAGAGCGAAACGGAGCTTAATTTCGGCCTCCTGGTACTAGGCAATCTAGGCTAAGGGGTATCTTGGGTCGAGACGACTCCTGGTGTTGAATTGTTTTTCGCCGACTCGGCACTTCCTGTTTAGCCGTATCTCGGAAACGGCGCGTCGTAGAGCGACACGAAGCCTCATTTCGGTCTCGTGGCACTATTCAAACTGGTCTAGGGGGTATCTCGGGTCGAGACGACTCCTGGTGTCAAATTTTTTTCCCGCCGAATCGGCATTCCTGTTCGGCCGTATCTCTGAAACGGTGCATCGTAGAGCGAAACGGAGCTCAATTTCGGAAACCTTGCGTTGGAAAGCAAAACGGAACTTAATTTCGTCCTGCTGGCACTTGACAAACCGGTCTAGTAAGTAAGTAATTTATTTCCAAATTGCACACAAGATAAACATATTCAATGGTTGGTATAAAAAAGGTACAATTTGTGGACTCCACCAGAGGCCAATGTCTGTAACTTGATTGCTCAAGCGGTGAAGCCCATTACACTGTGCATTATCAACGGTAACATACATAAATGTGAAGGCATTGAAATAATGCACAAGGAGTAACATAAAATATGAAACGAATAGTGAACAAAATATTCACAAGTTGGACTCACAGGTATGTTAAAAACATCAATATCATGTATAGGTAAAACGAACAGAAACAGAACCCCCCCCCCCTTCCCGCCCCACATACACACACATGTTGATGAGCCAGTTGCTCGATGTGTGTACAAATTGCCCCGTTTTTACCCCCCCCCCCCCAGGACACACACACACACACACCCACACACATCCATACACTATTGGCAAACGATACACACAAAACGAAAAGCAGTAATCTTCACCAACCAAAATGGAATTTAAAAAAAATAAAAATAAAAACACTAAATAATAAAGCGGCCGTAGTGACGTGAGTTTATGAGAATGCAATACAACCTTAAAATGTACAATATCAAGGTAGTATTACTAGATTTGATAGTTAATTATTTATCAAGTATTTAGAAAAGATGTGTTGTTTTATCTCAGATTTGTAGGCGCTGAATGAAACACTGTTCTTTATATGGGTTGGTGTATTTAGCCATAATTCCGGACCTTTACGAATGAAACTGTTTCCAAAAATTTGGACATTACACCTAGTTATGTGGGGGGTCTTTACAATGTCTAGTGTTGAAAGAGTGGATAGAACTGTTTGCCACAAACAAATTGTTTAGCGAACTTGGTAGATCATTGCGGGAATGAAGATACATAAATTTACCAAGTTCAATATTGAACAAATCATGTAGCTTAGCTATGCCTGTTTTATGATAGAGTGGTGTAGAACTGGCATTGAAACGTGATCCAGTGACGCATCGGATTGCTTAATTTTGCTTGATTTCAAGCGGGCGCAGTATCGTTTTTTGGGCAGAACCCCATAGCAATATACCGTAGTTTATATAGGAATGGAACAGACTGAAATATAAAGATTTGAGGTGGGCTTCACTTAACAGGTTTTTGACAGTGTTCAACATATATAAGGCGCTGGACAATTTTTTCAAGGAATGTTCAATGTGAACATTCCAACTTAGCTTACTGTCTATATGGATACCAAGAAATTTAACAGAAAGTGATGGTGTAATGTATTCGTATCGACTTTCAACGAATGAGTGTTATAGTTGTGAACCAGATTTTTGGAGGATGAGATTATATTAGTTTTACTAACATTCAGTGATAATTTGTTGCTCCGGAACCAATTAATCATGAGTAGGATATCTGATTCAACAATGTGGGTGTTGAATGTTATGGTGAGTAAAATACAACGTTGTATCGTCTGCAAATAGAACACACTTCGATTTTGTTATTGAGTTGGGTATATCGTTCGAAAACTGAACCCTGTGGCACACCGTATTTTATGGGATAGAGGTTTGAACATGAGTTTTTAGGTTACCGAACCTATGGTCCGATAACCTATTGGCATGGCGTTGTGTCCGGCGTCCGTCCGTCCGTCCGTCGTCCGTCGTCCGGCGTCCGTCCACATTTTTATCTTTGAAGTTTACGGTCGAATCTTTCTGAAATTTTGCACAAAAAAGCTAAAAATATTCCCAGGAAAGGTGCCAGCAGGACGTGCCAGCAGGACGAAAGTAAGCTCCGTTTCGCTCTACAACGCAATGCTTCCGGGATATGGCCAGACAGGAAGTGTCGAGTCGGAGAAAAAAAAATCGACACCAGGGGTCGTCTCAAACGGAGACACCCCCTAGACATTTCACTGAATGCCTAAGTGAACAACCGAACCCAAACTCCATATTCCTCAACCCCACGGATCCCAGTGAGGTTATGAAAATGATAGACTCATTGAAAGGTAAAACGGGAGTTGTCCCTCAGCAAATGAAAACTGCTGATGCTCTAGTGAGATCACCCATTTTGTCATGTGACCTTGAAATTGAGGTCAAATTCAAGGTCATCAGAATATTAAGCATGTATCATTTTATATATGTTCACAATTTATTCCTAAGCTGTAAAGTCGATAATAAGCGAGATATTAGCCATTTTGTCATGTGACCTTGAAAATTAGGTTAAAGGTCAAATTCAAGGTCACGACAATATTCAGAATATATCATTTCCTATATTTTCACAACTGATTCCTGAGCCATAAATGTGATAACAAACGATATATTCGCCATTTTGTGCCCCGACCTTTACAATAAGGTCGACGGCCAAGTTCCATGTCATGAGTATATTCAACTTATATGATTTCCCGTATGTACACAATCTATTCCCAAACTCGGTAATTAGCAAGATATTAGTCATTTTGTGCTCTGACCTTGAAAAAAAGTTCAAAGGTCAAATTCAAGGTCATCAGCATATTCGGCATATATCATTTCATATATCATATATCAAATGTCCACAGTTGATCCTTAAGCTGTAAATCAATTGTAGTCGAGATATCAGGCATTCTGTGCTGACCTTGTAAATGAGGTCACAGGTCAAGTTCAAGGTCATGACAATATTCCGCATATATCATTTCCTATGTATGCACAATTGATTCCTAATCTGTAAAGTCGATAACAAGCGAGGTATTAGCCATTTTGTGCTTTGGCCTTGAAAATGAGGTCCAACGTCACGTTTAAGGTCATGAGAATATTCAGTATATATCCTTTCCTATATGTTCACAATTGATTCCTAATCTGTAAAGTTGATAATAAGCGAGATATCACCCATTTTGTGCTTTGACCTTGAAAATGAGGTCAAAGGTCAAATTTAAGGTCATCGAAATATTCGGCATACATCATTTACTATATGTGCACAATTGATACCTAAGCTGAAAGTAGATAAGAAGCGAGATATTACCCATTTTGTGCTCTGACCGGGAAAATAAGGTCAAAGGTCGAATTCAAGGTCACGAGAATATTCTGCATATACCATTTCCTATATGTGCACAATTGATTCCAAAGCTTTACGGGCGATAATAGGTGAGATATTAGCCATTTTGTGCTTTTGACCTTGAAAATATAAGGTCGAAGGTCAAATTCAAGGTCATGACAATATTCATTATATATCATTTCCCATAATGGATTCCTAAGCTGTAAAGTCGATAATAAGCGAGATACTAGCCATTTTGTGCTGTGACCTAGAAAATAAGATTGAAGGTCAATTTCACGGTCATGAAAATATTCAGCATATATCATTTCCTATATGTCCACAGTTAAGTCCTAATCTCTAATCTCAATATTAGGATAATTTAACATGGGAAATTGGCATTTGGGATCTCACGAAAAACTCAAAATGGCCACCACACGCAGACCGACGATTCAAAGGCAACGATACACGTCACGAAGATATATGGAGGGAATCTTTTATAACAAAAATCTCAAACCTGATCAGACAGTTTTTGAGGAAATGGCCGCCAAAGTCGAAAATTGCCCGTTTTTCGACAAAATTTTGCGTGTTTTGGCAAAAATGTGAAAATCAAAAAAAAAAATCTCCCTGTCGAATTTTCTTAAGCCATTTTTGTGAAAAGAAAAATTTCAGAAAGATTCGATTGTAAACTTTAAAAATGTAGACGGACGACGGACGACGACGACGGACGCAACGCCATGGCAATAGGTTATCGGACCAGAGGGTAAGCTAAACTTATCAATGCTTGCACTGTAGCGTTACGGCTGTTCACGGTAAATTCACTTATGAAATATGTGTTGTGAAATTTGTCGGAATAATTATATCACTATAAACAAGCCGTCAAATATGTGTCGATATCAACGTTTTTTTCATAAAATGTTGGGGTTTTTTTGGTCTGAAATCTAAATTCAATATGACCAAGAAATTTTTAGACTTCTTCTGTAGTATATCATGAAATTATGATTTTATTGTATATACGCCTGTGAAACTCTGATACCAAGTTTTTTTGCACACATATAAACCACGAGCGAAAATTGTCATACATATTGATCAACAATTAAGCTTTTACTCCCTGCATGGTACGGTCTAGACTCCCTAGTAGACAACCCATATATAGGCTACACACCACTAATTCCAGATCCCATTCAAATCCCGAGAGACAACCTGGCTGAACTGTTTATAGCTTCTTTTCACAACGAGATCGGTATTAGTTGCCTATATGCCGTGTAAGATAATTCTTTTTCCCGTCCCATCACAACATTAAGGCAAGTAGATGTTGACAAATCATATTTCCCTATAATTCCATAGCTTAATTCTTCTTGATACCCTTAAAAAATGCAAATATTCGCCATGGTCAACCTCCATATTATTCACGCTTATTAGGACGAAGTAATGTGTGCTCTCGCTGTAAGAATGCCTTGTGTGTATTCCCCATCAAATTATCCCCATCCACCTACTTGTTGTTTAAAGCTATTGTCTTCGAAACCAGTCAATATTTTTTGGAAACTATATTTCATATTGAACATGCTAAATTAACTGAATGAGACATACTCACATCAAATGTAATGACTATAACCAGTCCTCTGGGAAGTTTTGCTCATTTGAACAGGCGGTTTTCGCGTAAATACATGAATTGTATCCATCACGCGCAGATGTAGGCTGAACAAAGCATAGAAGTGTAAGATGGACGGACAATTTCACGTACACCATGGTATTTCACTGATTATTTTCTCATAACTACACTATATATGCACATACGAACTATAAAATGTACTCGATTTGGACTTTAAGCGTGATTCGTGCATTTGTTTACATTCGGGTTTCGATGGATACACTTTCGTTTGTTTATCTACAAAACCGGTACAAAATGTGTAATAAAACGGATGAAAAGACAACTCGGACAATTGTATTGGTCAAAATCATTGAGCACACCTTCATCTCATGTTATCTTGCACATGTTGCATGAGATGAAAAAAAATACTGCATACATTCGAAGGCAGTAGCTTTAAATACTATTGTCATTCGATATATTATTCACAAACTGTCGAGATAAATTCACTTGATCTCTCCCCACATACAGATTACGTCAACCCTCTCAGCGATGCGACCGTCGGGTTTCCTCTGGCTACATCTCACGAACAACCCGATCTTCTGCAGCTGTACATGGGTCTGGATCGTCGATTTTTTGGAAGTCCCAGCTAGCCCGGAAGTGGTTATCTGGGTAATCTCCATGACCTTTAAGCTCAGCCTTGATGAGGCCCCTTGTGTGGCGGGTCCGGCGACACTCACGGGCACACTGTGGACCGACCTAACGGAGGAGATGCTGTGCCCCCGTGAGTTAATTTACGCAGTTGATGACTTGTGGTAACTTGTGTTTTGAAGTAAATTAACATCGGCACGCCCCAAAAATGCACGTACAGACCAATGTCCGACTGTCTTCGAAATATCTTTTCGAAGAAGTATGTAGGCTACGTCAGACTGTAGACTTCACCCAGTTCAAACGACCATATCATGAAAATGTCAAACGTGTACTATCAGTGTTCAGAAAAGCCCATCCATCATAAATAGATGCAATAGTCTTAGATATAGTTATGGTTCCTTTCAATACCCTTTCAGTACAGGAGGCCACTTTGGTCGACCCAAATTAGAGCAAATCAGGGCAAACTGAAGTACGGGAAATTAATATTAAATTAATGTTTCACTTGTGAAATTTTTAAACTTGTATGTATGTTTTTTTTTAGAACAAATCCACTGATATTTGTATCCTCCGAACGAAGTTCGGCGGGTAGGCCCTACTATGGATTTGTCTTCGTCGCGCCGCCGCCGCCGCTGCGTCCGCGTCCGGAGACACTTTCTTGTGAACGCGCTACAGGTTGCAATTCTTAACCGATTCTAATAATTTTTTATACAGACACATTTTATGGTAAGATCCCAACATCAATCGATTTTGGTTGCCATAACAACCAAATTGGCCGATTGGCGACACGTCTTGTGCTCAAATTAGCCTGTTTAACACACATGGCTTGTGAACGCTCTTCGAGTGGGAGTTTTCAATGAATGAAAACAGACTCGGAGAGAAAGACCCTCACACGAAACCTATCGTTTTTCAGAATGATCGAATAAGTATTAATTAGTTAACGGACTAACTTATTACGACCATTAAAATACCGACTTGAACATCTGTGATCAATCCAGTACCCTGTACTATGAAAACAAATAGTACTGGATTCTTGTTCAGAATAGAGAACTGATGTTTTCAGTGAAAATAGATCGATATTATCGAATAAGTTAACCTTAATTTTACTAGTTAAGTCTATTATTGACCACAATTAAAATAGTTGAGATGAGAAACATTATTAAGCTCAACAAGGTGAAGATTCTGTCCAGTACAATTTTCATGAGTGTAACCAAATAAGTTAACCTTATTATTACTAGTTAAGTCTATTATTGACTACAATAAAAATAGTTAAGACAAGAAATGTTTATTGTTGGGCTCAACAAGGTAAAGGTTCTGTCCAGTAGAGATTTTATGCCTTTAACCAAATAAGTTAACATTATTTGTGCTAGTTAAATCTATCATTGACCTCAATAATAATAGTTAAGACGAGAAACATTTATTATTGAGCTCAACAAGGTAAAGGTTTTGTCCAGTAGAGATATCTGCGTGTAACTGAATAAGTTAACATTATTTTTACTAAAACATTGATCTGGCTCGAGTTTCATCATCTTGAAATGCAGTTTTGGTCAACTTTTACTCTGATTTTCAACTTGAAACCACTTTTGATACATATTATGAGTCAAAATATAACTTATAGTAAAAAGTTCAATCTGGCTCCAATTTCGTCATCTTGAAATGCAGTTTTTGTCAGCTTTTACTTTGAATTTCAGCTTGAAGCCAAGTTTGGCACATATTATATGAGTTAAAATATAACTTATGGCGAAAAGTTCGATCTGTCTCCAATTTTGTCATATTATGAGTTGATATATAACTTATGGTGGAAAGTTCGATCTGGCCCCAACTTCGTGATCTTGAAATGCAGTTTTGGTCAATTTTTACTTTGAATTTCAACTTGGAACCAAGTATGTCAAAAATCCTGAGTTGAAATATAACTTTAGGTGAAAAATTTGCTCTGGATGTGATTTCGTTTTTGTTATCGAACATGTCGAAATGGACATTCATATGCAGTGGTTTCAGTGGTGATCTTCAATTCGCCCATTGAAAGATTAATGCAGCAATTTTGTTACTTACTTAGAGTTACTTAGAGTTACTTAGAGTTGATTTCCAGTTCAGGTCCCTCAGGGTTCCTCTATACCGGACTCCATCGTGTCGTCATCACTCCAGGTTTCATCTGTGTGTGATCCTATGTTCACAAGTGGAGCTTTGAAGTCATTGTAGACGACATCCTGGTTTCTCATGTGCTTATCAAATCTGTTCTTGAAGCTATTAGTACTAGGTGCAGTGACTATACTCTCAGGTAGTTGATTCCATGTGTTTATCACTCTGTTGGTGAATGAGTTTTTGCGCAAGGCTGTGTTTGCTCTCCGGTAGTAAATCTTTTTGGAGTGACCTCTGGTTCCTGCTTTGGTGTTCAGTTCCGATCTGAGTTGGATTTCGGGTGCCGCCTGCCTGTCATATACGCCATTCATTATCTTGTAGGCCTCTATCATGTCTCCACGAATTCTTCTGTAGCTTAGAGATGGTAACTTCAGCTTTTGTAGTCTCTCGGGATATGAGAGGTTCTTCATTCCCGGCAGTTGTCTCGTTGCTCGGCGTTGCACATTTTCTATTTGGTCGATGTGTTTCATCTTGTATGGGTACCAGACTGAGCTTGCGAAATCCAGGTGTGTCCTGACCAGTGTCTTGTACAGGGGGAGGAATGTTTCTGCTTTCATGTGTTGGAATGTTCTTCTCAACATTGCAAACATTGAATTTGCCTTGTTGACTTTTTCACTTATGTGTTGGTCGAACCGTAGGTTTGAATCGATTATTACACCGATATCCTTTTCCTGTTCCACTTTTTGTAGTTCCTTGCCATGTATGGTATAGGTTTGGTTCGTGTCCTTCCCTGCTCTTCCTAGATGCATGTGTTTGCACTTATTCGGATGGAACTTCAAGAGCCAAGTGTCACTCCATGTAGCCAGTTTGTTGAGATCTTGTTGCAGTACCTGTGCATCGTCTTTGCTTGTTATGATCTTGAATATTTTTGTATCGTCTGCAAACAGGTACGCTTCTGATTCGACTAGGTCAGGTAGGTCATTTATGTAAATCACAAACAATAACGGCCCTAGGACCGAGCCTTGCGGTATCCCTGATGTCACCTTTGCCCATTCTGAGACTTCTCCATTTACATTGACCTGTTGTATCCTGTCTGCCAGGAAGTCCTCTATCCACCCTATTATTTTCCTGTCGATCCCATAGGCTTCAAGCTTTCCAATCAGTCTCTTATGTGGAACAGTGTCAAAAGCTTTTTGGTAATCCATGTAAATGCAGTCTATTTCATGGCCATTGTCTAGTGCCTCTGTCCATTTGTCCAATACTGATAGCAGTTGGAGTGATGTTGATCGACCAGATATGAAACCATATTGCTTGTTTGTGAAGAGATCATTGTCTTTCATGTATTTTATGATTTTTTCTCTGACGATCGTTTCCAGATTTTTGCACACAATGGATGTTAGGCTCACTGGCCGATAGTTTCCTGCTTTACATTTGTCACCTTTTTTGTATATGGCGCTAATTTGGGCTTTTTTCCAGTCTTGTGGTACTCTGCCTGTTTGGATTGACTGGTTGTAAATGATTTGAAGCGGTTTCGCGATGGTTATTGCGAGTTCTTTCAGAAATATTGGGTGAATCTTATCAGGACCTGGTGATTTATCTGTTTTTAACTTGGATAGCGTCTTAGATATTTCTTCTGTTGAGATTGTGATTTCATCCATCGAGTTTGATTCTTGTATAGGTGGCAGGATTGGGATCTGGCCGTCTGGTTCACAAGTAAATACACTCTGGAAGAAATCGGCCAGGATCTGGGCTTTGTCTTTGTCGAGATTCGTCTTGGGTGATTTTGGGTCAAGTTGGTCTGTGTAGAGTTCTCCAATGCTGGTCTTGGTTTTCGACTTGGACTTGATATATCTCCAGATGGCTTTTGGGTTCGTTTTGGCTTGCTGTACCAGATTTTCTTCGAATTTCTTTCTTAGCTTCGTTGTCATCTTCTTAACTCTATTTCGGACTTTGTTGTACTTTGCTCGGACCTTCGGATCTTTTGTTTTGACGGCTTTTTTCGAGAGGGAGTTCTTCAGCTTGATCATCTCAAGTGTCTGCCCGTCCACGGGAAAGTTACCCTTCTTCTTGTTGTTTTTCGTGTCTCTAGTTGGAACATGTCTAGATTCAATATCTTTTATGGTGGCGTACATCTTTTCCCAGTTGTCATCGACATCAGAGTCTGCATCAAGCCGATCTTCCCATGTTGTATCTTCCAGTTCCCTTTTGATGGATGTGTAGTCAGCTTTGTCATACCGTGGCCTTTTCGTCTGACTGCTCTTCCTTTCTGTGTAGCAGTGGTAGTCGAACTGCAGTACACAGTGGTCGCTTTTCCCCAGGGGACTCAGGTAGTCAATGTTCGATATCATATTATCTTCATTTGTTATCAGTAGATCCAGAGTGTGGGGTGTGTCTCCTCCCCTCCATCTTGTGGGTTCTGTGGCCTTCTGGAATAGGTAGTGGTCTTGGAGGCAAGTTAGGAACTTGTACTCATCCGATTCGGCACTGTCTCCCTTGCAGTTCCATGTTTCCCATTCGATGTCCGGGTAATTGAAGTCCCCCATGAACAGTATGTGACTGAAGTTGCTTTTTACCGCCTCTGACATCAGTTTTGTGAGATTTTCATTATTTTCCTTTGTTCCACTTCCCGACCTGTAGTATAACCCCACTAAAAGGTTATCATTTCCGTTGAGTTTGATTTTTATGAATATGCTTTCCTCGTATTTCGACTCCATAATCACTTCCTTGGCTTCCAACTTTTTGTTTGCATACAATATCATTCCCCTTCCAGTGTTAGTGTCAATATTTGTTTGGAACATATCGTAGTCCCCGACTTGGTCCAGGGAAAATTCCGCTGGATTGTACATGTACTTGTTATTCTTTGGTTTCACCTCCGTCACTCCAATTAACAATGGTGCGTAATCCTGAACACGTGCCTGGAACTCCGACAGCTTGTTTTTCAGCTGGTCAGCATTTGTATAAAAACAGTTCAACTTGTGCATAACGGTGCTCCTATTCACACTTTGTACATCCATTTTTTCTCTCTTTCCTCTCATTTGTTTGTTTCGACTTCCAGAGGTGGAAGTCGAACTATTTTCCGTGAACCTGGAGGGCCTCTCACTTTGTACAAAAAACCTCTGTTGTCATTTTTTTGTTGTTCTCTCGCCTTTGCTAGGAGCTCCTTCTCTTCAGCCCGCTCTGTCTGGGTCATGTCGTGGTTCAATCGGACGTTGGTCAGTGTCTCAGGGCCGTTCCTCAACTTTTGAGCGTTCTTCAGGATCGCCCTTTTGTGTTGGTGTTCTTTAAAGGTGATGAGTAGTGGTCTTGTTGCTTTTCCTTCGCGTTCTTTGTCGAATTTGCCGAGTCTTATTGCCTTCGTGATACTGTCGTCTTGTAGTTCCACCTCACAGGTTTCTGCTACTTGTTTCACCACATGTAGGTCGTGGTTTATTCTTTCCTCCTTGCTGGTTGAGTCGCTCTCCTCCAGCCCATAGAGTATCAAATTCTTTTCTCTCGACTTCCGCTCATTCAATTCTGATAGTACCGTGGAGACCGATTGATCCGCTATTTTGGGTTCCGCCATGCCCTGACTTGTAGACGATGGGTTACTGTTCTTGATTTCTTCCTGCACTATGTCTCTCACCTCCTTTTCTGTGCATTTGTCCTTCATATCTTCCTCTAGTGTGCTGATCCGCTGCTCGAACTTACTCATGATTTCCTGGCATCTCTCTTCTATTTCCCGGTCTGTTACTATATTCTTCTCTACCTTCTCTTTACATATGATGCAGAACCACATTGTGTCCGATTTCGATAGGATTTCATACTCAAGGTCTGATTTTCCAAGACATCTGATGCAGTAATGGTCTTCACATCTCTGACATTCCATTAGCTTGTCCTCTGTTTGGCTGAATGATCTCTTGCAGGCATTGCATGTCCAGGACTCATCTTCTTTGTTGGTCTCACACTCTGACGTTGCTTGTCCCTGCTTCCTCGTCTTTGATGAAGAATTACTTCTGGATCCGGGTCTTGAACCGGGGGGGCGACCTCTTGTTTTCTTTGTATTCATTTCCTCCATGTTTTTTTCTTTCTTTCTTCCTTTCTTTCTGATGCTTACTGTGATTCTGTGATTTTCTTGATGTCCTGTTGGACTGATTCGTGCCACTTGTCAAACCAAATGTGTTTCACCTCTGAAGTGGCATGTATCCCGTCATACAGCTTATCTCCTGCAATACTAATGACTGTCCTGTATTCGCCGTTTCTCTTCCTCTTTTTTGAAGATCTGGAGATTTCACTGTGCCAGCATGCTGTGTGTGCTCTAAAGTTATCCTGTTGTGGGGTCGAGTTTACTCTTCTAAGCTCTTTGTTCAGTTCATCCACTTCATGAAGATGTCTTTTTTGTTCTTCACTGTCCCTCAGGACAACTGGTGGAATTGTTATGAAACTGACGTAGGCCCTCGGCCTGATCTTCAGGACCTCTTCTTTAATCCTCAGTAGACCTTGGTGTGCTTTGTCGGTGTCTGTGTGGTGGATTGTTTTCCCTTCATCAGTTCTTTCCTTTTTGGTGATGTCGTTTATTCCCAGAGCTATTTTCACGATCAGCTGATCTTCCTCTGGAATATTTACTGTTCTCAGATAGTCAACCACTTCTGGACAAATGGAGGCAGATGTTGCTCCTCTCTTTATGATGTAGTGACATCTATATGTCGGGAGTCGTGTTTGTTCTCGGTACTTGTCGAAATTGTGGGCTCTGGAGTCCGCTATCAAGACTGCGTGTTGCCTCTTTGGCATCTGTCGCTTTTTGTAGGGTCGCTACTTCAAGTGGGGTTGTTGCTTCTTCCTATTCTAACTATGGGGAGAGCTGCAGAGGCTGCCCACCTACCATAGTATTAGTTGCTTGTACTATCTTTGAAGTGTAGCTCCCGCTCCTTTCCTGCTTTTGTTGTGACCTTGTTCCACTTGTTGTCCTATTTCCTGTGTTACTTGCTACTGAGAGAGCCGCACAGGCTGCCCACCTCTTGCAGCAGTAACTATGTCAAGTCTCTTGATAAGCCTTTTGATTCCTCCCAGTACTTTATGCTTGTATGCTATGGTGTTATTCAGCCACAATTGCCAGTATAGCACATCCATTCAGTGAATCACGAGCAGTAGATTAATCAATAATCATCTAGCTATTTGTCCTTGTGTTTTTCTCCTGAATCCGGCACAGGCAGCTACCGGGAGAGCTGCATAGGCTGCCCACCTCCTGTAGCTGTCCTGAAATCCTGCTGGAAAATTTCTTGAATTAATTTGAGTCGTTTCCGTTCCCAGCGGTGATGGCGATCGACCGCCAAACGCACGTTTGAAACGTTAATGTTCCTAATTTTTCCTCACTTGGGCTGTCAAACACTTATTTTCCTGTGTCTATCCGTGTTCTTTTCCACTATCACACAGTTCTTTCTGTCCTTTTGCCGAGAAAAACGCCGTAAATCAAGATTTTTCTTGATCAACTAGAAAGGGTTCAAGAACTGGAACTCCATTCAAAAAGGGTTTTGGTTGGGAAAAAAACAGTTGTGGCCTGAGATTTGACATTTCTCTGGTAATCTTCTTTATCCCTTGTTCCAGTTTTTCACACTTATTAGTAATATATTTGGGACAAGAGGAATGATAGTGTTACGGGGGATACACCAAAGCGGTCGTAGGTGACCGGAAGCGTCTAGTTCAGTATACATTGTAATTGAAAATGTTTGATAGTAAATATGACCTCATAAAAATATACCTCATAATGTTTTTAGAATCACTTGGCAATGGGAGATTGAAGCAGTGTTTGGTAGTGAAAGGGTTAGATCAATCTCAAGCAGTCCATCTTTGAAAGAAAACATGGGGGGGGGGGGGGATTTATGAATTTGAAAACAACATAACTAATAGTCGATAAATGTATCGGGTTTTACTAGTAATTAAATGTTACCTGAATAAAATGATGTGTTGCCATGTGTTATGATGAAGATATTCTGTAGGAGGCATGCAATGACAGAATATGGGGTAATTTATCACAGCGTAACTGCCTAAGGCGTGGTGAAAACTGTTAGCCGTAGACAAGCCACTTGTCCTATTTTTCATTGAGACCAGTCGTTCACTGGAGATACATCGGGACCATTTCTACCGGTGCAAATGATTATGTAATGAATACCTGAATAACAAAAGAACAGTGAAGGATAACTGCCGTGCATAGATCCTCATCCAAAAGTCGCATTTATTGACCAGCAGACCATATCATGAATGACATATTGTCTTAATCACGTGACAGTGGTATGATCAGATAGCGTTCCATCATAAAATTGCAGACGATCCCTCACAACGTGTTTCTGTTTGTGGATAACAATGCCAGTGTCGTTCGATACATTTATATCTACTATAAATGATTCAATTGCTTAATGTAATGACACAAAAAGTAGAACGATAACACTACAGATATATTATGTGAATGGTTTCAACGAAATAAATGACATATATATTTTTTATTCCAGCTACCACAACTGCCGAAGTTTACACGTCCACGGCCAACGAAGAGACCACTTTTATCAGCACAACAGTCGAGCAAACCACCGCCCCTGAAGTCAGTACAGCCGTGGAAACGACTGTCGGGGAATCCACTACACCAGAACACGTGACCACCACGTCACCGGAAACCACACAGCAGCCAATCACAAGCGAACACGTCACCACGACGCAGTCACAGACAACTGAAAGCGAAAGTACACCTGGTATTTCCACAGGTAATATTGACACAAATAGAACAATCAGTTATAAAGAAGGACTTTGCCTTGTGTTACCCCATACACCCATCATCTATATCTTTTCTCATAACAGAAGCCATACAGATCTCAACAGAACATGTACAGGGAACCTCAACGGGCATTCAGTCAACAGATATTTCCACAGGTATTTGGAGCTCCTATTTCTATTAATATGTTAGCTGGTATATTGCATACATAGTCACATACCAAACGTTGTTACATACACACATTTGATACATCAGCGCATTAACGAATAATATATATATACATGAATAATGACATAATCATATGTGAATTTAGTTTTTGGGGAGAAAATCATTGCCAGAATAACCACAATATAACGGCCATACCATGATTCAGCACTCCAGATTTTTCTTCGCACTATCTAGTCTTTTTCTGTAGTATAATGAATCTGCATATATATACACTAATATGCGCAGTGCGTCTCTATGTTGTCTCCTATAGATCTGAGTGGCTTTATCCATTCCTCCCGCTTTCACAGATTCTATACTAAGCTCTACAGTTGAGCTCACCGAGTTACCAACTTCAAGCGATCCTCCCGCACCTACCACTCTGGCTTCCACATCTACATATGTTCCCACAGTCCAACCTTCACCTCTTCCGACCACAGAGAGAAACCCAACCATATCGACAACCCAACCAAGTCCAACCATACCGACTGGTGAGTTATAGTTACTACTATAGCAAGTACCTACCAGGAGCGGAAAAAAAATCTCAGAACTCATTATGTGGAGTACATTTTGAGGACCTTGAGCATGCCCTCGGGGTTATAGCCATCAAAGATACAATGGGGTCTGCGGCCAGATTATCCAATAAGTTGATAATTCTTCTTTTATCTCCGATTGTATCTCATTGAACGGGATACATCCGAGTCAAGTTTAGGCTCTGGAGGTTTGATGTCGAGTTACTTGTAGAGCAGTAACTATTGCTCTAATTTTTAGGTGTTAACGCAAGATACTGTAAACATAGTAATAGATCTTGCACCAGACCTGCATATTCACTGATTTATGGAAATCTTCCTGCCCGGTAATCGATATTCTCATTGAGCACAGTCATGTTGTTCATAACTACTTTTATAAATGCGTATACTGTCACCATATACACACTGTGTCTGAGTGCTGTCTTTCCATAAATCTACAAATCTGAGTGGCTTTCACCTATCTATTCCTCCGCGCTTTCACAGATTCTGTAGTAGGCCTAAGCTCCACAGCTGAGCTTCCTGAGTTACCAACTTCAAGCGACCTTCTTTCACCCACCACTCTGGCTTCCACATCTACAGTCCAACCTACACCTCTTCCGACTACAAGCGAAACTCCAACAGAAATCACCACAGTGGGTAGTCCAACAAGTCCAACTGGTGAGTTGTTTACCACTCAAGCCGAGCGAGGAAGTACTGCGAATGAAGTGGTGACTAGATCCAATAGTTCTACAGTAGAGGCAGTGACGACTACCACAGGTGCACAAACGACCACTTCTGCTATCGCAATTGGCGCTGAAGCAACGGGAACTCCAAGTCTTGCTGCTTCAACTGATAAAACTGGTGGTATGACTGCAGGTAGGTGGACATGTACAACGACCCATCAAAATCGACCACAACTTCTGATACAAGAAAAAGACAGTAATACACCCACAAGACCACAAAAGCAAACCTGTAACTATCAATTTATCGCAACACTTTTACCTTCTCCTTCTTAGAACTTGTATAGCTAGTTCTTGCATATAGGTTATCATGTCACTTACTTTCATACTTATATAGCTTCTTTTCCTACCATAAACTCACCAGTAAAATCACCGATTCCAGATGCAGTATACACCGATGTCCCTACGCAAGCTTCTTCAGACACCTCACTGCTAGGTGCCGCCACTGTGCTTTCTAGCGATCCAGTTTCAAGTCCCACTCCATCAATCGCGCATGCGCAGACTAGCCGCTTTCCTTCCACTGGTACTTCATCAAATGCACATGCGCCGACACCCACTTCCGTTGACACCATCTCCGCAACCACTAGTGCACCACCCACTATTGAACCATCTTCTACTCTGTCAGATGTCTTATCATCTTCAGAAACCGGTGAAACTGCGCGCTTGACAACCACAAGAGAAGCCAGTTTCACCCAAGACAGTCCACCGACTTCGCTGTCAACTGATACAGGGTCAAATAAGAAACTTACCTCTGCTTCCGGTCTAGGTCACCCAGTAGATGTCACAACTGAACACTGGACGACTCCAGAGGTGTTGGTGACTACAGAGGAAATACCAGTTCTGCCAGGTAAACCATTCTTGTGCATTGGATCTGGTCAGGCGGTTTTGTCTGTTGGTGTTGTTGCTTTTCCTTGGAGTGCATTCGAAGCATTTAGTGTAGTTTCCCTTTGAAAAGTATTACATTTTAACACCATTTGAAACTATCTCAAACACACGAGGTGCAGGAATATGCATATACATGTTACGTATACAATTCATTCTTCTAAATTCTCCAACGTGTAACTCCTACCAGGCATAAATTGACCTGTTATCAAGTCTCATTGTTGGTTCATTGAGTCAAGTGCCATAGGAAGCCTTCTGAAAACAAAACTGCGAGAACAAACAAGAAAACACCCTGAAGGTATGTTTACCAGACACAATCGTTATAAAAGTCACAAACTTATAACCCGAAACCGAAAGATTCACCCACGTGAAAGACCAGAGCCAAGATAACATATGAACATCCGAATGCAATGATGAGATTATGTGTTGAAGATTTCATGAAGGGTCAATTCGCCCTCACATGCGACACAACCTGTATAGTTTTAATTGTCGGTGTTAAATGGTTAACACATTAACATTAAGGATTGAAAAGAGTGTTTGATATCAGAAATACATTAAAGATTCGGTGCATTAAACTGTAAACGTTAGCTTGACTCTAAATGTCAGATGCAGCAACGTACATCTTAATGAAGCGTTTCTTATGCATGGGGTTCTGCTGTGGGTGAAACCGATATGAATTTTTTTTTTCACATTCGATCTGATTCGTCATGACTGGTTTTTGATTGTCTTTTCACTGGGACAAATCACGGACCTGACAAACAAAAAATCCTGAACATGAATTTAGTACACAGGGTTCGATTACACCATTGTCCATTGGGTTCGATTACAACGTCGGAGAAAAATCGTTGAAATCAGCACCTAGTGCCCTAATGACAAAATTTTCAGCAAACACATTTTTTATTTGAAGAGTGGTACTAAACTCCCCTCTCAACAGCACGCTTACACACTGCGTCCAGGATTCCTGCCTGGCTGTCACAACACAAAACCCGCTGGAATTATTGACCATCCAAAGCCGTATCGTTCAACGTCAAACTCTGCTTTTTACTTACTTTTGGGGAAAAGGCGGGAGATGAAAACCCGACATATTTCACACGCCAAATGTAAAT
Source organism: Terebella lapidaria (assembly GCA_949152475.1). Taxonomy (NCBI): domain Eukaryota; kingdom Metazoa; phylum Annelida; class Polychaeta; order Terebellida; family Terebellidae; genus Terebella; species Terebella lapidaria. Next base: position 27,709,481 of record OX424560.1, read on the forward strand.
TGATAGCCACGACACGACTCGAAGTTAGGACTATCCATGTCACGTTTTGCAATCAGGAAGGGGAACTAAGGACATGAACCTACGCGTATATTGACATGCGCATGATTGCGAATTTCCTTCTTGTTTCTCCCAACTCCATCTTGTAAGTTTGCTTCCGTGAAAAACCAAGGAAACGAGTTATCGGTTCAACGCCCATGACCGAGTTCATTCACTCATTCGTGTGATTTGCCGGATTTTAAGCCGCTGTTCACACGAGTATTCGCACCCATCATGGAATGAACAGCGCTCGTCTCCCAAAGCTCACCAGTGTCAGATGTTGAGTGTTCGATACATGGATCTATTCGATCAACCATGCAACATTATCGTTATAGATCTATTGTAAAACTAGTACATAACACTAGTCTTTGTTTTTATGGCGCTGATGCAAGCCTCAACACTCATGCATTTTTTACAGTGTGTGTTATTTACCATTTACTTTTTTGCTGATGGTCGTTGGCATAATATTTTCATGGCGAATGATCAATGCGACAATTCTTTCCGCACAATATTTCAAGTTATTCCTTTGTTTATCTTACCCCTACAAGAATGGGAAACAGGCGTCAACTTGGTGTTGGGAAAGGTGCATGTAATCACTTTTCAGACATTCCCGTAAATGGAAACGTCGCTTCGATTGCGTTGTTTTTAATCAACAATCTCTCGCCCTTTTTGTACTTCTGACCCTAATCAAACTTCAAGGATAAAACTAACAAAAACGGTCATGAATTGTCGCGCCTGCTTCAATGGAATTAAGGAGATAATGTTACCATCCAAACAGAACATGTTTTGATTTAGTCGCGATCGAAATAGCTGTTGATATAAGTTATCGATGGGGCAAGGCTCACATTGTTATCTTGCACGTTAAATCACAGATTTCCATTTTGTTACGGAATTAAGATAGATGTTGTCGTGCTATTTGAAGGTATGAAAGAAATTGCGGAGTTACATGACCATTAATACTACATAAGTTTCGACAGTTGTTTTGGGTCAAATATATTTCTGAAGAAATCTGAAATGCATTGCTTTCAAAATTAGAATTGTGTTGATAGCAATTTATGCCAAAGTTTTTGTAAAATCCGTGTTTACAAGTATTATTAACAAATATCTGTGTTCTGCGCGACTGCATTGTTCCATGGTGCATATATAGGCCTACATACACATGATGCCAATACATGGGATACCAAAATCTTAGTCATAGAAATTGCACCATCAATATGCTAGATGGCAAGCTAATGGATACCCAATGTTGCCGGCCTAAAAATGTATGTGATACCAGACACACAAAAAGCATATATAATGCAGCATGTTCGACAGGCCCATATACTATTCTGAGCATATTTGCTCAGACACGGCAGCCATATATTGGGAAGTCTTTGGTTTCAGCCAAAGAGTAGGCCATGTTAGACCTTCCCTCTCAGAAAAAAACTTAGGCAACTGAACCAGCGAAAAAAGCCAATACTGGATGTGAGTTATGTAAGAGTTTTTTTTAATCAAGATGTGAGGTTCAGTTTTTGGGGGCAAAATATTTGAATATGTTGTCTAATTGTCGCTGCTATCCATAGAAATCAGGCTGAAATTGGTGATATAGATTTCGAATGCCACCTCCGCGAGGCGACTTGACGCAACAAATAAAATTTCAGTTTATAAAACTAACGGTTATCGATGCCAGCACTCGCAATATATATGAGAAACTTCCGTCAAAATATTATTTTTTTTGGAACTGCCCGGTCATCCGGTCATATCGACACCAGAATGACCGCAAACATATCACCGCGTGAAATCATATACACTGAACGTGACACCTTCGGAACGTCGCGACCACCGCCTTGCTCGCATTTCCAACTTCCTACGATCAATGCGTCAGCGCCACTGATCAGTCTGCATTCTTTACTCTCTAAATATTAACGGATTGTGCCCGTTCATTGTTTCCGGCAGAAGGAATGCCTCTCCATTTCGATGTGGTCATCGCCCATCGATCGTTTGAAATCAACAAATAGCGCCGTTCGACACATGAAACCACTTCTAAAGAGCAGCAACCCTTGTGCCTTTTGAAATACTGTTTAATTTTTATGCGCGGAGTATATATCAAACAGTGCACGATCGTTGAAGCTGTCTAGAGCGTGGACATTGAGTGGTTGCAATATCTTTATGGTTCTCTGCCCTTAATAATTCATTCTCTACTGAACAATATAAATAGAAACGATATTGTATCTTTTTGTAAACAAAATGACATGACCTGAATGAAGTAAATATTTACTAGTAGATCATCCACATAGTACTGTTTTGTACGCGGTGATTCAATGGTTTAGAATGAATCACATGTATAAAACCGACAGGTGGAATTAATAATATATAATTGGAATGTAAACTATTTAACTTTTTGCACGGAAGTGCCCCCTTTCCCCATTTTATTGATATTCTAGTAGTAGGCCAGTACACACATTTCATGCATGTTGCATACAATTATATATTATAGGACGCGCTATGCCTACGTCAAAGAAAATATCAGCAGGATGGTAGGCCTACCGACCGGGGATTAAAAGTGAAAACTTATAGGCTCCGCGTGAAAAAATACTGGATCGCCACTAGACGTCTGTAGTAGCAGCAACAAATAAATATTATGCATGTCTTCTATGGATGAATATACAAAATTTTAGTTCCAAATAATATTTCAAAGTGTAGCGATATAAATATTATGCCCATTAAGACTTGGAAAAAAACCCAAACAATTTCACTAGATCAATGACCTAATTTAGGCCTATTATCTGTAGCATAATATACGAATACCGTAATACTTTAACTTACATTTAAATTCTTGTGTTACATCGATTTTTCGGTCCTGTGGGTAGCAAAAAATGAATGAGGCATCTTCTTATTTTGAACTTCAATTGTCAAACATAATACCTGATATTTTTGTATACTGTACAAAGACTAATTTTGGTGGTTATTAAATTTGGCGGTTGTGAACCCCATATTCTTTGGCAGAGATTTAATTTGGCGGTTTCAAAACCACATGCATTTCTTAACATCTAGTTAATTTGGCGGACGATTTAATTTGGCGGTTTTTCCCCTACCGCCAAATTCGCCAAATAAATCGTCCACCAAAATTAGTCGTTTTACAGTATATATTTTTGTTGAAGTTGAAAATATGTTTTGCCTTGTTCAACAAAAAAAGGGGGGTAACATTACATAATCGCTTAAAAATGTCATTCCGGATTGGAGGGGGGGGGGGGGGGGATGGAATGCTTCAAAATGCTTATACGTAGGCTGATTGCAAAATTTTCAACAAATCCGCCTCGGCTTTCGTGTATCGTTCGAATGTTGTCAATTTAGTGATGATTCGCGCCCACACAAACACATCATTAATAACTAATATGCCCTCTAGATGTTTTGATGAGTCAAGCTTATGCACGGTTTGACACTGCGTAATATCTCATAACACGTTTTGTGGCTGAGCCAAGCAAGTACATGTTCCTCAATTTGTATAACATGTATCGATTTGTCTTTGTGACACGGAAGCAGGCTCATATTGAATATATATAATGAATAATATTCATATCATAATAAATCACTATGCAAGTATGTTCCTTTGAAGACAAGACGAACATTCCAGACAATGGCAGAAAAAATAATGCATTTATTATTTTGTAAGCCTACTTGATTCTGATAAATAGATGACTTATACTATTGATATTGGGGTAAGTGCAGTTAATTATTCAGTATTTGGATGAAGTGCAAAAATCCTTGTTTTCTGAATTTCATGAGAAGTGTCCCGGTTATTGTGCGTTAACGGAATCGTTGGAATTATACGCGAGATCAATAAATGTGTTTTTGTTCTGAATACCTGCTTTCTGGATATATACCCGTGGTGATACTTAGGCCTACAATTAAGTTGCGATTGTGAACATTCAATGGCAAAATCAGCTGATTCCAACAATGTAGCCCATGGTCGTATGACAAAAAATCTTTGTTCAGTAATCAGGACAACATTGCATTTACGGTACAGTGAATTCTTCAACATCAGCTGAAAAACGTTCACCCGTTTGCACGATTTACGCTCGGTTCGCCGGCTTCGCTGTGGAGTGAACCATATCATCTATAAACAAAACAAATAATAACCGGGCAATTTTCGCAAAGAAAAATTTCATGGTAGTGGTCTTGCCTGAGGTTGAATGTCCACTTAGGTTGAATAATTACCTTTTTCCATTCTTCAGATTTCGTTGGTGTGAAGGTGCATCGCCTCAATTATGTGACATTATGTGACATATATACGGGGAACAATTATACTGAACTGCGCAGTTTTCTCTCAGGACTGCTTATGTTTGATCAATAAGTGAAATATAGGTTCGCATCAATAATATTTCAATGTGTAGCAATATAATTGTTATACACATACACATTGACATCTAGAAGTTCACTTGGTATTTAAAAAAAAAAATTATCTGCGCTCAAATGCATTCAGTTTAGGCCATCAATCGTAGCTCTGCCGTTTCAGTACTTTATTGTTGACATTTGCCATGCACCGATACCAATCTCTCTCACCCAAACGACTCCCTTCAATAATTTAAAACTATCACATGTAACCGACACATATCTTATCATTTTGTATTGTGATAATGGGAACACGAATAAAAAAGTGCATTACTCCACGCAAATCACCTGCAATTTTTCAATCATTTCGGATTAAACGGACCTTTACATTTTCAACACTTTTCAGCGATAATTAAACAAAACATGACAATATAATCAGGATCAATAATTATTATAGAACTTTATCACATTATAAAAGAACTTGTCATGCATATCCACCAAGTTAATTCGACGTATTATTTAGTTCACCTCTACCAATGTCACTGAGCAACGCATCAAAAAACATTTGCATTACCCCAATGTGAACTATTAATTTTTGGATGAATAAATTCGACTTCGTTTGGGAATGATTTCTTTGCGATGAATGTTTCATTGCATACATTGTATTCACAAATGAATGTCCTGTTTTTGTGTTTGAATAGAGTACCTTGAATGGAACACGTGGATTGCCTGGTCGGAGTGTTCAGTGCCGTGTGCTGGCGGTGTACAGTATAGCCTCAAAGTTTGCGACCGGTTCGCTCACGATTGTCAAAATACTCTCGAACGGGACAGCGAAATAATCATCTGTAAGCTTTGTTGTTTGTCTGTGTTTATGGAATGAACGAGGACTGTGTGTTGCGTGAATTATTTCAAGTTTTCAATGTATTTCCTTTCTAGTACCCGGTAGGCCTAATCTACAAATTGCAATAGAAATAAATGATAGAAATTGATAAATACGTAAAAAAAATTGACGTTGCGTAGGCCTGAAGTGGTCGTCTGCATTATGGTGACAACACATTTGCCTTCTCATTTCAGTAATTTTTTTAGCAAAAACATACATCATATTTTGTGGTGTTTCTGCCCCCACATTTTGTGTCAGCATTTTGTGTCAGCTTGCATGTAGGTAGGATAATTCACTCGTTCGTCGTCGTTAAAAATCTCCTTTTTAATCGTGCAGATTACTCGATGTCCGACAAGGAGTGTAACACTGACCCTTGTCCAGTGGACGGGGTGTGGGGAAGGTGGACGGACTGGACAGTTTGTAGTGCCACGTGCGGGACAGGAGTGACCCTGCGCAGGCGCGTGTGTGACGGCCCTTATCACGGTGGGGAAACATGTCCAGGGAAGGAGCGGGAAGCCGATACTTGTTCCATGGAGGAATGCGAACAGAAACGAGGTGGTTCTACGTAAAAATATCCATGCATATTTTCTTTAAGTGTTCCAGGTCGATACAGTTTCTGATGATATAATTTGTCAAGAACGAAATTGAATTCATTCTGCAATTTTCGAAATGTCTGTGTAAGTAATAGTGATATTAATGAATATTCATTAATTTGTTCAGTCGTGGCCGTTGACCTGCACGATGGGAAAGCTTACACGGAGGCGGACCGCCGGTCGTCAGCTGTCGGTCTTGGAGTCCTCTCTATCGCTCTCATCCTCGTAGAACTCTGTATCTTCGTATGTTTGGACCTGCACTCTCTCATAATGGGCTGTAGGAAACTTAGGAAGATCGGTTTCAGGCGCTGGTTGCGTGGGAAATAAAACGTATTGGCACAGCGTCGTTGTACAGTACATAGGCCCTATGTGTATCTAGCTGAATTTTTTTCCTGCATGGAATACAGGTGTACCCACGGATTCAATCATCACGGATTCGATTCGTCTTTAATATAGACATACTTTCAGCCTACGATCCAATTCACTATAAATTTTTCATATGAACATGTAGAAAATATGTATTGCATAGGTGGGTATTTTTTTTAGGAAAGAAATAGTTTGCAACGTAGATCAACTGCTATCCATAACCACTGTGCTGTTGGTTGCTTCCAGGAAGTTTGTTGTGTGCCTACTCTCACACATAGTAGACTGTTGATATTAAGTTTAGTAGATCATTACCTCGTAACGTTTGTGATATCGACAAGTTTAAAGTGATCAATATTGTTTTTATGTGGTTTTATATATTGATATGTACATACACTAGCATAAAAATCGTTATATTTCTGTCTGCAAAACTCGATGTGCCTGCAAAGTGAAGATTGTAATAGTAACGATGTAGGTCCTAAATAAACGAATTGAAAACCAATATGTCTATAGGCGTTTTATAGTTATTTCTCGATCTATATACCACGGTGAAACTTCCCATACAGAGAGTATGAATTACAGTGTATATTAAAATGAAAATTTTCAGTAGACTGTGGTAATAATAGCGAACCATGCAAATTCTGTAAAATTCAAGCAATGATTTCATACTGGTATATGGTGGATTTGTACTCGGGGATAGTGATTGAAATTTAAGTATGCTGTCAGATGAATTATAAATCTACACACACATTTTTCACGATGTAGTGAATACACGTACGTGTGTATATGGGGTTGGTTGGGGACCATAAAATATAATCTATCGGGATTTGTCTACCATCGGCTATGTTACATGTCTATGTTAAAGATGTCAGGTGAACAAACGTTGGCATATTTAAAGATAATAGGTACTATATGGCCAAAATTTTACTTCGACAGATTTCTCTTAAAATTTGAATATACTTCATAGAGAATTATACATCCAGTTCTAATCAGAATATATTGGACTATAATGTTCAACTGATTAAGTTTCATTACATATTAGGTCTACGTGACCGTGTCACAATTAATTTATGAGAGGCCTGAAGAAACAGATTAATATAGGCGTATAGATAATTTCAACAAAAATACAATCTCTCCCTATACCATGATATCACCTTTTCCTTAACCTTATATTTTACTTTCGCAAAATCAATGTGACAAAATCCTCAGTTAATAACTCCATATCGTGATACTTTTCCTCAATAGGCTCGTATGTGTGCAATCTCACTGTGCAGGGTTAGGCCCAGGCGTTTCGGGGTATCCACCCGCACCTTCACTAATCACTTATCACATTGAATTAAACTACCAGGGTAGTGCATTAGATCTATACCACTTCCACAGCATCCTCGCCCACAGCATGATGCAACCAAATTAATGTTTTCAGCGTGATCCTTGATTCTGCCGGAGGAAAAAATCATAACGGCACCGCATCCATATAAATATGATTGTTTACCAACGGTGATCAACGCGCGAAGGACACCGGATTTTTCAGGTACAAAATATTCAACAAATAAGATGATCATAGGTGTAGTTGTAGTAGAAATATGAGAAATACTTACATTCCTCGTCGTAGCCACATTTTGTTGTCATAATTACCCAAATATCGAAGCAGTATTATTGATTATTCGTGAAAATACCCTATTATCGCCCAAGGCCCACACCGGCAAAGAAATGCCGTTAGTAGGGTGAAACCATTGACACACAACACTAATTGTGGCCACATTCTCCCACTACCTACGCTATGTAAAAGACTCAGAAATCAATCCAATCATTACCACGCCACGGCCCGACCATTCATTATGTGCACTAATAATGTTATTTATGAGCGATTTGTATGTTATTTTACAAAATAATTTAAATTCAATTCAATTAAAATAAAATCAATTCAATTCATAAAGTTCCGATGATACATGAATCTAGAGCCCCACTTTCATATTCACTATAGCCAATCAAAGAATGTGAAATATTGTCCAGAAAGCAGTGATGCATATCAAGTCCCACAAACAAACTGTCCCTAATTAACTCATAAGAAACTTATCTGAAATCTGTTTATTTTTTGGAAACTGATTAGACCTATCACAAACCATCTTGATTTTTGTCCAACATTTTGTTGCCCTTATTAATCCGATAACAGAAAACATGTTGAAGTACATTTATTTCAAAACTGCAAAAACAACATATCTGATCAAATAATTCGCAACTATGATTTCCAAATTTTATAGATTTCTCCTATTTTTGTTGAACAAGAGAAACCTATTAGCCTACAGTCATTAACAATATCTATTACCTTACACAACTCGCAAGTTGCGAAAGAATCTGTGAATTCTGTTATCATTATCATATAAACTAAACATATTTTGAGTCATTTGTTAAATAAGTACTGTTAGAGCCTCTCATCACCCTGTTAGCAGATACTGCTCTCAATCATGTCAAATGCAATAGTAGACACTTTCATTGAATAGAGAGACGGAGGTTCCCACTTTATTCAATAGTACACATAGACTTATACCTTTTAGGGCTATGTTTACACGTGCCAGCTGCCTGGGCCGACTTGTTGGAAGGATGTCCCGACAGAACTTACCCCCTGGTCTCTACCTCAAGGTGGCCGCCTCCACCTCGGCACCTGAGCCATTTGACCCGGATAGTGACCCCATGTTCAAGAAATATGCGGCCAAATTGGAGCATCTGAAATTGTGAGTTTCTTTTCAGTTTGAAAACCAAAATGAACAAAACGGATGGAACTCCAGCCTCATTCATTTGAAATTCAACTATTGTTATTTATTTTAAGAACACAACCGCAAGTGTACGAAGAACGAATGGCAAAATTGCGAGCTATGTATGAAAAACCCGTGGAGAGTTCAGAGTCGTCTGAAAGTTCAGAAAATGGCGAGAAATCTTCAGTTTCACGAACGAGACCAGAGGTATAGGCTTACCAATTTTTATTTCATATTTTCGTCTCGATCATTTTTAATTTGCTAGTGATATATTTTTGTGCATCATTGTCGAAATTAGAGACTTAACAAACGTGACAATTCTCAGAGAGATAGGAATGTTGCTGCCACGATTTATCACATTCAGTTTCATATTTTTGAAGGGTTTGGATTCGATTATGAAAGTTGAACTTCTCACTGATCGCACTGTGGATGAAATTGAGCAAGTAAGCCGTCGTGAATTATATTTCTCAACAAAATTTTGGGAACGTTATGACTTTGATATGTTGTTTGCGTACGTATTCGAGTTTCAGTTTGCACTCGTACAAAGTTGCACTCTTGTTTCAGATTTGGAAGGAATATCACAGCAAAACTGATTATGTTTATGCCATAATACCCGTGAGTATAGCAAAACTAATATTATTAGATAGGGGTGTAATATAAAATGCAATATTTGATGTGTTTGTATGATATGTATTAAAATTTCAATTCCCTGGACAGGGTGATCACTATACGGAAATGAAGAGACGTTTGGAGGAGTACCCCACGGTAAGTTAAAATATTCAAACTCTTAATATTAGCAAATTTTGTCATTTCGAATTTTAGATTAATGGATAAAAGTATGTTTTGTGAACCGAAAAAGCAATCATGTTTTGTGTGTTTTTCGTAGTTTCTCTACCCTATACCACGAGGCGCTGGCTATGAATTCTTCGTACAACAATTCAGTGACAACACGTGGCATTTCGCAACACTGGGAGCTTTTCAGGTACCTTATTGTTTACACGTTGTAGTTTTATATTTGTTCAATTTTACATTTCTAATTATGGTTTTGTCAGAATTCTTCTTCTTTTCGCAACACTAGGAGCTTTTCAGGTACCTTATTGTTTACACGTTGTAGTTTTATATTTGTTCAATTTTACATTTCTAATTATGGTTTTGTCAGAATTCTTCTTCTTTTCGCAACACTGGGAGCTTTTCAGGTACCTTATTGTTTACACGTTGTAGTTTTATATTTGTTCAATTTTACATTTCTAATTATGGTTTTGTCAGAATTCTTCTTCTTTTCGCAACACTGGGAGCTTTTCAGGTACCTTATTGTTTACACGTTGTAGTTTTATATTTGTTCAATTTTACATTTCTAATTAAGGCATTTCTGCCGAAATGCCTTTATGGTTTTGTCAGAATTCTTCTTCTTTCTTTTTCTCCTTTTTTTTCTTCCGCCGTTTTCGTTTCCGCGCGATAACTCGAGAACGCCTCGACAGATCGACTTGAAATTTTCACCACTGTTCAGACATTGCTACCGGCAATCTCCAAAGTCCTGGAAAAGGTTATGCATAAAAGATTATACCATTATTTGCAAATGCACGACATATTTTATGAAAATCAGTATGGATTTCGACCTAAGCGCTCCACTACAAATGCCGTCACTCAATTCATAGCAAATGTATTAAATGGATTCGAAAATAATTGCCCAACTCTTGCTGTTTTTCTAGATTTGTCGAAAGCCTTCGACACGATAGATCATGAAATATTATTAAAAAAATTGAATTATTATGGTATAAGGGGAACACCGTTATATTGGTTCAAAAATTATCTTGAAAACCGTAAGCAATATGTAAACTTCAATGGAGTAAATTCTAAGGATCTTCACTTGATCTGTGGGGTACCCCAGGGATCGGTACTTGGACCCCTTCTTTTTATAATATATACGAACGATCTTCCCCTAGCTATCGAAAATGCCAATACCATCCTATTTGCTGATGATACAACAATTTATTCCACCTCTGATAGTATTGATGAAATGGTTAACAATATGAATATACAACTTAATACTCTGTCAGATTGGTTTAAAGCAAATAAATTATCTTTAAATGTCTCGAAAACTAATCACATGCTATTTTATTACAATGATAATCTACAAGTAACCAACGGGAATGATATTATCATAGATGGTTGTCAAATCAACCAAGTCAGTGTTGTAAAATTTTTAGGCGTCTTTATTGACAATAAGCTGAAATGGCACGAACATATAAATAAATACGTAAACAAAGTCCGAAGCGGTCTGTATGCCCTGAATATAGCCAAAAAATATTTATCTGTAAATAACCTAAGAATGCTATATTTTTCTTTAGTCCACTCCCATTTCATATTTAGCAATTTATTGTGGGGTTCTGCGTGTAAAACTTATCTGAACAAACTGGTAGTACTACAAAAAAAATGTATCAGGGCAGTAGCCAAAGCACCATATAATTCACACACAATGCCCCTTTTCAGAAAATTAAGAATTCTGAATCTAAATGATATTTATAATTCACAATTGTGCCAGTTCGTCTATCGACACATTAATAACAAATTGCCCAATTCTCTGAGTAGCATTTACTTGCTCAACGATCGAGTGCATTCAATAAATACACGACAACGTAATGATGTGCACAGATTTCCGATTTCCCGGAAAACAGTATGTGACAGCTTCCTCTTCAAAGGACCTGAAATATGGTCACGCTTACCAACCCAACTGAAAAATGCAAAAACTCTTACTGGTTTCGACTCACGTCTGAAAAACTATTTTATATCTGAGTATGATCAAAATGTTTAATCCTTCGAAAAAAAAAACCAGTTACGCGTGGGGCACCCGGGGTGATGGACGCTCGTGGACGGACGCGGGCAACATTCTCTCATGTAGCTCGTTTTTAATTGTATAAATCATTATTCTGAGGTTCAGTCCAGCCCCAACATCCCTGTTTTATTTTTTATGTTACTATGCTTTTTTTGGGGTCAACAGGCAAAGAATTGCCTTGGTCTTAACCACAAACTATACTGTATTATATTCGATATTATTTGAGGCATGTTATGCTTGTATAGTTTGGAAATAAATTACTACTACTACTACTACTACATATTATGTAGATGTGCTGTATAGTTTTGAAGTCGGATCCGAGGTCCGTGAGGATGAAATTGAGGTCATTTTTTGGATTTCGTTTCCGGGCGATAACTCAAAAACTATTCAGGCAATGGCTGCAAAACTTTGCATGGAGGCTTATATATCAACAGGGAAGAACCCTATCGATTTTGGGATCAATCCGTCAAACGATCTTTGACCTAGAGGTCGGAAGATTTTTCGCCCAGTCATCCTTGAGGTTTCCTGCATATCTCAGAAACGGTGCGTCGTAGAGCGAAACGGACATTATTTTGAGACTCGTCGCCCTAGGCAAACATGTTTGAGGGAAATTTTGGATGAACTTTGACCTTGACCCGAAATTTTTTTTGTCGAGTCGGCATTTTTCGTTTTCACCGATATCTCGGAAACCGTGCATCGTAGAGCGAAACGGATGTTATTTTTGGACTCGTGGCCCTAGACAAACAAGTCTAACAGGTATTAGGGATGAACTTTCACCTTGACCCAAAATTTTTTTTGCCGAGTCGGCATTTTTTCGTTTCCGTTGATATCTCGGAAACGGTGTGTCTTTGGACTCGTGGCTCTAGACAAACATGTCTAAGGGGTGTACAGATGAACTTTGACCTTGACCTGAAATTTTTTTGCTGAGTCGACATTTTTCATTTTCGTCTTTTGTTGAGTCGACATTTTTCATTTTCGTCGATATCTAGTATATATTATAAATTAGTCTTCACACTGAAATGCCTCCAAGGCATCTTTAGGCCTTGACGTCTAGTTTTAACTTATCCATCTTAAATATTACCTGTACTGGCCTCCAGACGCACCAGGAGAAGGCCCCGTCGTGTCTCAAACTGAAATGCTACACGGAACTAATGACGGATAAAGGTGAATACAGTGTGCCAGTTATAATCTATCAACATTATTATATCCGCCATACATAACATTGTGCATGTATTACAAGTCGTGCTAATCAATTACATGATAGTACATATTTTTTTTTTTGACCGTTTATGTTCTGAATGTAATATCACTTACCATGTAGATATCGTTCTGATGCGTGGTGAGCCCGACAAGAATATACTGGTCGGTACATTATTGCCATTCTTTTTCCTTTGCTTGGTCATCATATATTCGTTATTAACTCTGTATGAATACATTATGAGTATGTATGTAGTGCACAGGATAAACCTGTAATTTATTACCGAACGCACAAACGTGCAGTACTCGTTTCTTCTCTACTTTTCAGAGCGTACACGAAGCGCAGTTGCTTGCTTTACAAATCAAAGTCTATTACGGGGTCAACAGTGGTCTCAAATTCAACCTAGTACGACAGTTCAACAATTCGCCCCAGGACTTTCGCTATCAGGATCTTATTAAGGAGTTTGAGAATTACAAACAAGACGCGAAGGAATATAAAATAGAGAAAGGAGGATCTTAGTGTGGTGCGAGTCATTATCTTAGAAATTGTAATAAATATAGATATCGAAACATTCTCCATGTTTTCTTTTTGTGTGCTGAATTTGTGTTTGTGTGTGATTGAACTGGTGGAGAATCTGGACAATCACCGAAGAATGCGAGGTACGTTTGTTCGCATCCCTATTAATAAATCATTATAGTTGTCTAGATGGATGTCCCTAGTTTAGGCATGGGACTAATGTACCTTATTGGTCTTATATTAATAGTGGCACGGCGTGCCAAAGCAAGACCTCCTGTAGCAGCGCCTGCAAAACTAAGGTCAAACTTGAGGTCAAATTTAAGATAATCATTGAATAATATAGCTATTGCCTTCAGTCGTCTTCATTATGATTCCAATAACATAAATGTGTGATTTGGAGCACTCCCAAGATTTCATTAAAAAATATATAAAGTGAATTACAAGGTTACAAAACGTGAACATTTTTTGGTAGAAGAGGGGCGGGTGCTCCACTGATAGGGTGCGTGCCACTATTAGGACCAATACGGTATGTACTTTAGTGACGTGGTTTTATTACCACTATTCAATTTGAGCCATTTTTAGGCTCTATTAGGACCAATACGGTATGTACTTTAGTGACGTGGTTTTATTACCACTATTCAATTTGAGCCATTTTTTTTCGCCTCAGGAATTGGTTAAAACATTATGTACTGTTTCCTCCATAATGGGAGCTGTATGGTGTAACATTGTAGATTACTCCAAGACAGAGCCTCAATACTGGAAAATTCGAGTGAGAAGTTATATATAGCGACTTCAGATTGAATTTGACCTGCATTGACCTTGAAAGTCCAACTAAAAAAGCAATCCGTTTTAGCGTTAGCCTTTTTCGCCGAAATCTGTCTGATAACTTGTCTTCTAACTTAAGTACACGACTCCGTGCTCGAGTGACATGGATAAATTTGGAAATTTTGATTCTCCAATGGGTTGGCGAAGAAGGTTTGGGTCAGAAGTCAAGTTTCTATGGATTTTTGCTGGATTTAGAATAAACTTATATCCACGTTGTATCCTTCATAATTAGAGCACAGAGTGAACTCCTTAGACATACCTTATATATTGGCACATTCAAATAGGAAATCAAATATCATGGCGATCATGGTTTAGGCTGAAAATATTAGGAGCCCTTTGAGAGATATGCTGAATATGAAATAAGTTAAACACATGTTAATAAAAAGAGAGGTACAGTGTTGTAATTTATACATGCATATATCTGCCTTTTGGGTCATGTAGATAAGTCAGTGTTGCTATACCTACAAAGTTACCCAGATACATATCATAAGTGAATATGTCGTTGATATTTCTGCGCTGGATATGGGTAAATTAAAATAAACGTCTTTAGTCATCATAGATTTCTTGTGTTGTGAATTTTTTTCACTTTATAAACATTGGTAGATTTCCCGTCACAGTGACAAGGATTTGTACCTAATAAGATGGATGTATTTTAGTCAAATTTTTAGGTTACCGTAACCTTGGTCCGATAACCTATTGTCCTGGTGTTGCGTCCGTTGTCGTCCGTCGTCATCGTCGTCCATCTACATTATTATCTTTGTTTACGATTGAATCTTTCTGGAATTTTACACAAAAATGCCTGAAAATATTTCAAGAAGGACGTACGCCCTTTGGGCCGATAAGTTATGATCGTGGTTTTTCGTCCGTTGTCCGTCCGGGTCTGTAACTTTTAGAACACTTCAGCTCCTAGAACACTTCAAGATAGAGCCTAAGTATTGGCACATTCAAATGGGAAATCATATACTGCGGTTTGAATGGTGACCTTGAATAAGACCTTGAATGACCTTGGAAGGTCAGAAGGACCCTTTTTTGTCGAAGGAAACAATGATTTTTTGTCTTTGGTGGCCATTTTCTCAAAATATATTCAGACAATTTTCTTTGAAATACATAAGATTCACCCTATGTACCTTTGTGATAAGTTTTGTTGCCCTTGAATCGACGGTCTGTGAAAATATGTCATTAACGAAAAAAATCTTTCAAGATGTAATTGACATATTATAGTCCATACAGAAAATGTGTTTCTAGCAATATTTACGAATTTGTTTTAACAATAGATTTTAACATCAGTGTAACAATTTATATGTTGGAATATCAGTATTCTATGCAATTCTCATGATTGCCGGTAAGCTACAGCACCCTTGGTGCTATGTTTTTATTTTAGATTTTTTCTTCAAAATGGCTAGGAATCAATTGTGGACTTATAGGGAATGATATACGCTGAATATTCTCATAAACTTGACCTTATTTTCAAGGTCAGAGCACAAAATGGCTAATGTCTCGCTTATTTTCGACTTTACAGCTTAGGAATCAATTGTGAGTATATAGGAAACGATATATACTGAATATTCTCATGACCTTGAATTTGACCGTCGACCTCATTTTCACAGTTACAAGATAAAATGGGTAATATGTAATTTATTGTTGACTTTATAACTTGAGAAACAATTGTGGATTTAAAGGAAATGATATATACTGAATATTTTGATGAGTTTAAATTTGACATTGGCTCCACTTTCAAGGTCACAGGATAGAATGGCTAATATCTCTCTTATTTCATTGACTTAACAATTTAGCAATCAATTTTGGACATATAGGAATTGATATATGCTGAATATTCTCATGACCTTGAATTTGACCAGTGACTTTATTTTCAAGATCACGGGACAAAATAGCTAATATCTAAAATATAAAACACACGTTGTCCGGTAACCTTTCTGAGCCCTTGGGCGATTTTTTTTGGTTATACCTCAGAATCTACATGTAATCACATCAGAGTTCTTTAAAAAATGATTTGTGAACAAACCAGCTTCAGTATGGACTTATTGACCAGTACACAGATCTGAGCAACCTTCTTTCACGTACTAGCTCAAGTATGAAATACACATTGCTAACATATGACAATACACTGAATAAAAGAGAAATGTTTCACTTAGTAATGAACATCACAATGGTAATGAGTTTATGTACTTTGGAACACCAAAATATATACAATTGTATTTTCAATACACCACTGTATTTCCTGCGCCTTCAAGAAGAGCTCACACGTGAGTAAGCTACTCCACCAGACGTGCGTGTATCCTCTGTACAGATGTATTTAACAACAATCTTATTTTGTTACTGTTACACTCAAATGTATACAAGTGTATACAAATAAACTTTATTCCATGACGACATCCCACCCTATAGTCACCTGCTCTCTATATGTACAGCAAAATGTCACCATAGCTTCTCCAATTTATGTGTTTAAGTCCAAATTCACAAAATATAGAGCGATGGAATACCAGCACACCAGAAAATTAATCAAGAAATACCAGTGATGACCAATCTTAATGTTACTGGCCAAGTATCACATCAACACCTGTAGCGGGAATAATTCCTATTCCATACCATGCAAATTGCTGGCAAACGCCCGCATTATATGACATGGGAGAAGCAATAAAACGCCCACTGCTTGTCACGTGGTTAGTTTCGTCCTCAAATTGGACCAGCTGATCTCACCAAGCCCGTGCTGGCGAGTTTAATAATCCTCTCTTTCAATTGGATGAAAGTTCTGTGAACAACGTGTAATCTACATGGAACAGCTCCCAGCTTGGGGGAACAGTAAGTCGTTACTTATCCGAAATGAGAGATGATGTACATAAACCAGTCAGTTGCTGGCAAAAACAGCAGCGTGACTTGTTCCACCGAGAACAAAAAGAGTCATCTACACGTATTTGGAGTCAACCTTTGAAAATGTCAGCTGTGAAAACTGTCGCTCAGACCAGCTATCTTCAAGCCAAACATATTCAATAAATCTATTTTTTTGGGGTGGCCGAAAAAGTATTCTCGTAAGAGATATTCATAATTTGCAGTTAACGTTACTGTCACTGACATCCTTGGGTCTGGTATATACACAGGCACATATTTGTTTGAGAAGCTGCATTACTTATTTTTGCACCTATATGTTCAGATGTATAAATGTTGACATACATGTTCAGCATTTGCCGACGGCGAAAGAAACTCATTAAAAATCATTATTAGAACAATATAAAAATGACAATATAAATGGTAAAAATGTAACCGGTAAGGACTTAATCGCAAATAATTTTTGTAAATATTTCACTAATGTTGGCAAAGACCTGGCTGATAAAATACCACCAAGTAATATATGGAGTACATGAAAGATAATGCTAGTTCAAAAGCAACATACTTGTCACCCACTTCTCCTGATGAAATACACAAAATTATAACTAAATTGAAAAGTTAGAAAAGCTTTGGTCATGACGGAATAAACTCGATACTTTTAAAAAAGATAAATATTTCTATATGTGAACCATTATCAATTATTATTAATAAATCAATTATTACTGGTGAAGTCCCAAATAGCATGAAAATTGCAAAAGTTCTCCCAATTTATAAGGCAAAAGATAAAACAGTTCTTAACAATTACAGACCTGATTCCCTATTGCCTTGTATTATATATCCAAAATACTTTTTGCGGACGATACAACTATATTCTACTCTTCAAAACAAAAAACAGAATTTTATGAAACAATGAACTCGGGATTAGACATTCTTTATGATTGGTTTAAAGCAAATAAATTGTCTCTTAAATGCAGGGAAAACTTATCGCATGTTGTTTGAAAAAAATAAAATGGAGAAAAACCCACTGAATGGGAGCTTATGGATTGAAGGGGATAAAAATGGAAACGCAACTAAAACTAAATTTCTAGGGCTGATAATTGATGGAAATTTAGATTGGCATGAGCATATTCATATGATTAAAGGGGAAATAGTTAGCGGAATATATGTTATTAACACTTTGAAGAACATTTTAACATGCACTACATTATGGACTGTTTATTACTCACTAAATCATTCATATCTAACATACGGTCTACTTCTATGGGGAAAAACACTCAAGAAATATTCAAAAGGAATCGATAAACTACAGAAAAAAGCAATTAGATGTATTCATGGAGCGAGATATAATGTTAGCACTGGTCCATTATTTACCCGTAGTAATATATTAAAATTATATGACTTATTTCACATGCAATTAATGGTATTCATGTATAACTGTCATCACAACCAATTACCTAACCAATTACAGCGAATATTCAACAGAAATGAAGAAATACATGATTATAATACTCGATATCGCAGAGATCCACAGACGATTTCCAGAAAGTCAAATCTTGTAGCCAGGAGATTCATATGCCAGAGACCATCTTAATGGGCATCTTTGAATGAAAATATCAAAAAATCAATATCATTTCCAATTTTCAGGAAATCTATAAAAAAATTATATATTGCAAAATATATAGCATAGATTTTTTGGGCTAACGGACCCATATGTTCATTTCCACCTATGCTGATCAAGACAGAATACCCAGCACATATAAGTTTCGGTATACTTTTTATTGAATAACCCTGTATGTGCTTGCCATATATTTATTTCACTTATGTTTTGGATGTCCAAATCGTTTTAATTGGTTGTTGTACTAATAAGTACAGGTTTATCAGATATTCGGCAGAAACAACAATATCTGTCTGCCCTGTTGTAGATCTGGACATGAATGTTCAGTCGAGCCTAGTTCCAATTCCCAAACACTTTTAGGCTAGATCCTACTGGCGTCATCAAATTCTATCGTATTACATTTTCGGTAAGAGGTTGATGCAGACCTTCATGAATTTCATGAATTTGAATTCAGCATGTTCCGACTTGAATTTGGGACGTTTAGAAATAAGTGCGTGTCCATATTAACAATACGTGACCCCGACTTCTTTATATCGTATAAACTTAAAATTAACTGCTTTAGTCATCTTGAATATACTAGTACCTTTCAATATTTGAAATGGAACATAACCAGTTTAGGATTGACCGAAGTGAATACTAGTATGTTAGCTATTCGAACTAATTCACTTCCATATAATGGCTAAACAAGAATCAAATACACAGGTGCAAAGTATTCCGGGCGAAGATAACTGAGTCAGTTAACCAAGCTCTGAATCCAGTGCTGGGCAAAATCCATTCGGAAATATTGAGGAACTTCTTGAACACATACACGGCCATAAGGAGATGAAATCATGTTTTGTTGAAAGAGTGAGCAATTCCTTCCACATTCGTGGCACCTATCATATTATGAGACGAAATCCTGCTTTATTTATCACATATTTGGCGTTTATCAGTCAGATCATGATGGCGTCCATAGAATTTCGAATTTCTCAGAGGCAGCTAATGGACTTGTTTAGAACACATCTTGGTTGCAGCGTTTCTAAGACAAGCTGGGCAATTTGATGAACCAATTCCTCATATCTTCAATTAGCCCTATATTAGCGTATCAGTTGTGGACCAAACAAACCATAGACTTACGACATAAGAATGCTACTACTTAGACAATGGAAATTCACTAAGGGGAAACTGGCGATCATCATGTTTTATAATAATCTTACTATTATAGCTTAGAATCCTTACTAATCTCTATTATTCTATCAAAATAGTTGGAATATTTGAGGAGTCTTCAGTATCTATATTTTCAAGTTCTTTATGATATATGACATCCAAATAATAGCCTAACTTATAATCATCTTCTGAAAGAGTACTTCGTTGCAGATTTTGGATGAAATCTGATTCATAGGAGTATACGCATGTCTATCAATAAGGGTGCACACTTTTGTTACCATTGAAATATCAGTAGTTTGTTGAGATGGTCGATAAGGCACAAAACAAATCAACACTACCTTCTAACATAACTTTATTATGGTAACACTGCAACTGGCCCATCGCATTCAATACAATTCAACACTTCGATTGACACCGACACTGAATAAATACATTTAAAAGTGAAGCATTTTTATGGAATAGATGGGAAAACCACACAGGCAATTCCAATATTTTATACTGCTCTTTGGCCATTATTCTCCCAATATGCACTCTCTAGTTTGCACCGAGAGATCAGACGTCTCTCCCTTATAGGGGGCCACATCTTTACACCAGTCGCAATAAGCATAACACGTGATCAGATCACGAAGACTCAGTCGAACAGTTCACTTCCTCACGTCACGTGGACGTTTTATCACAATCCAATCACAATTTTGGCATCGTACGTGTTAAGTCGCTGGTTTTCAAAATCACAAAATGCTTGTCTCTAACAACTAATTCTACACTGTTTTTTTTCCTCTCGCGACTCGCCCGAAGCCTCATATCACGGGAGCGTACAATGAAACACAAACATATAGTATATATGTAGTGCAGTCTGACTGCAAAACGTTTCCGTTACAATAAATTTACAACATTGGTATAGGGTTTACCAAGAAATATGCACTGAAGCGATCACAATGGCTCAAATATAGCTCCCCACATATGTGTTATAATTGCATGGATCAAATCAGCGCAGAAATTCCTGCTTTAACTTTTCTACCAAATTTTTCAAACGCAATACCTTGAACACACTCTGGCGCATCAAAACGCACAATTTTCCCGTGCCCTTTGAATATTGCGATGTACAGTCATTGAGAAAATGCCAGCCCAGTTGCAAAATAAATACAAAATACATTGGGCTTTGTGCGCACCTATTTGATCCATACACAAGAGTCTGCTAGCACCAGATTAAAATATCGCACATGTCCGAGGCTATTATTCAAACACTCAACAATATTTAGCGCCCCCTCACCACTAATTTCTAGAATTAGAAAAATGAGACAAGAATATGATTTTAGAATGGCACAGACCAAATAGTAAAGAAAAATATATACAAGTTGATTGGCATTACATCTAATGTTTTTTTGTGGACAAAATGTAAAATTAATTTTGACAAACTGGAACATGATACTTGCAGTATCATTTTACGCGTATATCTCTGTTTATTTTACATTAATTATGTAACGATGTAATATCTGATTAATGTTTAGTTCTTTAGGAAACTATCATGAACAATTTTATTATGAACCAGGCTTCTACCGAAAAATATAATATAATACTGATAGAGACATACATATGACACCATTGGGGCCGTTATGTTTTTCGATGAACTTATACAATGCATTTTATGCAAACAAACACTGCAATTAAAATATAATACATTTGGAATAATGCTGTAACTGGTGAATAATAAAGGTATGTTCACTCAAACAGGTAACATGGACTTCCCTCAACTTATCAATAAGCGGAGTTCGTTCAAATATAATCCCATTATCGTAGTCACCAGACAAGACTCTGGCAGAATAACATGGATTATGACAAAAACACGAAGGTATTATAACTTTGAACATAGACTGTACATCTGATATACAACTACGGCAAACATTCGGTAAATTTTTCGAATTGACTAGGAAAGAGTATATTTTACAAATATTATTCAATATATAAATCAATATATCAAAATAATACAAAAGGCCTTTGGACACTTGATTGTGTCACAATTGTGCATTTATGCACCCAATCATGACAATAAAACATCATTTTGAATGAATCAAGATTTATGGAACACAATGATATTAACATATCGTTAACTTAAATATTTTGACAAGAAGTTGCAAAATGTTGCAAAAAGGTTGTGATATCTGAATCAGATACAAAAACAAATTAAACAATACGTATTTCGAAGGATATCAGAATGTTTGAATATCTTTGTCGTTGTACACTTTGCAATACTTGACAACAATCGAAAGTGGAAGGAACAAATATCCGGCACAATATTATATAGTATGTTGCCAAGTCATAAAATGTGCAGAAGTGAATGCAATGGTTCTTGGCTGAAAGACGATACTTGCTATGTTTCATTTGACTAAAACAATAGTTTTGCTCTACGCGGGAATAAAATCCAAAAGTTAGCATTGCATTGCATTGCGAACGACGGCATGAACGACGTGCAATGTCCCCCCCAACACAACTCTCAACTCTCGCCTTTGTTTTAACATTTCAAGGCCTCATCATTCACATCATCATCATTATTGGTCTTACGTACATCCGCAGCTTTCCACTATTATCTCATTGACGACCCCTACTTCTATCCTGTCCTCTTTGCTAAAGTACATCAGTCTGGTGCCGCTCAGGGTCTTAGGAATGCAGCAGGCGGTCACCACCGGTTTCTCGCTCTCACTCGACTGGCCAACAAAGTGCATGTATGGGCTTGTCAGCGAACCGATGCTGCATTCGCCGCTGCAGTAGTTCACCTGGAAATCGAGATGTATGAGGCCAATTTCAATGTCATCCGAAGATGCATCATTCATAACTTTCTGCATGCCCATCGATATAAGTCGTTGCTCTATACACAAATGATTAAGTATTTCGCGTCCATGGGGTATCTAGAGGTGATAATACTGCACAATTTGTCGACGTATGATCAAATGAAAAAATCTGACTATGCATTATGGTTACATAGTATTAGATAAGACGTGTTAATGTCACGTGGCAATGCAATATTAACTAGAACAGTTCATTTCCAACAGGTTCACAAAGAAAACGCGCTATGGGCGCACTGTGTCTTTGATATTCCGATATTTGATGAACTCAGTCAAAGGCAGATCCAGAGTTTTCATTGGAGGGGAACACTTGAGCCTATTGCCAATACAGATACTAACCGGAACATGATGAAAAACACAAATGATGACAATACAAAGTTTTTCTTTCACGAAAACAATTCTGGGAAACAGCCCCCTCTCCCCAGCCCCCCCCCCCCTCCCCCCCTGGATCCGCCGTTGAACTTGAATGTATATATATCTGATGTTCAATTATTGACCATACACAGAAGAATATGTATATACGTATATATTCATACCCTTTCTGCCATACCTGGATGGACCGTGGTGCTAGTATCCAGTCCCAGCCGATGTCGGAGAAGTGAATGGTCACTGGATATCGACAGCAGTACTTAGTAGCACTCATCTCTGTGCACTGTCGTGACGTCATCCGCTTCTCACGCCCCTGGTCGTGTCGCTTGGGTATGATGTCCAGTTCAATGAACGGTTTCTGGAGGGTTTGAACAATGGGGAGGGTGTGGGTGAAGTAAAATGATAGAAATCCATGATATATCATTGAGTTGGCTGCAGAAATAAAGTATCATAGTATTTTTGTTGTTGGGCTAGCGCTCACACACGAGATCAGCTTGTAATTCGTCCTCCAATGATTATCAATCATCAGTAGACACAGAAGCATACATGACATCAGAAAACTACACTGATGTTTTGGCAGCAGTGTTGTACTTGAATGCCTGATGTTTTCCTCCTATGGAAGATCTGTATTCAGTTTATACCACTCATTTTAATAGGTGGCATATGCCGACACACCATTTTGTGTTGCCATCTCCACCACTCCGAATATAAAAGATAAAATTATTATCAGTTATATCTGGGTGATCTGGGCTATCATTCCCATGACAAATATTGGATTTCCTGGTGACATAATGATGCCCATTCCACAACAAACGTTCAATCTGCAATCCATGGCCATCATAATCAGTATTTCGTCTCAAAATTGTTGTAAAACTAGGGATCAAATGGCAGTTTTCATGTATTTTTCATTCAACAATGTTTTTAACTTAATGAAGGGAAAAAACCCTTCTCATGTAATATTCCCATGTACGATGGGAAGTACATGTATATAACGAAAATAACAAAAAAAATACTAATAATATATGTAACATATTTACTCTTCCCGATGTTTCCATTATATGCAAGTCACAACTTGATCGTTAGTGGTGGTAATTTCACCCCTGGCTTACAGTGTGAAATGTTGATGATTCACCATTTCCAGCCCATGGTGCAACGGTCTTGCTGATGTAAGAATCCAAAAATATCTATCCAGTAGCAACTTGATTTGCATGCGAGTGTATCCCCGTTGTGACAATAGACAAATAATTGATCATACTAAATGAAAAGGGAATGCAATTTACCCCTTCCAAGAAATGTTTTTCAAATGAATAGAATAATTCAAAAAGAATAAACCATTGATATTTTTCTGTTTGATAACGTGTCAGAAATATCTTCCTTGGTAATTTTTTGAGGCAACTTCTGGTATGGAATGCAAAATCACGGACACGTTCGTAAACTCATTTTATTCAAAGATTACAATAACGTCTTATGAACATGTACAATTATACTTATTAAAACTGAGTTGCATCTCAAAAACAAAAACAAAGCCACCAGTTTATACAAAACATAATTTTCGATTAATATATGCTTTGAGATATATATATATATATGTAAATTGATCTCCACTGCCACATTATGCATAACAATACCATACAGGGTGTACCAAAAACAAGTTACCCCCAAACTTCGGTATGACTCTCCTCGTACAATACTACGACATGTACCCAAACATAATTTCAGTATATAAATTGCAAACAATATATATATCGTTGATATATCAAATGTCATTATGTCGTTACCATCGTGTGCAAGAACTGCCTCAAATACTCTTCAGGATTCGAATCTTTTGCAAGAGAATATGGTATTATTTTTGGGGGGCAACGTAGGAGCAACGTAGGGGCAACGTAGGGGCCTCAAATACTCTTCAGGATTCGAATCTTCTGCAGGAGAATATGGTATTATTTTTGGGGGGCAACGTAGGAGCAACGTAGGGGCAACGTAGGGGATACTCACTGACCATTTGCCATTAGACATGGTGACCATTTGCCATTAGACATGGATACCATTCATATGGCAGTGCTAAATGGAGAAAGTCACACCGGGTTTGGAGGAGCTCTTTTTTGCAACATCCCGTATATATGTATGCATTTGACATTTCTAGATTACATTTAATCGGTGATATTATCGAAACTCATGCTAATGAAAGAAATAGTTGAGACAATACCTGCGCATAAGTCAGAACAAAATTCACGGAAGACCAATACTTCAGTAGTGAGTTATTTAATTCAACAACCTCCCATTAATATAATACTATCTTAAGTGTTTGGTACAACAAATCAAAATGACGTGCGAGTTAACATTCCGAAATATCAGTAATTATATGTTTAGCATTATAATGGTGTAATTGGACTTTATTCAGACCTTGGTGCAGATATTTTTTTCAGTTCATACATGGGAGACCACAATGGCCACACATTCAGAACAAACCTGTTTGCATGTATATTTTGTCCGACGTATTATCATATTACTTGGCACACCTCAGCTGGCGGGGGGGGGGGGGGGCATATGGGGGCAAATTCCAGTTATCTGTCGCCAAAATTTAAAATCCTGGCATTCTACCACAATGTTCAACTCGAAATTGGATCTCGAAAATCTGAACAAATTGGGGACTACAAAGATGTGAAATATTGTTGTAATCTTGGACCTAAGACTCATTCGGGTTATACTATTCACATATATTGGCATCCACCGATTGCACATTTCAAAAATCAAGAATTTAAACATAATTGTGTTCGAACCCAGATTCCAGTATTAGGCTGAAATTAACATTAAAGTACATTAAAATTAACTTTAAAGTACATTGAAATTAACTGCTGAAATTAACATTGAAGTACATTGAAATTAACATTAAAGTACATGTATATGGCGCCAACTCTTATGATTTTGCAGATAGAGATCTGGAATATATTTTGCTACCATCACGTTTTTACGTGATGCCGAATATAAATACCAATCTACTTGAAGTGATATTTTATGATGAGAATGGGAAAATATGGAAGATATCCAGTAAGCCACTCTGTAAGCCGGATGAGCCATCCTCTTTTTATTTGTATGTAAATAATACCCACTGATGGGCTAAATCCATGGATTTTAAACCTGCATGATTATTTGATGTGAAATAAATTGTATCATACTTCAACACAATGTATCAATCATTTCCCAAAATGTTCAATATTGTATTCTTCAAGGTCATTCACCTGACGTTTTTTCATCAGGACTTCCTATTTTCATCAATTTCTGACTGTAATACGTTTCCGAAATTAGACTCCTGAGCTTACTCCCTATGTATATATCTAAGCAATGAAACAATAAATGCTACTAAAATGTTTTTTGTCATACTTGGGTCCTGGGTCTAAACACTGGAAGTTCCAGGTGAGTGCGGCCTTTTATATGAGGTAGGAATACAGAGGTAGAACTATAAAATATTAGTCAACTTATGTGGTTAAAACACCATTTTCCTAAATCCGGTAGAAATAGAGACTTTCGTATGCTTGCAAAAAAGTAGTCCGATACGAAAACTCTGTATGTTATGAGTATTTCATACGAAAAACAGATGCTGCTGGAAATGAGGTAGCTTAAACTATTTCACTATAAAAATACATTTGCACTTGCGATTCAAGCTCTATTGATTCACTGAATACATTGAGAATTTCATTTGGCGTTATCACTAAGTATAGCAGTTAGAATTGGGCTGTGGCAATATTGTCAAACGTATCAAATTTTAATACATATCAGTACCGATGTGTAACGATAACAACGCAAATCTGATACCAACACATAATCACCGTACCATGGAAATATTACCCACTTCAAGCATCAACTTTGAATACAGACTCTGCTCAGAATATCAGTAAGCTACACCATGAAACACCACTTACGTATACACGTGTATATATCTGATATTAATTGCAAACCCTTATATAACCATTACAGCTAAAGGTGAATTACACACTTACACTTAGCTCATTTACAGCTGGTTTTAGCGAAAAATCTTCAAATAGGGTTCGCATCCAAGTATATTAATTCACTGGCTGCAGAAACGGTTCAGTTTCTACTTTCATCCCCAATGTTTTACGAAGTATTTTGTTTACATCGAATGCGTATTGTATTGTGCGAAATTTTTTTTTGTTTCACGTGATTCGTAGATTTTGCACTGCAGTGACAGGGCTTTGTGTCAAATATGATAAATGCTTTACAGTGATCACCGGATCGAACCTCAACATTCACTTTCAATTTTTCATAATGATTTGTGTGCCATTCTGTTGTAATATGCGCCTATTTGCCATAACATACACAGCAGCATTTTTGTTCACGTATATACTAGCCATGCTCAAGCCTTAAACACACACTGTTAGCATACACACACATATATATATATGGCAGCACACTGCATACAACAGGAAAGTTTCACATGGCATTAACCACGAGTCAATGAGTACTAGCACACCAAAATATGTATATATCATTACATCTCCAATCCACCACTGAATTTCCTATGCCTGTCAGAGTTAGCTACTTCATCAGACCTCATTATATTTTCTTCTTAAAGGTGTTTGTCATTTTCTATTTCTCGGCTACTATCACACTGTGTTACCTTCTTGCCATTTGGTCAAATATGTACAAACACTTTATCTTTTGCTGGAATACAAACCCTATACTACAGGACTTGCATGTTTTCCACGGGGGAAACATCACTATCACCTCGTCATCTCCTATTTGAAAGTCTTACATACAAATTTGAGTCTGAATTCACTAGACAAGATATGACCAACACGAATGTTGCACATGTCAACGGAATCCACCAGAAAGAAGATACACTGGCAACGTTTCATTTGAACAATACACCGGGAGTAATTCCAATTCAGTATCGTACAATTGACTAGCGAACACCCGCATCGTATGACATTGGACAAGCAATGACACATTCACTGCTTGTTCCGCGGTGTAATATTGTCCTCAAATTGGGCCAGCTGATCTCACCGAGCCCGTGTAGGCGAGATTGGTAATCCGCTCTCGGGTGAAGGAGACTACGGTCAACGACGTGTGATCTACATAGAACAGTCCCCAGCCTCGGGAAACACAGGAACAGTAAGTCGTTATTTATCCGAAATGAGAGACGATGTACATGAAATTGAGTGGGCTGGTGGCAAAACAACGTTGCGACTTGTTAACCGAAACAAAACAGGGGCATCTATTCGGATCCCACGTTTGAAAATGTCAACTGTCTAAACTGCTCATACGATCGGTTATTTTAGGGTCAAACATCAAAGACCTTTTAATATGGTTGGCAAAAGAAGCATTCTCACGAGATGACTTCATAGTTTGCAGTTACGTACAAATATCACTGACTGCCAAGACCACTCAAGGCCCTAATCATGAATCCAGCTTAACTTAGGACGTAGAATCCCTCGGGCATGGTGTATCCGTATTTTTTTTTGTCCCTACTAACCATGTACCGACTGATTTCACCGCTCTCGTTAGCGAATCAGGTGATTATGAAATCAACAATCCTTCAAAATGTTCCATCCCGACCATTTCACACATTCAATAACTAGCCTAAAACTATGTATAAAACCCAACTACACATCTCGTCTATACTCTGACTGCCAAAATAACCATTCAATCGTTCATAATTCTGTCAACATTTTGGTGGAGAATCCGTGTTCTCGGGCCTTACCCACTTTTCAATGAATTACTTGGGAGTGGCTTGGTTCGTTTCTCTAATGTTGAATAGCCCTACTATCACCGGACCAAGAAATATAAATGCCAATTCAATTCAATTCTGACTAGTGGATCAGTACCAGTAGTCTACACATCACCTTCGAAAACAATAAAGGCCCGGTTACGAAACCATCGGAAATCGGTTTGGCTTTAGCCACCGTGCAAAATGAGCAGCCTGGAAAAAATATATATATCACAAATAAGCAGCAACATGTGACACACTGTCGCGGAAAGCATATAGGCCAATATCAAACAAACGCCACATTAATACAAACAACACTCAGTGCTGTGTTATACAATTATAAACCGTCTTGTGACACACGCGGGGACGCCATCGACCGGAAACATCCCTCCACTTGACATTTCATGCTACTTGTCGCTCTGTCCGAACTGTGTTCAGGATTTGCCATGCTCGTATCATATATCACCGGTACATATAAATAATTATCTATAATATCATGCAGAATACGGTATGGAGCGAAGCAGTAATAAGCCTTATTAAATCGAGACTTCATTTTTCACATGCACTTGTTACTAAAATAATGGCGGGTTTTCTCGCGCATGCGCTCTACGTGCAGCCACAGCGATCGACGACCATGCCAGGTAGCGTTCCGTAGACGATGTTGTAGTTTTCATCGTAGTAAAGCATCGATATCGAGGACATTTTGCGCGGCGTGCAGCAGGGTCCCGTTCCTTTACTGGACTGTTGCAGAAGGTGCCCGTAGGCGGACGAGAGGAAGGCGAAAGTGCACTCTCCGGCGCAGTAGTAGGCGGGGTAGCGCTTGGGCTGTATGATCCAATCCCAGCCGTACGACTCGAAGTCTACGATCAACGGGTAGCGACAACAGCGAGTCTCCGAGTCCTCCTCGTGACAGTCCAGCCCTATCATGCGTCGTTCTCTTGAATTGGTACGCTCGCGAATCTCGACCTCTATGTAAGGTTTCTGAAAAGATCCAACAACGAACGGCATGATAGTCTAGACGCTTTGGCGCGGTCTACGCCGAGTTTTTGTTTTGGGTCTAAACCAGATTTTGTCTCATTTTGTTCCGAGGAAGTAGCAGTGGCAATGGCTTTTCCTGCATGATCAATTCGTTGTCTGACGACTTTTCCTGCAAACAGATGGCATCCGTATGTTGCCTGAGCAGAAAGCCGGGGTAACATAAAGCTTGAGAGGGAAGGGCGGGACACAAAACTTACTTAGCTACATCGAGGCAGAGCGCAGCCCAAATTATGGCAATTAATAAGTCAATACGTCTATGAAGGGTACTTGAGCCATGCTGTGCAACAGTATCAGCTAAATGGAATTTAAAGCCAAAACAACAAGAAAAGCCACTGCGCATGCGTAATTTTGTGATCAAATCTAACTCAAAAACTTGTTTTCATTTTGTCTTGCGACAAATAAGTTGAGAAACGATTTTCACGTATGTAATGAACTACACATGAAATGCTTACTGGAATCGACCCGGTGAAGCAGATATGATTCTTTGGGTGGATTTAGACCCGAGCTGCGCACATCGAGAGGGCAGTGATGGTTATTTAGACACTGGGTACTCACCAGAAGTTCCTCTGTAGAGTTCTTCGGCTCGACGATGGCCAGGGACTCGCCCTGATCGTCGTAGACCATGATCTGGAGTCCGAAGTTGTGGGCTGGGTTCCGGACCCAACTCTTCACCACGGTCTCCACGTTGAAGCGGTGCCACTTGTTGGTGTTGGTGTGGTTCAGGTAGATCCTCTTCCTGCGGACCATTGGGTTGCCACGTCGTTTATTTCTGACCTTGTAGATGAGGAACATCGTTTCGCTGTTGGTCTCGCGGGTCACAGCTCGGACAAACACCCCCAGCGTGGCACTGACGATGTCTCCTGGTTCTACGTCCGGATGAAACTCGAAGTAACAGACATTCTCCATGTTTTGTAGCACTTTGTTGCTGGGAGCTGTAACAGAAACACACATGCAAAAACGGTTATTATGATCTGTCACTCAGCAATACCTCGGACGAAGTAGCAGCGCTGCAAGAAAGGAGCAACATTCAAAAATAAAAAATAATCGTTTCATAGACTACATCTTGCTGTCAAGACATTCATTGTTTGTTCATGATACAATTTACAATTGAAATGCAATGCAAGTATTAAGTAACCACCAATTATCACAAATAAACAAGTGATATAATTATATTATAATGATAACCTATAAAATTAGGTAGTTGCCTTAAATATAGGTAAGCTCGTGACAGGTATTGTATTGTAAAATGTTCTATTGACATCACCATAACCGTCTTGACCAATATTTGCATTGCACAATGAGTTGTTCACGTTATAAAATGCCTTGTATCATTGAATCTGTTCTGTAGCTTGGTTGGTGGTTTGTTTGTGTTATCCTGGTTGTGTTGTTCAATTAATAGATATCATAGAATCGATGTGAAATTGATGTGCGCAGTTGTTTTGGTAATTCATGTATTACAATACAGCGTTTGTGTTTCTATTTGTTCAGCGCAAAATGACATGAAATGAAAGGATTCCCCATATTACCTACGAACATCAATTAGCTCATCTGCATGCACTGCGTTCGATTTGTCAACGCCGTTTCGATTGCATGAAATGCCATTTGCTTGGTGGCGGTAAGTGAATTGTTAATGTCCACACCACCGCGAATATTTATCACAACAGGAAACACTGGCCCACTGACCTAAATATAGGCTGCAAATTAGTACGCACTCGAATAGAACGAGTCAAGTAAGTCAAACATTTCCCAGGAATCGCAAGACGTATCACCGCTGCGGTTTGTCGGACGTCCCAACTGACCCCAGGATCACTCAACAATTACCGAGGTATTATCGTGTTGACGGATAGACATACGCACATCATCGGGCAGCGCGCTAAGAGCTGCTATCAAAGGCTAGGCGTCTCGAACGGCGCCGAACATAGTACCGACCGTTTAGTGGAACAGCAGAGGGATGACAGACAAAGCAGATAAGAGCACTATTGACATCCTTTGGTCAGCGTGGCTTCGACCTTGAAACCCCAACAGCGAATATGAGAAGCTTCTGTAGCAATTTCCCAAGTGTTCAAGGCCAGGGAAATGCATCATCAACGACCTGTGATTTGGAAACTGAGCCCTCCGAAGAATGAACAAAAATACTCATGCAAACCAGGTAGTGGATTATGTGTCTCCTTTAGGAAATTGAGCAAAAGACCATAATGGACATAAATCCGATGATAGTTTCATCGGGACACACGTCATGTTCTTTTTATTACCTATTACGCCCACCTCAGTTTCTGATTCATGTACATAAAACACCACAACGACTCAATTATAATATGATGGATTTGGCCTGATGGCACAACTCTGGTAAAGATTTTCCTTCCTAATTTGAGATGAACTGGACCAATATCAATCCCTTATCTGTAGTGGTTCTTCTTCGAGTACGGAAAACCTATATGCTATAATAATCGCACTGAGGGGAATCCCCTACTACTGTTGCTGAATTAGGTAAACAATACACTGTGTAAACAATCACTGCAGGAGACCAGTGAGGTCTTTGACAGCTGTTGAACGTTCTCCAACTCACTGGGCGTCTGTTCCTGATGGGGCCAATCATAAACTGGCGACATCGCGAGCGAACCTCCCACAAAATTTCAAGGGTAATTGAACATTCGTCTTAAGGACAGTTGTCGTCTTTGAGAGACAATCGGCCAGGTTTTTGTCAATGAATCTGGCATGGAATCGATAAGGAGCTCTCGAACGGGGCGTGGGTGGAGGCGACTGTGGAAGGTCAGGAGCAGAGATCACTGGGACAGGTTGGGAGGAGGAAGAGGAGGGCGGGTAATTTCATTATTTATTTTTGGGTGATGATCAAATACTGGGGACTGATCAAGACCCCCTCCTCTGATAGTCTTAGTCTAGTTCAGCCGAATATATTTGGCCAAATATTCTGGCTTTGATTACCCAAATATATTTGTAGAATATGTCACACTAGTACGTCACTTGGATAATTTATCAGTCTGTGCTTCGCTGATCGAATGTATTCAAGTCCGAAAGGAACACGCACTTCAAGTACTCTCATGGAATACATGTATTTAAGAATGTATTAAGGGATATATCAGGTGCTGGTTGTACATCTCTTCCCGATTCATGTATTGATACTTGACAATAGTAAATTCGATCATGAGAAACATGATTCCTGAATCCACGAAATGTTTGTTTGCACTTAGGCTCCTATATGTTAGAGAACTGAAATGCAATGGACATCCTCATGCTTCAAGAAAGTTGTACACTATATTTGTAGACAAATATTTGCTTAGTTCAACGACAAAACTAGTTATCGCGTAACTTGGCTCACCGAATCTGGCAATCAAGCGAGAATTTTACACCAGATGTCGGGCATCTATCTGGAAAATTGACAATATCGGTAATTTAAGCCAATGTTAAATTTTAGCTCAAAATTTAATCTCGGGAATGTGAGTCAATGTTCGGGGATGTTTATATACATATATTTTTGGTGTGCGTGATACGTGAAAACTGTTATCGATAACGGTGACAACAGATTCCTGAGTGAGCATATTATTATTTGAATACTATCGTAAAATCCGTAATATAGCTAAACGTTGGAACAACAGTTAGAACGACCGTGAAATCATTTTAAATCAGCCCCCTCAGTGACAACATCTCAACAACAAAACTATATAGGTCGGTGGGACTAGATTGTGTTTATATATTTGCATGTGGAACGACATACGTAGATATCTTGGAAGGCAGCTATTTTAGGCACCCGTGGCATTAATATTGCAGAAGCACATTGAAGAATAGTCCCACTGCACTTATGAGTCACTTTGTGTTATTAAGGTGATTTCTACCAGTAATAGTACCGATGCTTAATAGTCCCAGGGCTGGAGCTTTAATTAGCAGATCAAGGCTACAATCTTGGCGACACACTATCAGCTCCGGTACGATATCGTTGGATAAGTCAAAATACTCCCTAGATATAAAAGGTATACATTTATCAATATAGTGTAGCAGAAGATACCTTACGAAAATGTGGGATGTCTGGGATTTATCACACTGGTAAAAAAATATTATACCTGAAGCAGATAATTTGCCAAAAAAGCTACCAATCACCAAGAGAAGTGAAGAACTTATCAGGATTTAGAGGAAGCTAAGCCAGACTTGTCTCTTACCGTGTCTGATAACCGTAATGATTTTTTGCAATAACTACCTCTACCTATCTGAAGGAATCCTAGTTTGTCAGAAAGCAGAAAGAACTCAAAATGGAGGAATGTAAACTAGGCTGAAAAAGTATGACCCGATTTCAGACAAATTGTTGAACGTCTTCCCGAAAATGTCGAATACATGATAGTCCTGACAAATTGCTTGCAAACTGTTTGTTCTAATAATAGAATGGAACAAATGGACATGTTTCCAATAATAGGCAGAAAGTAATAGACAAAACACATTTGGATGTGTTTTCGCATATCACAAGCTCATTCATTTCCCAGCGTTTATAAACATGGCATGTCTCGTGGGGAATTGGTTTGATGTATCGGGGTAGAAGAGGTACGACCGCAAACGTAACATATAGCTAGAATGCGCAATGCACTTTAAATTTAGGCAGCCACGTATGAACATTGCCTGTATATGCCCAGTTAAAATCATCTGCCATGTTCGTATTAAATCTTTCGATAGTGATGGATACTGATATACAGTATAATACTTGGCCGGTGAATATCTGATATTTCACTGAAATTGTAGATATCACAATAATTTTATGCGCAAGTCGTTATTACAGGTGATTGTTACACTATTGGCACCAACGCAATAACTTCAATTAAGCAGTAATTGTATTTATGATTGGGATGGGGAATGGGTTCAGAGTTGCTCAATCCTTAATTGTATGGCGAGTGTTTACCCCCCGTGCACATTACAATTCACGCATGCGCATAGAACACATCTGCTGACCGCGCATCAAAACAAATCAGAACCAAAATTTACTATTGGCACCAACGCAATAAGATTTTAAAGGCACAATAGCAAACCTAAAATACAACTTCAACACTTTTGGAATAAAAACAAAGACATACCAAATAGTCGCACCCGAAATCACATTGGCGTCATCAAGAGCACAGAGTGTGAAATATTGTGTTTCTACTGTACCGTGAAGAAACTACCATAAAACGATTAGCCCAACAACATATCGAAACAATTAAAAATTCTGAAACAAGGCCAATGAAATATGTGTGGGGCATGTAAATAAGTATCCAATCACAAGCTAGAAACTAGAGATATTGTCATTTGCATACGTCATATTTTAGAACACTGGGCTGATATGAACTTTTCTCTGACAGTATCTTTGGCGTATATTTCGACCTATTATCAATGTCCTACAAAAAAATAATAAACCTCATTTGCTTTACGATACATTACGTTTTTTCACCAACTCCTCTGAATTGTCAAAATGCAATGTCAAATAGCCTACATGAAGGAGTCCATACGTTTTCACCCGAGGATAAAGAAATATAACATAGCTTGACGTTATGAGTTGCTAATATTGAAGAGGTTTATAGCTAGTATACTATATACCCGAAACCGAATTCGAAAATCACCCATATCGTCCCAATAATTTTGTGTGAGTGCCGAGAACAAAGTTTCATTTAGGACATTCACAGTTACATGTATTATTTATTTTATATGACAGTTCATATCATCAGTGATATGCAATCATGGTGAAATGCTGAATAGTGCAAATATTCTATCCAAAGCAAGCAGATGATCTATGCTAAAAGCACATAGCGTCCCAGGTGTAAAGACCATAAATCGTCCATGGCATAACATTTCCTCTCTGTGAAAACAAAATCACACGAGAGTCACATGAGCACATCCTCTAGCTGTAGCCATCCTCCCGAAAACGACCAAGCTCGACAAGAGTGCACCCCCAAAGATACTAGCTATATATAGACATACCACAACAAAACCTCACAATGTCAAGGCCAGGTTACATATTCCAGTCGCCGATTACAAGACAAGAGTTGGGTGTTAAGGGGAAGAGGAGGAAGAAAGAAAACTTCCAATGCAGGGAAAACAATTATCAGGTTTCGTCTCTGTCAGCGACTGGTTTGGAGGTGAAAAAGAATACCAAAAGTGACCGAGGCAGGGGACGGGAAGTTACTCTTTGTAATACATCTTCCTGAGTGTTATGCAATTTTTTTTTTTTTTTTGGGGGGGGGGGAGGGGGGGGGGGGGGGCGTTTGTTTCTGTTTGGAAAAGAACTTTTAAAAAACATCTCGACATATTGTCTGTTTTTACCTCTCTGGTTACTTCAACTTCCCCCACTCCATCGCCTTCGGACAAAGTCGCATTTGCATTTGTACCCCCCCCCCCCCCCGAACAAATATCAACAAGTGGCGATCCGATCATTTGTCTGTGCTCAGAACTGCATATCACCTCTTTGTCGCTACCAGGACAGGCCGTTTATACCTCCTTTATCACCACTAATGATTACAACTCGATATCAACAAGGTTTTATAATGTCCACTCTTTATCGCAGTGGACCCAAGAAGCTAAGGATTTGTCCCAGACTTAGTTCAACAGTCGAATACATAAGTCTCTCCATTATGGGATTTTTTTGGAATACCTGTTGAGGTTCACGATCACGGATGATGTCCAATCGTTGAAGAAGTTTGGACTTGATGTTGGACAAGTTGGTTATATAACTGGAAATATTCATCTGGATCATTGCCATTTCTTATAAGCGAAAAGCGTTCAGTAATAAATCATATCGAACGACGGTTAGCAATTTGTTGCGCGTATTATTGAAAGTTTATTGTTTGACTACAAAAGACTGTTCATGTACTCTGATGAAGTGTAGGAAATGATATAAGCTAAAGACAGTATGCGAACTCTCACTGGGGGTATTTCCAGTACGAGATGGTCCAAAAGAAGTAGAACTGAACAAGCATCATGACCATCCAACATTCCAGCAAAGAGGTAACCTTCGCAAATGCGTTACAGCGCTGATATGGAAGAACTTGAATGCATCGCAGGGCACCATGAATTGAAACAAATGGATCATTTCAAATGGAACTACTTTCTTCACCGTGATCATCTTACTTGCTATTTATATATTGCGCAGATCGTTACTATAAATAAATCAGATTTATAGATATAAAAACGACAACAACTGAATTATCTACTTCCGAGGAAGCCACAGCCCAAAAAATACCTGCGGCACTTAAGAAAGTATTTATTTATCGCGATTTTCTTTATACTCCCACTCAGTCGTTGTGTGATCAATCGTGTTTACAACGCGCTCTTTCTGCCCAAATATAATTCGATCAACCTCGACCCAGATTCCAAGCGAACGGATGGAGTTATTGTGAGTGCCTTTGTGCCTATGATAGCGGTGACATCGGAGGTACTGGAGTTAGCTGTGGCCCTCTTGATCATGCACGTATTATGCCAACTTCCTTCACTTTCCTTTTGTGGTGAACCTCTGTGCTGAACAGATCGAGTGGGGTTCCCGAGATATTTCTGTTCTTCGCTCATTTGTTTAAGGAGGACGGGGTATCACTCTTTATCACACAGCATTTTTTCTGAATTGTAATGCTTTTTATTGTCCTGAAATCTGGACTCAAATTCGAAGAGAACAAAATTAGCACAAAATCAAGGATACTACTCGTTATGTCGCCCAATTAATTAACGTTTTTATATAATGAAAAGTACTTTCCTGCCATTTACAGCCATAAACTCACACCCGAATACCATTACGTAAGCGGGTAGTCTCTGTATAAATGAATGTATATTAGTTCAATCACGGAGGCGATAAAGGGGGGCACCAAGAATTATTTTCGTCACAAGCTTCCTGTCACAATTGGCGGCGACGGATATCATGATATGATCGCCAGGCACTTTTGTCACCCTTGACTCATTGCATTATCTCTTCTGTGAATCATGAGAGCCTGTGGACATATGGGCAACAACAGTGTTGTCACGCAACATCCAGGGATAAAATGCCGCCGATCCCTGGGGGAAAGCGGTAAAAAAACACTTGATCGACTGGGTCCCGGTTCTTTACCATAGACAGCCTTCCTCCTCTGTGGATTATTTTTGCGGCCTCTGCGCGTTTCGTTCTCTTCGCCAATGCTGCAGCCTCGTCCAAATGGAGATCGGACTGGACCACCCGCTGGGAGAAAAAGGACGACAAACTGTTTCATTGCACCCTTGAGCTGACCGTATAATTACCCGCGTGCCACTGACCTACATCCGACTTGGCCGGGCACCGACCGGTCGGTACAGTGGGACGACCGTCGTCCTCCATGGCAGCCACGAGACAGACGCTCCGGTCGAGTCCTGGCGCCAGCGACGCTCGCTCCCAGGGTAACCTTATTAGATTGCATGGCATCATTCCCCACTTGATTACATCGTTTATGCAATATATCAGTGTAAAAAACCGTACTTTTTTCTGTTCTTTCCTTTCAGCGTGACTTTTATGCATTGTATAATGTGTGTTTTTTCCTCCATAAATAAGTGGAGGAAATGTTTTCCTGACGAAAAACGTAAAAAGGTCAACAAGTTGTGACGGCCATACATTATATGTATTACGTAATACAGAGGGGTGTTTTGTTCAGGAGCTTATCAATCGCTCCTTGGGTGGCGACCGTGGATCTTGTGTTTTGTTCCTACATTTTGGCCCCGGAAAAACACCATAAACTTTGCGATATATGACTAAGTAAAACATTAAATATGACGTTTGGAAATACACCAACAAATTGTTTTTGGGGTAACCAATCACTGGTGCATATTTCTGGGATGAGAGCTTTTCCATTCCGGTAAACTTTCCCAACTGAACTCATTCAACTGAAGAAACCCGTCTATAAAATCGCATGGTATGGGGTCAAACAGTGTAGTTCTGGAAAATACCGTAATATTAGCAGAATACCCTTACGAAATTATTAAACTTTTCACATTGTCAATGGCCAATTCGATGAGAAAACAAAGTCAATGTTTAAATGAATTCAGTGACATTTGATGCAATTGCTACTGTTATAATTTACTTATATCTCGGATATTATAATCAATCTTACTTCGACTGAAAATTCGCATGATTGTTATCAGTGATTGTTGATTTGTATTTTAGGAAACAAATGGTAAACAAAATGTTCATATCAACAAGAAAGCAATACAGCAAGCGAAATGGCAATGGCGCATAATTATGTAACAGTCGTCTACCTAGTTTTGCTTAATTAAATTAGGATTTGTCTCGCCGAAATTCGAAACCCCTTGCCGAAAACAACTTCTGTTATCCAATCAGACGCCCCCTTTGCGGTTGTGCATAATTGTGCACCTTTAAGCGAGAGTGTAGCTCGAAAATAGTTTCCATGTAAACGACACCGCCAGCACATTTCCACATACGTGATAGCTATGTCAATGTAGATGCTGGGGGGATTTTTGCACGTAG
Organism: Terebella lapidaria; assembly: GCA_949152475.1. Lineage (NCBI taxonomy): Eukaryota > Metazoa > Annelida > Polychaeta > Terebellida > Terebellidae > Terebella > Terebella lapidaria. The sequence continues at coordinate 27,748,808 of OX424560.1, forward strand.
GCAACACGAAGAGTTAATGTTGACCCTGCTAATAATTAGTAATGCTCGCTTCCCTTTTTCAAGGCTTAACGTAGAACAATCTTGAATGGTCTACACATGTGACATTTTTAGTTATTATGATATGTGGCATGTATATTGAAATTCGCTGAAACATATATGACATTTCATACTTTGGGGACCGTCTCGTGATAATGGCAGGATGGGTTTGAATATTTGGTTGGACTTGTTTTTTAAAGTGCTCCTTACATCACCAAAATTCTGGTTGTAAGACTGCTTGTATTGGTGACAATAAGTTAATAAGTACATTTCAATAGGTTCATCGTGCGGCTTGTACAAAACGAGCCACAGTGCAGGAAAATAAATGAAAGAACTTTCCATGAATAGGTCGGAAATGTGTTGCTTTTGTTACAGAAATTGCAAAGGTAATTCACATTTAAGTTTCATCAAATGTAACTAAATGTTACAGCTGTGTTCAGCTGATGAAAGTAGAAATGTATACCGACAAACAGACAAATTCATATTCCAAGACCGAATCCATGGACGAATTTTACAAGATCATTGTGAGTAGTCAAATCCGAGAGATACTAAGGTATCAAAGTCAAAGCCATGTGAAAATCACAGACACCCAGCCAGCTGAGTGTGAGATCAGGTGCTCCGGAAGAGTGAGCATCTCCTGCCCCGAATGCGACACCCGCTGTGATATCCACACTGGCATATCGAGACGGAAATATATGCACAAAACTATAAGGATGGGATGATATCTTCCATCATATGTGTGACAGGCTTGGCGTAACCTTCAACCAGATCATAGTGACGACCATAAAACTTCTTGAATGTCGACCTCAGCCTAGGCATTTGGTATCCTTGTTTGAGCAATTTGGTAGTCAGAACCTGTGCTCTAACTATGAATTCCTGGTATGATGAACATGCTCTAGCATAACGAATTAACTGGGACACGTAGACGCCATAGGCTGGTGATGCTGGGATATTACTGCTCAAGACAGGAAAGTTGAAAATGGGAATCTGTTATACCTCTGAATAATGTTTACATGAACATATACCCACTGCATCTAGAGTTACTAGTACTGGAAATTACATTTTAAAGGCTGTTTACAGCAACATTAAGTGCACATCCCTAAAGTTTCCAGTTCCGAATATAGTGGTTAGTGGGCAGATTGTGTGTTCATTATTTCTGGAATAAGTATAGACGATATTTGCGATATGATCATGTGTTCAGAAGAGCACCTTTTTATCTGAAGATAGCAAACCGACAATAGACTGTAGTTGTGCATTTTGCGCATTTTCATGATACTTTTCGATTGTTTGGCGATTTCATACTAATAACATTGTAGTAGGAAAACAATTATTGCATAATGTCTGTCCTTCGTACGCAAAACTGAATTTGGATATGAATGTTTAATCGGAGTTTGTTTCTGTTCGAAGATGTATTCATTTTATTTGAATACATTTTAATCGATTCCAGATACAAGGTACATCGGAACAATACTCTATTCGAAAAATGTTGTTTTTTAAAAAAAGCAGAAGAAAGTTCTATCTATTTAAATACACGTTTTTGCTATACTTGTCTATTGAAATTGCACATTGGAATCTGTGATGGACCATACAGATCTAACATGGTGACGTAATCCTAGTGACGTCATCCAAAATCGACAAGACAAATTATGTGATTTGTTAATAATTGTGAATTACATTATATACAATTCTGATGTACATGTGATCCAGTTATACAATTTTCCCACCAACATTAGTTATACATCTATAAATAGCTATTCCGATAAGTTATTCTCAATAAAAACAATAATAAGTTATATCAATTTTCGCAAGCATCAATGTAAGAAGTCCTTATCTTTTTACTATCAAAGAAAATATACATATCTCGGGGCCTTTTCATCGTGGAACTTTCTTCAAGTTTCAACTGCGCATGAATATATCATACAGCGAATGCCTATAAACTATATCATATGACATTCCTAAACAATGAGATCTGATTATTTTCGATATATTACATTGCTACCGATCGTCTGTGCCTGTAGGGGGAAAATGTGCCTCGAGGGTATAATATTTGACAAACAACTTGGTTCAGATGCGTGATTTGACATGTTTTGTCATGATAACATATCCCTGCGAATAGACCTTTGCAGGTACCAAACGTCGAAACGCGCGTTAAAAATCAAAAGTAAATTAGCGAAACGCCTGAATGTAACAGTGCTGCGCTTGTTTTCCTGTTTCCCTTGGAAAAAATCATGTTATTTGTGTGGGACAGATATTCCAACAATACGATTACATTCTACGATACTGTAGAAATCGCTTAATGTGTGTAATTAAGCGGACTAATTAACTTGGTTGACTGAAATAAATATAGTTATATACAGGCAAACTGCACTGTAACCATTTTCCGTTGTAGTAGTAACACATTCGGTTTTTGTACGAGTCATGTAGAATTTTGTCACACCTAATCTACCAATTATTTCTGCTCGACATTTTTCGGATCAGGTTGAAAATAATTGTACCAATCGAGAACCCAGTAGGTTAAATGGACTTTTATTATTGGAACATTTCACGCAAAGAAATAGGAACCATTTTTGAGACCACAGGAACAAATTTGAGACCACGGAGTAAAAGTTATTCAGTCGTACGTCAGACAACTGACGTCACTTCCTGTTGTGATATCACTTCGTTTTTAGTCAATGCAACTTTTGTGAGGTTGGACGGAAGCTCGTTATATCTGAGTATTGGCATGATTGATTGATACATCTAGGAAGACTAGATCTAGGAAACCAAATATCAATATTAACTCCCACGTAAATTAGGTATAAAATAACACCTGTAATAGTTATAAAGCTATTATTATTATTATACGTACATGAATACCACATACCCGTATTGCACTAATATACAGTAAAACGTCTGCCAGACCCCTTGGAGATTGCAAGACTGCTCGCAGATCGAGAAGATCGCGGCAATGCTAAGTGACCTGTGATGACCGAACAACCTTTGATTTCAGACACTCTCTCATTCAGACAACATTTCAGTGTTTGAAACTCCCGTTTTATTATGCATGCGAACTTCCTCTTCGAATGATGTAGCAACTCTGAAATTATAGCTTCAATGAATAGAAATCTTATTCAATGTAAGGTTTCTATTAATTTTTATTACAATATGAGTGGCCTATTAGATATAGTTGTGCGTTCTATTTACTTGGTATTTACTCTAGAATCTGAAGCGCACTACCTTAAAGTGACCATTTTTGACCACCTTGTAGTGAATTTGAAGTGGAATTTTATACTGTCTCAAAAGACTCATAAAACGCAGTTTCAAAACGATATGTTTCCGATATATTTTGGTATTCCTATATGAATTTTCCGTTGCTTTTTGGTCCGGCCTCGGGACGCCTTCCTAACGTCGAGTTCTGTATTCTCAGTGGTATCCCCAAAGGCCTGTTGTATGTTGCTGAAATTCGTTTTGACAATCGGAACATATTTAATTCTACTTTTTTTTTCGTATCCTGCCCTGAACGAACTAAGAACTTCGCCTGGAAATTATTTTGATCTATCCGCTAGTGAATACGTAACACGGTTACATAAGCAAGGCCGGAGGAAAATTTGACACTCGCATATCAAATCTATTGATGTTTTTCTTCCTGTCTATACGGAATTATTTACTGATGCTCTGTGCTAACCGCCAGGAAAATACACCAGTCTAGCATGGATGTAAATCGATGCTTCTTACTTCCAATAAGAAAATGAGCTGAAAAAAAATGGATGATATTACTTTTTGACATCAGCTTGATATACTGGTCAAATTCTAGTTGGGAAGTAATATCGTAAGATGAGCTAGCTCAGGGTGTTGGACAAACCGGAGAGGAAAACCATACTGTCTCGCTTCTGGGCCAATGGGAGCACTCGTGATGTATGACGCAATATGAACTGGCTAGGATATTGGAAAACGAGGGAAGAAGATTCGTTTACATAACATTTCTTACAACAAGCTGCACGTTTTTTCCCACTCGTCACAACTAACTATTACAAAGTTTTGGTTAGTTGTTCATGGAAACTCCGCGTCAATCATTCATTCGTATGCCATGTAGGTTTCAATGATAATTTTCTTTTCTTTTTCAACTACTTTTCGTTTTGATTAGGCTATATTTAAAAGGCTAGATCCTGGTCTGTAACTAAAATGTACCGGAAAAACCCCCCAAAATCACTTTATAATTACATGATCACACGCTGTATTATCAAGTAACCCACTGATTTGCAGAATTGAGAATTTTTCTTCCAAGAATATGGATTTTGTCGTCGGAAGAGAATTTTCAGAACAAAAAAGAACCAGCTCTCCAAATTGAGTCGAATCTAACACCTTTAAATGACCTGAATATTTGTAATGGCATAATTCATTAGTCATAATTTTGCTGAGACCTCGATCAATTCTGCTATTTCAGGAAGTGCTACGGAATCGGACACCCACAGCGTATTCTACCCATAGAATTTACAAGGTTGGGAACAAATTAATTTTGCATCAGGACTGTGACACGGTCAAGGTCATGTAGCTGTTCTCACTCAAATCTCGGGGACAGAGATCGCGAATAATCCAATATTCATTGATGTCCGTGGAGGTTTGAGCATTCGACATTGGATACACAAGCAGAGGCAAGGCGCAATGCTGATGAAGTTGTTTATTTTGTAATTTTTTTCGTTATTGTATTTGTCCAATTTTGAATTCCGTATAGTGAAATTCATCATGCAACACTAGTGAGCAGTTGGCAATTATCAAGTGTCATGTCTTCATTCATGTATATGTATTGACGTATGGCATGGTGATTGTAACTGCCATGGCGGAATGCATCTCGCAAATTGACATTAGGATTCGATGGTAAGTCAAATTGAAAGTAGGCCTAATGGAAAATACGAAATAAACTCTGGATTGCACAAATAAATGTGTGAAATAACATGAAATTATTTTGCTTATCTGCCGGTTGAGCATATGCTCTGATGCTACCGTTTAGGTAGCAAGGAATCTAGGAGGCATTAAATCTGTCTAGAACAGCTAAAACAAACCCTCAGGTAATTGAATGCAAAATTTCGAATGTTTCCTCTTTCACCGATTGAGTGTGTATGAACAGATGAGTAGTATTTTATTGTGGAATAACGAGCGACAGGACGCATGAGCGAATGTTGCATTTGTGTTCTGTTGGAGATCAGGTTAAGAGATGTTGCATGCTCAATGATGTACTTACGTTGTTTTGCAATGTTCAATGTGCTGATGATCCTGACGACGGGTTCGTCTGGTCCGCCCGACTGGAGCTGGGAGTCTGGATTAGCCTCGCCGAACTTGTTCATCCATTCGCTGATCTCGGGAATCTTCGGTAATCGTTTGTCGGTTATATTCGGTGGTCGTTCGATTTTTAACTTGGCCAGAATTTCTCTACGTATCTGATCCATCCTGTATCGCTTGTTAGCCTCCCGCATGGCGCAAAACGTGCAGTTACTTTGGTCAGCCAACTCGTCAGGATCCATGGTAACTAGACTGTCACCTGTACTCTGTTCAGGGACCATCGCGCTTGGCGATACCGGTTCCTGCACGTGTTCATTGGCCCCACGTGTGTTGCTATGGATATGGCGGGTGCGGTGTCTGTGCACGTGTTCCGAGCTCGCCGACTGTCCCATGTACGTGTTATCCGTGTGCTGGTCATACAAACCGGCGCCGTGTCCCACGACGACGCTCGGGTATTCGACCATGTCCACTGGGGTGGCCTCCTGTGAGCCTTGTTCCTCTCCCCACGGCTCACCATACTCTAAGTCGGGAGAACCCGGGGCCCCGGCAGAGTACGCGTTCTGCCAGGGGTTGCCCGTGTGTTTTCTGGACGTATCCCGGTCATGATTACTGGCAGTGAGGTCAATGAGGAGGAGCGTTAGGGACACTACTGAGAACTGTGAGCGCATACTGACCAGTGTCCGCGTGGGGTGACGCCGGACTTCGCTCTACTTGCTCGGTTGCTCGTCAGTGGAGGCGAGAGGATGGGTGGTTGGTTGGTTGGTGGAAGAAGTTGGTGGTAAGCCGTCGGAAATCGGCGGATGTGTCCTTGTGAACAGTGCTTCTCTTTCTTAAATCTTTAAATCCTTATATACTTGGAGCGTGGGAGGGAGGAGGGGGTCCGCTATCCATTGGTCGTGGGCCCAGTGGAATGGCAGTGGGGACCCCCGAGTGGGCTCCCGGTGCCAATAGCGACTCGTCCGCGGGGGTAACACATGCGCCCTTGTGTCTCGTCGGCTTCACTTTAGGGGAGAGTATGGGAGAGGGTCGGGCAGTGGCGAGGTGTGCCCGTTGTGTCACCAAGATTGCGAACGTCCCGTGCCGTCCGTCAGTCAGTTCTGGCTAAGGCTTGGTCCACCGTCCTCCAGTCGCCATTGGGGGGTAGGTACTAGCCACTGGACAGCCACCGGCCCGAGCAATCAATAGATCAGATGGCACTGGCGGTACCGGCACCAAACAGCAAACAGCGATCAGCTGACTGTTGACGGATTAGTCCTGGTACATTACCCGTGCGTTAATCACATAAAGCGGAACAAACGCCACACCGGTTCTAGCTGAGCAGAGACAACGGACGATAGAAGCGACAGTCTCTTGTTTTCATCTCTGGCCAGTGTCGAGTTGACTGTTCACGACGTCTCTGGCGACGGTGGTGGAAGTCACATGCGCGCGTGTATTACGCGGGAGAGGTGCGATATATATGATCAGCTGATGGTAGCAGAGACGGGACCGTGACAGAGCAAGCTAAGCTGGTACGGCGCGATCCTGACTGCCTGGGCTACTGCTGGTCACACGGTGGTGGTTATGTGCTACATTTGTTCCATCTATTGCATTGGCTGGCTCGTTACCTACCCTGCATTCCCATGCTTTGATTCCTCTTGCGCCTAGCCTCTAGAGATATATAACCATCCAAATTGCCTGACCCCGTATAAAAGTATTAATTGGGTCCCAGTAAATTCCAACATGGAACAAAGAACATCTTCCATTGTTTTATCTACGTTGCTACAGACCAAGCTTACTGGTGCCGCCTATATCAACGAGATGCCAACAGTCACAGACGGATTGCCTTCTCGTTTCCAAGCTAAGTAAAGAGCGCACAAGTGGATGCCATACATAATGCTATTTCTCGGGCCATAATATAAAATATATTACGGGGGAGGCGTGCCAGGCGAACTTTTGTGAGATATTTCGACAGTGCAACGGGGTCGGCAGACTGAACAAGGGGGATTTGGGTACGGTGCATGGCTGGACGTAAACTGTGAGGGAATTATCGAACTTCTAGCTGAATAACCAGTGTCGAGACTCCGCGTGCTTTGACGCGTTCCCTTGTGGAATCGTTGTTTTTGCGACGCGTTCTCGATCCCCTCACCAAAGCATTCCGCATACCTCGGCGTTATCCCACTGCACTCAGCAGCCGCCATCAATCATCGGACTTACCTCAACCAGTGATTACAAATAGCACATTCCGTAATCGTCTATACATAGATGGCGTTTTAAAAAAGCCATGCAAATATCCCCTCTTCTTCCGGTGCGATGGCATATATCTCTAGGTATTCGCACGTTGATGGTATGCAAGTTTAGAAAACACGTGTCAGGTTCGGCCATGAATATTTAGAAATTTCATGGTGTTTTTTGTTGTTGATAGAGAACAAACCGGATTTTCTTTTTACAAGATGTTGCGTATTTCGCGCGTTTTACTCTAGCAATTAAATCGTACAGTCAACTGTTACAAGCAGGGCACATGTCCGGAAGAATTATTAGAATCTGCCGGGAAGGAAGATTTCCTCTGTTGCAAACTGACAGAACGAAATTATTCGTGGAATTTTTAATAGTGGCAATATGCAAACAAACAAGCAACTCATTGTTTAGATTACCAACTTGCTAAGGTCATCAGAGCACGCTATGAAAACGAGGTTAGTTGTTTTTGTAATAATGTGTTACATAAGGTACCGATAGTATGTAGGCCTACGGTATTTGTTATAGTTCGATACATTATTGGTAACAACATCAAGTAGACCATGGAGCAGTGAAGCACTAATAAATGCGTATGGGAATATTTGCTGATGCAGATGATGAAAAATATCTTACCAGTATAACATATACGAAATCATGCGCAAACGCAACGTACTTGAAATCTAATGCTATGAAAATACCGAGTACCGAAAATGTATACCGACAAAATCAGTACAAGCTTTAAAGTTGGAATCAATTTTAAAATCAGCCAAATTTAGCGTTCTTGTTTGTCACGCAAACTTGAAACTACATCTCGAGAGAGTCAGGAATATATAGAAAATATGCACAGTTCGACAACAGATACTCAGAAAATTGCCGTTAATCGTGCATGAAAACAGTGGATAGAGAATGATCGGCCTGCCTACATTGCCGGTTGCCACAGTATCTAGACAAATACCAATGACGTCATGAGACTGTGTGTAGAAGTCGCTCGCAAGGCGGGCCGCTTTGAGGAAAAAAATGATTTGAATCTTGATTTGGCAACTCAATTTAGGCACGTAATACACATTTTCAGACCCAAATTTGTACGATATCTCATTCTATAGACAATATAAAGCTACCACAGAGTGAATAAATTTTGTCAATTCTAAAAGTGATTATAGCTTTAATTTATTGCAGTAGCCAATGCTAAGTTTTCAGTTAGAGTTCCAAGAAGCATTATTTACCTGTTGATATATCATGTATATACACCCGGGTAATTAGACATGAATAATTGGTAAATATAATTGATATATCCTGCATGCACAGTAATAATGAGATCGTAATGACGTCCATAAAATCTTCATGAATGTGAAGATTTTGCATGTGCGTCAGTGATTTTGACACCAGCTCAGAATATCCGTGATCTATTATGAAAACCCAATTCTAGCATGTCGTGTAAGCTTGATAAAAGTGCAGTAAATGACAATCGTTACTTCAATGAAGAATCAGTATACAGAATGCGCGAAATCAAATAACCCGATCAATGCTAAAAACGGAGTCAAACGGATACTTTTCTGATTTGTTGAAAGTTTGGCCCTTTGATTATTTTAATCAGCTACACTACCACCGTTTGCTTATCGAATGAAAAAAAGCATTTCCTGGAAATTGAAATCAACCCGAGCTCACAATATGGCAATTTGACTAGACATGTATCTCGTTTGTGTAAAACGAGCTTGATTGGATCAGGTTACATAGTAGGTTGGTCGAAAGAACTGACTGTCTGGGACTGTTTTGACTCCATGGATATCTCTCTGCAAACGTGTCAATTATTTCATGTTGCTCGAATATATTACAGTAATGAATAGGAATTTTTCTCATATCATCTTACGTTATTACCGTCCGATGGAGCCAAACTTCACCCCAGAATGCCGAAATGACTAAATAATCACATTTGATATATTATTTTTTGGAAAGTTTCTATTCTGTAATCTATGTTTACAAACACTTTAGCAGAATCTATCCGATTATCAGAGGTATGGAATTGGGAATTAAAAATACTGTTTATATTTCGATAATGAATATCGACGCTACCGGTATTAAAGCAGCTGCCTGTGAGCATATGCAACATGATTCAAAACTAAATTTGAGTCCATGCATAATGATTTTGACGATTACAATCCGTCCGAGTCGTATTGCCATTCGCTTTAACACGCATTTCATATTCGAGTTCTATATATGAACAAACAAAGTATATCCACCAACCCCGAGTGTAAACAAATGCCTTCAAATGACCACTTCAAACTGTGTTTCTTCCAGATTGATTTGCGTATATAGGGTAGTCACAAAAATATTTAAATCAATAAAATGGGTACAGGTCCTGTATTTATGTTCAAAACCTTGCATGAAACGCTTTTCCATATGAGTAACATTTCTGTTTGGACTGGACTAACAAGGACTGGTTGTAGTCAAAATACATAATGTGAGTACGTCCCATTCAGTTAATTTCACATGTTTTAATTGGAATTTAGTTTTCAAATATATTGCCTATTTCGTACTAGGCAGACCCTAGCTTAAGTCACATGATGATGACAGTTTCATAATGTTCTTATGTCACTGCATGGAAGTCATGATATTCAGTGTGAAAATGCTTACTGGAGATCAAACATCTACCATAAACTCAATGGAATACGTATTTTTCTACTCATGCGAAAAGAATATGTTTTACCAAACGTCATCACGATCGGCCAATAGGTGTACGAAATTCATTTTTATTACAAATACGTGTATGCAGTAAATAAATTCAAAAATTTCCCGAAATCTTGATAAATAGGAGTTCATAAAGGTTAATGAAATTCCTCAAAATTTTCCGTTTTCACCTATCACTTGAGTTATGGATTGGATAACGAGGTGCTGGTCGCTCAAAATATCCTAAATTTGGCATTGACATCATGCCTCATGCAAAGCTAGGAAGCCTGAATATAACATAAACCTGAATATGAAATTAGTAATACATTTTTTCATGCTCTCGGGATCCGCATTTTTCTGGGTGATTTATAGCGTAGAAATACTCGACCATTGGCCTGAATGATCCACATACATCACAGCATTCTGAGAATTGTTGTTGGTAAGCCTATTCGACATCAAATTTGTTTGTTGGTCTAAATAAACAACATTTGCTTGTACTGGCATAACTTTGTGAAATATTCCAAAACGTTTGAAAACTTTATGTTGCAAAACGATGGTATAGACCAGGAATCCTTCACAAATATAATGCGAAACTTTGATATACCGGCACTCCTACTCTAGATCGAAAACCACACCACACTTCTGTGAAGTATATATGTTTGATTAGGAATTCACCCATACACATGGCTATCAGATTCTTTCCACAACCTGCAGAACAAATATGTGATGTTACCAAGACTGATTTTTTAAAATTAACTATAAATCAATGCTAGATAGTGGTATTAATTTGGTAACGATTACTTGATAAAACATACAAGTAATGAAATAAGTATTGAAACCATAACATCAAAAACTAATCAAATGTGTAATGATAAAATTTTACATGGTTTGGTGCGGAACTAGCATTAACCTTTGACAATGAATTACCGGGAGAATATTGTCCAGGAGACAAATTTGGGGTTCAATGAACCTAGTTCTCGATACTCTCTTCCTGAACTTGCACTCAGTTGCTCTGTATCAATAGCTGCTTGATCTGACAGCAAACCAAATCGTTCATCAAAACACCAGCGAACGATTCAACACCTGGGACTGGATAAACGTGTCTGTGTGTAATGTATTTGGACATTCACACAACTTTCCATGTGGCAGACGAGTGTTGTTCGACCAGTGTTTTCCGTCCAGATGCCAGTCGCAGTTTCGAGATGAACATGTGGACATTGAGTTCACTGCGTCCGAGTCCAAGTCCAGGTCTGCGTGTTGTATGTGACGGAGTATATTTTTGCTATCTGTTGCTGACTGGCGCTGATCTTCTAACAAAAGCTGACTTGTCGGACTTTTAGGACACAATCTGTCTCGTGGGACGATACCTGGAAGTGCAAAAATTCTGGCTCTCTTTTTGCCCCCTTTCGTTTCGTTTAGCGACTTGTGAGATTGCTTTTGAATATCCATCAATTTGATTATTATGAAAAGGTTGGGCGCTGAGAGAGGCAGATAGAAGCGAAAGGGGGTAATAAAAAACGAAGATAAACCAGCAAAACAAACAAGCGTGAAAGGAGCAGAGTGGGATGTAACGATGATAAAATCTTCTGTACACGCCCAGTTCAATTATTATGTGAACGATTTTTATGATTGGGAACACAGTTTACAAGATTAGTTTTTTCGCACTTGGTACGTAAAAAGTTTCTTTTTCAACCACGCTGTTTAACTGTGTTATCTCGTATTTTGCTACATGCGGAGAACTAAATGGCCTTGAGCACTATTAGACAGAGAAAAGCAAAATTTGAAAATTGCACAATACTTTTTATAATAGCAAACTTATTGTACTTGAGGATGTGGTGCGATTTCCCTTGTGGATTCAATACCCAGAACATATGCATTCTCCCCGGATCAGATGGCCAGATGAGGAGAATTTGTTTAACCCAGATAGGTAGCTAGTGTGTACCTGTCGTTCAGGTGATTTGTTTTACTGTACTTGTCATGTTCGCAATATAAAACATCACGTGTTTTGTAGTTACATTTTCACATCCATCATCATGTAGCCCGTCTAGTTTACCTGATAGGTGCTGATTAGCAACCCACATACAAACAACGTTTTTTCAGAGCAATATATTATGTCGACATAGAACAGTCGAAGTAAATAGCACTAGGATGCCGTTTTTGGACATATATAAATGCAATTCCACTGCATCATTGCCTGGAAATATTTACTTAAGAGATTATTTTGTGAAGCTTACGTTTCCGATGTTCACACTTCAATCTTATGGGTGATAAAACCATCAGTTATGGGTTTTTAAAGTGGAATAATCGGTTTCCAAAATTCGCTATCAATTAATTGGCTAGCATATATTAGATGATATAGCACCATTACAACCACCAAAATACGTCCGCATGACCCTGCAGTAGAGTTTGAACATACCGTAAAAACGCACGCTGTGAACGAATTGTTTAATCTGCGCTAACATGAGCAAAGATATGAATTTCACTATATTGTTGTTATTTGCAACACAAAAGAATCAAACATGGTAATCGCTCCGTGTGAAACTATTTTTTAAATCCGATTTTCAATGTCAAATTTAAACAAATTCGTGTGCGCATTGGAACTTTTGCATTGTACAACTGCTCTGAGGACAGCTACTGATCACTTCGAAACAGAAAATCAAAAACCGATTATCCACTTTAACTGCAAGGCGACAGAGGCGAATTGGGTTATAGCTGTTACCCATAAAAGCATCCCTGTGAGTAACAATCGAGCACCATTTTGAGCGGACGTGTTTCTATATTCATATGAAGTCTAGTTCATTCAAAGTAAAAGAAGAGTTAAACGATAAAACGAATAGCCAGTTCGTTCAAATTCATCTGCAGGTAGATTGGAGATGCCATACTAGTATCACTGACTATTTGGATAATTTATGCACCTACATCAGATATATCCAGACGAACTGGGAATCGAAGAAACAACTATTTCTCCAATATCAGCTTCCAGCATCAATTATGCACAAAATCATATGACAAACGCGTCAATTTTGATTCTCCTATCAGTAATATCTACGGAGCCGCTGAAAGGACATGGAAGAAATATTTTTTGACATATGGTTATTGCGTTCCTTCGCAATATTATCGCGTTCCCTCGCAATCCGGATCGCGTTCCTCGCATTGTGCTGACGCCAATGACTTCTGAGAAGGTTATTCCACAAGATCGCGAGGGAACGCGATCCGGAATGCGAGGGAACGCAATAAGATCGCGAGGGAACGCGATAATATCGCGGGGGAACGCGATCCGGATTGCGAGGGAACGCGATCCGGATTGCGAGGAAACGCAATAAGATCGTGAGGGAACGCGATCCGGAATGCGAGGGAACGCGATACTATTGCGAGGGAACGCAATAATTATGTGAGGAAACGCAATAATATTGCGAGGGAACGTAATAACAATGTGCTAAAAATATTTCTTCCATGCCCTTTCAGCGGCTCCGTAAATATCCCTATCTTGACCAGTAATATGCCAGCATCACCAGCCTACGGCGTTTACTTGTCTCAGCTAATCCGCTATGCTAGAGCATGTCCATTTTACCAGGGATTCGTTATCAGCGTGCAGGTTCTAACTTCGGAACTGGTCAAACAGGGATATGTGATACCTAGACTGTTGTGACACTAAAGAATATAAGAAGTTCTATGGTCGGCACTATAATCTGGTTACCAAGATCATTCCATCATGGCCAAGCCCAAGCCTATCACACACATGATGGAATATATCATCCTATTCTCATACGCCATTGTGGATAGCACATTGATTGTCTCGACAGGAGATGCTCACTCTTCTGCACAACTGATCTTGCACTCACTGGATGGGTGACTGTGATATTGACAGACTTTGGTGTCTTTGACCTTGAAACTATCAGTATCACTGTATTCAATTTTGACATTGAATTCGGTTTTGGAATATGAATTTGTCTGTTTGTCGGTTTTTACTTGTGTTTTATATGACGATGCCTCATTCTTACCCTCAAAACATGGGCGAATCTGATCTGTTATCATATATACAGGGTGAGCCAAAAACAGTATACCGAAACAACATGCTTGTGGTGTTTTTCATGGAAAGTAATAAATAATAATTAATAGTGAAATATTAAATTAATTTAACACAATGAACATTTCAAGTTCAGTTGAACGCATAACATGCATAACCATTCCAGGCAAGACAGAGTTCCAGCTTATGATAGATATGGTTGACCATGGAACAGATAATGTGGTCGGTTTTGGACGTGATCACACATTGAGTTTCAACTATTGAATTGTTCATGGTTTAGCATCACCAAAACACTTGTTCTTGATAATGCGCCATAGATTACTCTCCAGTTGAGTTAGATGTGGAGAGTGCATCGAAATACCTATTTTTGGAACGTCCAATAGCATTGAAGAGCTGTGTATTAAGGCATTATGATGAATGCTCGTCAAAAACTGGGCTTCATTATTTATGATTAAAGCGAAAATTTAAACAGGAGTCACCTATATGTCACCGCAATCATTGTGATATAACTATAAAAAATAAGCACTCCCAATACGGGAGCCCTGAATAAAGGTAAACAACCAGTAAGTTGTTTCGGTATACCTTTTTTGGCTCACCTTGTATAATGATAAATCAATATTCATATCGTTTACTTCTATCGTTTGTCTTTGGTATAAGACAACTTGACTTCCGTGTACATCCCTTCTGTGAATCAAACGCTACGGCAGCGGAAGTCTGTTGTATAATATGTGGCGACATCTCCGAAATGGACATATATGAAAGACTGAAAAGTGATAATCACAAAACCCCGCGGTTTTATTTTGAATTGTTCATACTTCGGTTTTTCAAAGGTGAGTTTTTCATTATAATACATCATATGAAAAATGTTTTGTTAAAATAGCCCGTATAATTTGCACAATAGTCTTGTGCTTCAGCCTTGTGCATCGTCAATATGATGCAGCGGTGTCAGAAATACGGAACTACTCTCAAACCTTGGTGTTCTAAATGGTATCACAGTTGTTAAGCTGCAGGATTCAAACCCGGGAGGTTTCGTGGGTTTGAATCCCATCAGTGGCCGAAGGATTTATCATGGTGGATCCTCACCCAAAATGAGTGTGCTGTGGGCTCAATGGGAAGGCTGACCACTCAGCCGTGAGTTACTCACCTACGAGTACGATATTGGGGGACTTCCTGGTGTGATTCAGGAATAGGGATTATTACACCATAGGGTCTGCAGGTGCTATGTTTACCGGGCCTGGTTGACACCAGGATAGCTTCATGGTCTGGTAGGGACACCCCTATGCCATGTCCATCAGCGGTATGATAGGAAGCGTGTGACATAGCCATGTTATGCAGTCTCAAACCGAAATGGAACTGCACAAATTTGTATACATATCACACCCTATAATTACAGTAAGTCGCACAGCATATACACAAAAATTACTATTTTAAATACTAATAATAATGATTTTTTTTACCAATGTAAGTATCAATCTATTACCACCAATTCAACTAGATTTTGATTATGACAATAACAAACATAATATAAAACATTTTGCAATAGAAACAAAGCCCGACCAATTAGTTTATCCAAAAACACACTGTCGTCATCAGGGGCAGACAGTGTGTGAAATGATTAAATATCTCGGGCTGTTTCATTAGTACCTGCATTCAGCACAGTGACAAAGTTCCATGATACGAATATAAGTCAGACACTGAAACCAATCAATATCGAGTAGAGAAATTTGTGAAAAACATGCGAAATTCAATAACAACCGCTCGCGATAGTAATGCTACTATATTGATGAGATATAGGCATAAATACATTGGGAGACAACAATATTTTGAACAAATTTATTTCTACCAGTTCGATGACATTATATCGGGCTTTGTTTCTATTGCAAAATGTTGTATTTTACGTTTGCATTTGGTATCATCAAACATTAATTGTATTGGTGGTAATAGACTTTCACGTCAACTTGACAGTCGTTCAGTGGAATACTACCGTTTCTGAACCCCAATATATGATATATATGAGAACTCAAGTGTTTGTGCCTCGTTTTCAAATATGCATATTTATACCTTTACAATATAAACATCTTACAGAGGTATCATCCAAGTTTGTTGATTAGTTTCAATGTCTGCTGCTGATGACGCACACCCATTCCGTTTTTGGGAATGTAGAGCTCTATAGTTGTCATTTCCACCCTTCATGTCTTCTCAAGGACATATATATTCCTGTCTCCTGTCGCAGTGTTCTTTCAGACAGTGTTTCATGCCATCGTAGGCGTCGTCCATCAATATGTGTAGCCTTGCAGCGATGGCGATGGTGCTTGTTTGCATTCTCCAATACAGAAGAAAACACAAATGTGAAAAAAAAATCAACAATTTAATTTTATTAAGCATATTATGTCATGAAAAATCATATCCCCCTACTCAACGCCCCCCTGCAAACCTGGAAAAAAATCACACAATGCAGAAAAAACAACCTGGAAAAACATCACCCATATCCAAGAACAGCCTGAAAAAAACATCACCCACATGCAGCAAAGACAGAATGTAAGTATCAATCTATTACCACCCATACATCCAAATTTTGATGATGTTAATAAAAAAACGTAAAGTACAACATTTTGCGATAGAAACAAAACCCGACAAAATTGTTTATCCAAAGACACACTGGCGTCAACAGGGGCAGACAGTGTGTTAAATGTTTTTTTTTCTACTGTACACCTGATGGAATAAGTATACAACTGCCCAACAACCTATGAAAAACAAAAAAATCTGATACAAATCCCATGGAATAGATATATGACAATTATATAGGTACCCAATCACAAGCCAAAAGGCTACTGAGTTGATGGTATCCTCGGGGACAGATTTAACGTCCGCCAGCAGTGACACCGACTCAGTGGTATGAATGTAAGTATCAATCTATTACCACCAATACATCCAGATTTCGATGATGTTAATAAAAAACGTTAAGTACAACATTTTGCAATAGAAACAAAACCCGACAAAATTGTTTATCCAAAGACACATTGGCGTCATCAGGGGCAGACAGTGTGGTAAATGTAGTTGTTTCTACTGTACACCTGATGGAATTAGTATAAAACTGCCCAACAACCTATGAAAAAAAATATAAATCCGATACAAACCCCATGGAATATATATATATGACAAGTACATAAGTGCCTAATCACAAGACAAAATGCTACTGAGTTGATGGTTTCTTCGGGGACAGATTTAACGTCCGCCAGCAGTGACACCGACTCAGTGGTATGAATGTAAGTATCAATCTTTTACCACCACCACATCTAGATTTTGATGATGTTAATAAAAAACGTAAAGTACAACATTTTTCCTCGGGGTATCCTTGGGGACATATTTAACGTCCGCCAGAACTGACACCGACTCAGTGTATCACTTTACCATGATAAACTCTACCATGCGTTCTGTTACCTGAAACAATCTGCCTCTTGCAAAAATCTGCCACAAACACTTTCATGACTTTGAGCGGAATATGTTAAATAAAGTTATTTCTACTGTACCCCTGATGGAAATAGTGTAAAAATGTCAAACAACCAATTAAAAAATATCGAAATTCCAAAACCAACCTCAGGAATTGAGCGCATGGCAATTAGATAAGTACCCAATCACAAGCCTAGAGGCTACGAAGTTGATGGTATCCTCGAAGGCAGAGTTGTTGCTCACCACCTGGTGAGGTGTGGATCACATATTAATATTTGAATACCGTAGACTATATTTGTCAATCGGGCATACTTGTTTCATTTGTCAATGTTCTATCTTGATACATTGCAAGTTATATTTCTCATTTTGAACAGGACGATTTTATTGGTCACATACATAATTATTCCATAATATACCCAACTAAATATGATCAACTGAACGCATATTTTCATCAAACCAGGTACGAGATAGTGAATTGTTGAAGATTTTTGTGTGTGTGTGTACATTGTAACATAGTCTGAACAAAGAATGTTCTATCAGTTATTTTAGGATTATCTATAGAGAATATGGATTATCTATGCAGGTACTAAGTTAGTTTTTGGGCTCATGGCCTTATGTGAAGACTGCAAGCAGTTTGACTGTGAGTGTTTCATCCCTCTGTATTTCTCACAAAGGTGAACTATTCTGGATATCAATTTCCTGCATTCAACAATGTGATAATATTTACAAAGAACTCTGTCCAGGAATGTATGTACCGTAACACTCCAATTGTTTGGTCAAACGTTTTTCGATACCCATTTTCGTTTCCTCCTAAATAAATAAATCATATTTAATTGTGCATTTTCATATAATTTATCATAATGATTTTACTTCGGATTTCTTAGCTAAGAGTTAGTTATTACCAAATAATTAGCAGGCGCCTCCTCATGTAATCTGTCCATTTTGCTAACTCCTTTAAAGTGTCTTCTGCTTCATGGCTTCCGTCATCTTGCATCTGTTGTTATGATAAAATGGGAGGGTTTCGTGTATATTGGAGTCAATACGACAAACGTTATGATCACGAATAAATGCATAACGCCGTATCAGTCACAGGCAAACGGACCCTTCTCGTTTTCAATCACAATGCAACGATGTGTCGAGATTGACATTGTATTGGACAAACTGTAACTCGCTTTTTACCTTCAAAACTGAATGTAAGTGCATCAATATTATGTCTCAATCACTTCTGATACCCCCTTTTGATGATTACGATAGCGTCACATATCAGGGTGTATGGTATAATTTAATATGTAAACTAGGTAAAACATCAATTACATGACCAACAAGGTCAATTTGACGTATTATCATACTTATCCACGTGTGTGACTGTTTACATAAGAGATGTCGATATGGCTATTTATAACACGAGAGAAAATACATTAATTGGGCTATCAATTCGAATGTGCCTGGAACAGAACACGTAATAGTATGTAGCCCAACAATGCCCAAGGCCAGTCAATGATGAAATGTGAGCCACTTGCTTGGCGAAGTGTCCGTGTGGGCGATAATTTGAGATCGATTGAATGATAGTTGTAATAATATTTGCTATAGTGTGTCAGGATTGCCTTGTATTGCCATTGCAGTTGACTCACATTGCTTTTCCATATATTCCACCAACGTGAATTTATGAAAATGTGATTATACATGTACATTATAACATCAGCGACGATATACCTGAACGTACATGCTCTGAGTTATACACATGGTATTCTTTAGAATCATACTTATATTGATTGCGAATTACCAAATTCTCTAGCCCAATATTCAGATCTTAACATCTGCCATTTGTGGCTAAATTCGTTTTTGAAGTAAGAGATGTTTCGAATGTGTTGGTCGGCATTCGTGTCTATAACGATGGAGTCAACACCATCATGATATTAAAATAGGCATGAGCTTTTTTGAATGTGCAAAGTAACGAATCATTGAGATCGACGAAACATTTGCACCCAACTACACATTATGTGTGGCGTACATGAATAAATCCACAGCTAACGACGTTCATAAAATCACGTAAGTCTGCCCCGCGGAGCTAACGATATCACCGTTATAGTGTGCTCTTTGACCCTCGACAATCTAAAGACAATCAATTTCTGAATCAAACCGATTAATCTCGTTCACGTCAGAATAATTGGACGATTAAACTGACAACCAGGTCATCTACATGAAGACGAAATATCCATACACATTGGCAAAAATCCTCGGGACATTTCATAGATTTTCCTCTTCACAATACCATAGCCATCAGTAGCAATTGCTGAAAATGTATGGGAACTTAGCAGATAATGATTTGATATGTCATTTTTTCGTTACAATGGGGGTAAATGCTAGGATACAAATGATGAATGACCATGAGACTTGATATATCAAACGTCGAATATAGATAGACCCTTAAAGCACATTCAATGTGTTAATATATTCAAATTTTTAATACTTCAATAAGATTTTTATCGAAGGATTGGGTTTGGGAAAGAATGTTGAGTGTTTAGGCGACTTGTTCATACCAAGTTGGTATTTTGATATGAATACAAACGACATCATTTTGTTGACAACACATTCAAACGAATAAATTGTTATTGAATGTGTGTTACAATATCTTATAGTTGTCATTGAAGCATCTCTGTTCATACTTCGTCGAACCTTCGCATTCCATTGTTTAACACGCATGTCTCGTAAGTTGGTCAACGAGGAAGTCAACAAGTGATGTTTTTTCCTCTGCTGGATTTTCCCCTTGATTCAGCATGAAGGACAGACCGCATCTAAGTGGCTTCAGACAGTTCCATCTTGTCCAGGGCATCACCCAGGACAGCGACTTTGACATCGTGATCACAGCACGTTTGTTGACACTACAGGGCAAGAAGATGACATTGAATTAATTCCTTCTTCTGACCTATTTAAATGTAGGGCAATTTGTCGGTCTCCTATACTGGTTTTGGAAGGAAATTGCGCTCCTAAAGTGCAAATACAATAGTATTAGCCTGACAGGGAGAACTGGTGTTGCGCAACTAGCAGAAAAGCACCTCGAGCAATTACTAACCGCGTCTCGTTCGATTGCAATTGCACTTTCCTCGTCACGGCGTGACACAGTTTCTGCACCGACCGGAAACAACCGCATTACATCATAATTGTGTTACTAGTCGTTGTTACAGGATGCCTGGCTCGTTTTGTTGGAGGAGAAAGACATTCGATGTAAACAATGTGATGAGAATCGTGGGGGACATACATTATTGGATCAAGGCTAGGGGATGGGGGGGAGGGAATCCCGTGTGAAAATGTTGGAAGTGCTGGCTAGCCAAGTTTGACTCGTCATTATCAATTTTGAATAGCAGTGCATGACAGGCAAAGGTATTTTCGCAAGTCGTCGAAGATAATGTATTATTTATTATATAATAGAGTGCGGTAAAAATGATTGTTTCCATCCATTTATTCGGAAACTCGAGAAACTATTCCAAAGTACACAGTAATATATATGTTGTATTATGTATCAATATAGGCAAATGTACTGTATAGTGTGGATTTGTCTAGGTTTTGGAATGTGCCCAAGGTCTAAGAAAAGGTTCCCGGAGAAAAGCAGTGTTGAGCCGCTATTGTTTTTTTCTGTTGGCAGCAAAATTGCCGTTTGACCTTTCAAGGCCATTGAATGTCAAATTCAAGGTAACCACTGAAATCACTATATGGGACCTCACATTTGAATGTGACAATACTATATCTAATCTCTATCTTGAAGTGTCCTTGGAGTTCATTTCATACAGCTTCCATTATGGATAGAAAAGTGTCCCAAAACCATTCAAAGGCGAAACAACATTTAGGGGCTGGAAATGGCTCAAAGCAGCGTAAAATTAATTTTGCACCAAACTTTTTCTGCTGAACGGCCAGGAAATCAAAATGACTGTCACACGCACCTCGGCGGTTCAAGAACAACGAAACTTATACACATCATAGGAGTACATATAATATATTGCGAGGAATCATATGCATCAGTTAGACAAAACATCACTAAAGAGATTCCGAGAAAATGGCCGCCAAATTCCAAAAGATGTAATTTTTTAGAAGGCCGTTTTGACATTTCAAGGTAATTGAAGGTAAATTCAAGATCACCACTGAAACCGCAATAAATGATTTCACATTAGAACGTTCCAATATTTTGAAACAGGGTTCTTGCTGTGAAATACTGTAATTATGTAATATGTGGGTTGCTGATTATTTTGCTTCTATTATTCATTATTATAATTTTCAAGGGCCAACAGGAAGACAGCAATTATGCTACATATATGTTGGTCCTTCAATTTCCTTAATTTTTTTTGTACATGTACCCACTTATTCTGTTTAAAGAGTGTGTTCAGTGTCATGGGAAATTAAAATGAATTATTTACTTACCTACTTACTTATTAAGGTATGTCTTGACGTGTTCTGGGAATTCACTCCATACAGCTCCCATTATGAAGGAAAATGTGGATAAAATTTTGTTAGTCCCAAACATTTCTCAATGACGATGAAATTTTTTTCTGCTATACCCCTCGAAAAATCAAAATGGCCTCCACACACAGACCGGCGATTCAAAGACCACTAAATTTATACACGTCAAGGTACATGCGGGGAATCATTATCTAGGTTAACTTCAATGACATTCGTTCGTTTTTCATTCCTTCGTCTCATTCATACGAAAAGAATGAGTTACAGTTTATCTATTATAAATTAAACAATTCAATTTCTCTCAACTGCTCAATCCTCTTGTAAATAATGGAAGCACACGCTTGTTATATACACTCGCACCATATGCATTAATTTCTAACGTTCTATCTGAGTTTTCTAAAGGCACAAATGCAGGGAAAGAGGTTCACACATTTATGTTTAACTTCTGACCATTTGTCTCCATAAACATAATTCGGTAGGCTAAAAATAGCTAAAGCCTCCAGGAAATACCACCACTGCCCACCAAAATATCAAAAGGTGTCAAGGTAAGTAAGTCAGTAAGTGTGTCATGTCCGTCATTTGGCACATATTTTCTCATGTTTCGTGAGTACATGTGAAAGTAAATTTGCTGGGGATGTCGTTCGCTGGTGATAAGCTGGCATCTATTTCGGGGACGAATGTGTTAAAGATAATGCCGTTGTTGGATAATATGGGCTCGGGTATCAGTCTGGTGAACGAGCACGAAAAGACCATTGTTGTCTACGTAATGTGCATATATCCTGGTGACCCAGTTTCCACGCGCGGTGCATGGTGGGAAAATTGTTGCTCCTCTTCGGGAGGTTAGTGTTAAAGTTAACGACCTTTAATATTCTGGTCAAGGTCATCGCGTGGGAGGGCTTGTTAACAGGAGATTGAACCTGTCAACGTAACGGTAGCCATTTTTATCGATATTTATCTTCATTTTGTTCTGTTACATCAAAGTTCAGCAGTGCTGCTCTAACTAGTGTCGAATCACATTTTATACTCGATGATCAATCCATTCATCTGTAGGATTGGATGACATTCATTTCACGCATGCAATGTCATTGTTTGAAATGCAAGCTGAGTGATCGTCATGGGAAGACTCAAAGAACCTAAATATCTTTGAACTCAAACAGTATTGGAATGGATACGTAACTCTATTACTTCATTCTGCGTAAAACGTCTCGAGAATGATATGAGGTTATTAGCGGATATACAACAAGTAATGAAAAATGAGTGATTACTAGGAGACGAACGTCAGTCTAATTAAATGTGTCAGCTTGCTACGGCTATTAAAGCTAGAACCATTTTTAGAACTAACAAATGACATGGGATTCTTTTTCTCACCCGGCTAGTCCCGTATTGACAGTTTTTCATATCATTTCTGTAGTTTTTCACATGTTCTGTCACTTTTTGTCGTACGAATTCGGTGCTGAATCATCCATGACTATCCATTGTTATAACCAACCGAGCGCGTCATTTGTATTGTTGCGCCATACCACGTGACACAACAGGCCTGGGATAGGCTTTTCCCAGGTCGGGTGAACCAGACAAATTTCCACGATCCCAAATACACATAAACATGACGTATTTTGACCGAGGGTGAAGATTATCTATTCAGTGTTCGCACGATTACCTGTGATTTTCTGAATAACTGCCATTGAAAGGTGCATATTTGCTATATATTTCTGACAAACTCGAAATGTACTTACAAGTTTTCGTGACGAACAAGAATGATAAATTTGGAGGATCGGTCCACCTTTAGTGTAAAAAATGTATGGTAGAATAATATAAGTGCATTTTATATAGATGTAGATCGCGCCTGTATTCACAGCGAGAGCACTCGCATGCATTCCCATGGTATTTTGAATCATGTAAAAACGTTAGATCTCGTGAAAAATTCCGAAAGAAGAAGTCCCAGATTTGGCATGGTAAGTTCACTTGGCACAGTTTTGATAGCTAATTTCACCGAGTGTATTTTTTTCTCGTCATTTCTCATGCCTTTTTCGAACCAGATACCAGCCACGTAATATATATATATATATTCATTTTGCATTGTCCGTCTCACCCTCAGGCGCCTACAGAGTATAGCCCCCGACGCCTCGGGACAGACTTCCCGTCTCCGCTTCCATGATGCAACACTGCAAAATACAGTGCCGCGAGACATGTAAAGTATTTCCAAAATTACAACTGCCTCCCCGCTGTGGCGGATGCTTTAATGGAACTTTGAGTGGACACATGACTGCAGATGACGTCGAGTTCCAGATGGACTTGAGAAGCGATCACCAACAGGAGGGAATGATGACCACTCATACATTCGAACTTGACAGGACTTCTCGGCCCGTAAAATATAGTATTTATGTACTCCAAGTGCCACCCACGCGATGCACCACCTAACGAAAGTCTCGGGAGTTAATTTGATTAATTCATGCAAGTCAAATGATAAACACGAGTATTAGGTTAAATTGCATAGTTTTAGTTGAAGATTGGTGATATATTAATCACTTTCTTGTTGTTTTTCCTCTCCCAAGGAAATATTTTTCGTTCCACCGATCGCTTTGTTCTCTCCCCATCCTTGTCCCCGTTTTTGTCTGAGTTGGATAAGAATAACTCGTTTGTGGGACGGTGGGAATCGTTCATAAAAAAGAGCTTCCCAGAGCACTGAATCTGACGCGGAATTGGTCTGTCGGACGTCAAGCGCCAGTAGGCCACTGTGCCACATACCAGAGCCCCGACAAATGATCCCGATATCCAAATATATGCTTGACATCCGTCTAGCCGGCTTTTTGGACTAGCTACCTCGTTTCAGGACAACGATTTATATTCAGTCGCCATGTAATCTGCGAAAAACGTTCCTATCAGATAGCAGTTCAGGAAGTGGATCTCATTCGTCAGGTGTTATCATATGATATGAATATTTATCCACACGGCAACTTGCCATCTGAGGGACAAAATTGCCATATAACACACTACTTGATGTAATACACAGGCATGAACGTCGAAAAGAGTACAAAGAGATATTACAAAAGGCTGGAGACTATTAGGCCTAAATCCCGCAATTACGTTCATGTAATTGCAAAGCAAAAACTATGGAGAGTACATTTTAGAATGGACATACGTCATTGACGTCTGAACGAGCATGCTTTTTTTTTCAAAAACGAATTACTTGAATGTGCCGAAATTCAGGTTGCTGTGGTCTGTGAAATATGGTTTCGACTCTGACAGTGGCACTTGATAGTTCTGTAACTTGAAAGCAGTTTGGAACACCGGGAACGAGAGTTAGAAGCTTAAGGTGTGATTGCACGTAACTTACCGGTGACTGCACTTAGGCACTTTTCCATTGACTTATAATGTGAAAGTAAAGGTAACAAAATCAACAAAACAATACAATCCCCTGACCTAAAACTTGGCTAGCACACACACATATACTCATGGATGATGAACCGAGACATGGTTTCATAAATGATATCACAAAAGCTGTACAATTTGATGATTAGATAAATCATTTTATACGTTTCACCAAAACGAAGATTCGAGTGTTCTGCTTGGCAAGCACTGGCTGTTGCATACATTTATTATTTGTTGTCGTCAAAATAATGAGAATATCTAGGGCTATACTCTCTGTGAGATGAATACAATGAGCTGAACATTCATAATCCCAAACACCTCGGTGCACCCGAGTGCATATCACCTGTGAGTTATACTGGCCTCACTAACTATTTGCTGCACATCATAATCCTTTCGCTCGCCCTGTGGTGAGTGTATTTTGTAGACTGAGAAATAGGTCGGAAAATGACATATGAAAACGATGAATTTAACAAATTTAACATTGCTTTGTAAGAAACAGAGTCTCGGTTAGTAATCCTTGATGGCTAACAATCAGAAAGGCAAAGTTTCACATTGATTGGAAGTATTTAAATTCATGAATTTGTCACCTTTATATTTACATTAAAAGTGAATGGACAGCTGGTCGATTCCAGGTTCATGACGATCACATGCAATCAATCCTTAACTAATATGTAATAACCAAACGAATAACCCGACGTTAAAAAAAGAGAACTCCAAAATCCAACAGCCCCATAATCACACGTTTATTATGTTGTCATTAAGTTGTCTCAGAAATACATAAGAATCAGAATTTGGCAAATTACAAGTTCATCGAAGGTCAAATTCGTGGTCACCACACAAATCGTCAAATATGACTCATCATTTGAAAGTGTCAATATTCTGAGATTTTTTAAAGGCTTAAATTTTTTTCTTTGCCTAGAGAAATCCATATATGACGGAGTGCTGAATTCCTCCAGTTTGACAGAGCCCAACACGTACTGTCTCGTAGACTTTTCAAAAATCAGCCAATCGGCAACAGAGGGTCTTTTCGATCTACACTGGAATAGTCTATATGTAGATGTAGTCTCGCCATTACCGTGATCCGACATCGTGTAATTTGAGCGATATAACCTCCATTGTATACAGCCTCATGGAGACATAATTATTGCCGGTCCGTCTGGGAATGTTTTGCACCTAAATGACCTTCCATGGAGAGCTTTCCAGATCAAAATTTATGGTCAGTGACACCTTATCGTAAATGATCTGACCATCAATTGAACACCATTGCGCTGGAACATCCAGGGAACCGAAAGTCAAATTTTGGGACAGTCATCATGGCTAGTGACTATTATGCGGTCAACGGCCCATATTTTACATCGTACGAGACACAAATTATATATTTTCTGGGAAATGGTCATATTCTATGAGCTCCCTGTAAGAACTGACACAGCTCTCGGCCAGTGCATATTTGGTGTTGGAGCAATTATTGTACATCGAACAAAATAAAATGTGTAGTTGTAACGACATTAAGCGTAATTTCAATAGACAAATTTGATGAATTACGTTTAAATGAAATGACAATTAATGCTGTGATTTTGACAAACTTGAAATTTCGTTCCACACACTATATCATCTGATTTTGGGTATCATGGTTATGAAATAAGATGTCTCTGGGCAACACAGACACCCAGTCATTCGATTTTGGGTTTAGGTGGTTTGAAAGGGAGAACATATCATGACCCACATACGATACCAGCTCTACTACTTCCAAAACCATGAAAATGTATGCGTTTAAAAAAAATGGGATCTTCCATTACTTCCATGAACGACATGGCGTCACCAGTGTGGTTTTGGTATGAAGTGATGGTCGGGTATGTTTCTATTCCGGAAGTTTTTCTATTCAATTTAGGTTTCTCTATTGACCTCAACACAATCTTGTGCCACATCTATTTGTGATAGGTCGATGAAATAAATGAACCATCAACCTAGTAGTCTGATTTTTGATCGGGTACTTATGTAATTGTTGTACACATTATGCATGGGTTCGTATTTTACTACTCAATTGTTAAAACAACTATATTTTGCAGACTGATTCTGATTACGTCCATGCATGATTGGAAATGAATATTCCGTTTCCACATGGCGCTACATGTATTCCACAAAATGATTCAGTTCATGTTTCTATTGGCATCATCGATATCGCGGTAATAGATTCAACACCATCAACTCGGTAGCGTGATTTATTGCTTTAGTCCGGTAGATACTTGAATATGGCCTGCACTGCTGGCAGACAGCATGAAGCTTTGCATAGTCGTACAGGTGTTTTGAGGTATAGTGAATTGGGAAGAAATTAATCCAGAATAGAGAACATGTTCAAAGTGGCCATTTTCAAAATGGCCGCCATAGCGTTCACAAAAACCAATATATCTGGAGCTAAATGTGGTACATTCACAAATAAAAGATCTTTTTCCTATAATTTCAGCAGGACAAATCGAATAGAATGTTTTTTTCCACTTTCAGGAAACTTTGACCTCGAAATCCAACATTGTCGCCATGAGAGATATGAAAATAACTTGTTTCCTTATTAGTCAGGCATGTATAACATATGTTCCTGCACTCCTCCATGATCCTCTAAAACCACTTTTTAGTTTTCATAATACTTTCGATTATTAGATATGCTTCCGGAGATCAATGCCCTCTAAAACCACTTTTTAGTTTTCATAATACTTTCGATTGTTAGATATGCTTCCGGAGATCGATGCCCGGCAAAACTGGTTTTCAGAGCCTTTTTCAAAATGGCCGCCATTGAAAATTCCACAATCATGTTTTAAGCCATAACTCAGCTTCTGTCTCGTGTACAAACCTGATTTTTGGTGAATGTACCCATGCTTTTCATAATGGAGACTCCATTGGTGCCTTTGCTGAGTATCTGTGACTATCAGATGCATCAGAATATGAAATGGCTGACAATGAAACCTGCACAAATCACATTTCCCACCATTTTACCACTGAAATGCGTAGAAATCCTGTACGACCCAATCGAGCGTGAACTACACAATGTTAAGTCTGAGGTAACTCCGAGTGGCGCTCAAAACAAAAGGAAAGCGGTTGCTAGAACTGTCATATACTCGATTTATCCACCTGAACAAGCATAGTTTATTTTGTAACCTATTTTGTTGAGGTCACAGGCATATATGTAATAGTCCATGAGCCCAGGGGGTCCACCGTGCACCCCCCCCAGGACTCTCCGCGAGGGGTGTCATTTTGTTCAGGGGACCCTTGAGCTTCAGAATCCACTTGTTAACACTCGATATCCTGGGATGAACTATCCAATATGGCGGCTTTTCAAAATGGCCGCCATCAAAACCGAGACATTTCTTGAAACACAAATTTGTATTTTTCTTCGCCCCTAATTGTGCTAGAGACACGATTTTGGTACCTAAACATATGTTTTAGAGGTCAAGGAATGCATTAAAAATATTTTCAACTACTTCAGCCTATCCCTTCAGCATGAAATCCAAGATGTCGGCCATCAGAATCGCATATTTTGTCATATTTTTTCTAAAACTTTAATATTTTAAGGAACTGTGTGGCCATTATTGACAATTATGTGCCCTAATACATGCTATTGGTACTAGATAACATCAGTGGCAAAAATAACAATGTCCCCAAAGACCTAATCGCTGAAATATGCGTTGAATTTGGCAATAAACACAATCGCGGCGAAACCGAATTCGATCAACAATAAACACAAAGTTGTATATATCTTTGCCCCTAATTGTGCTAGAGACACAAAGTAAGTACCTAAACATATGTTTTTGATGGCAAGGAATGCAATAAAAATAATTTCAACTACTTCAGCATACCCCTTCTGCATGAAATCCAAGATGGCGACCATCAGAATCGCATATTTTGTCATATTTTTTCTTAAAACTTTAATATTTTAAGGAACTCTTTGGAGATTATCAACAATTTTGTGCCTTAATACATGCTATTGGTACTTGATAAACATCAGTGGCAATGATAACAATGTCCCCAATGCCTTAAATGCTAAAAAAAATACCTTGTATTGGCAATAAACAGAATTGCGACAAAACCGAATTTAATCAACAATAAACAAAATGGCATGATTTTTTGCTACTAATTGTGCTAGAGACACAAACTTGGTACCTAAACTTACGTTTTAGAGGTCAAGGAATGCAATGAAATTGTTTTCAACTACTTTAGCATAGCGCTCCGGCATGAAATCCAAGATGGCGTCCATCATAATTGCATATTTTTTCATATTTTGTTCATGAAACTTTGATATTTTAAACAAATGTGTGGTCATTATCACCAATTATGTGCTCCAATACATGCTACTGGTACTCAAAAACATCATTGGTAGAACTAACAATGTCCCCTATGCCTTAATTGCTCAAGAATATGTTGACTTTGGCAATAAACACAATCGCGATAAGACCAAAATTGTTCAATGATAAGCAAAAAATTGCATACATGTATATCTTTTACCCTAATTGTGCGAACTTTGTACCTAAACATATGTGTTAGAATTTAGGAAATGCAATAATATTGTTTTCAACTACTTTAGCATACTCCATTAGCATGAAATCCAAGATGGCAGCCACCAGAATGGCATATTTTATCATACTTTTTCTGAAACTCTAATATTTTAAAACAAAATGTAGCCATTATCACCAATTTTGTGCCTTAATTACATGCTGGTGGTGCTTAACAACATCAGTGGTTAAAATAACAATGTCCCCAATGCCTCAACTGCTAAAAGATATATTGAATTTGGCAATAAACACAATTGCAGCAATATTGAATTAGAACACAATCACTAGTTAAAGTCATGTAATGTGCATGAACATGACGTTAAATGTCATTAAGTTAGTTCATTTATCTGAAATATACACATGTACATGTACATTGCAAAAGCCATTTCCAACAAACGAAGCATTCATCATGGGAAAAATCTAAGATGGCCACAATTATGCATAGCTGAACGAAGATAATGTACTCTCTTCACCGTTATTTGGTCCAGAATTTGGTTTATTCTTATATTTCCATGTATGTAGATTTCAAATATGTACTTAATTTGGCATGAAATGAACTATACAACACATATGTTTAGGTACAAAGTTCGCACAATTAGGGTAAAAGATATACATCCTTGACCTCTAAAACGTAAGTTTAGGTACCAAGTTTGTGTCTCTAGCACAATTAGTAGCAAAAAATCATGCCATTTTGTTTATTGTTGATTAAATTCGGTTTTGTCGCAATTCTGTTTATTGCCAATTCAAGGTAATTGTTTAGCATTTAAGGCATTGGGGACATTGTTATCATTGCCACTGATGTTATCAAGTACCAATAGCATGTATTAAGGCACAAAATTGTTGATAATCTCCAAAGAGTTCCTTAAAATATTAAAGTTTTAAGAAAAAATATGACAAAATATGCGATTCTGATGGTCGCCATCTTGGATTTCATGCAGAAGGGGTATGCTGAAGTAGTTGAAATTATTTTTATTGCATTCCTTGCCATCAAAAACATATGTTTAGGTACTTACTTTGTGTCTCTAGCACAATTAGGGGCAAAGATATATACAAATTTTTGTGTTTATTGTTGATCGAATTCGGTTTTGCCGCGATTGTGTTTATTGCCAAATTCAACGCATTTTTCAGCAATCAGGTCTTTGGGGACATTGTTATTTTTGCCACTGATGTTATCTAGTACCAATAGCATGTATTAGGACACATAATTGTCAATAATGGCCACACAGTTCCTTAAAATATTAAAGTTTTAGAAAAAATATGACAAAATATGTGATTCTGATGGCCGACATCTTGGATTTCATGCTGAAGGGATAGGCTGAAGTAGTTGAAAATATTTTTAATGCATTCCTTGACCTCTAAAACATATGTTTAGGTACCAAAATCGTGTCTCTAGCACAATTAGGGGCGAAGAAAAATACAAATTTGTGTTTCAAGAAATGTCTCGGTTTTGATGGCGGCCATTTTGAAAAGCCGCCATATTGGATAGTTCATCCCAGGATATCGAGTGTTAACAAGTGGATTCTGAAGCTCAAGGGTCCCCTGAACAAAATGACACCCCTCGCGGAGAGTCCTGGGGGGGGGGGTGCACGGTGGACCCCCTGTGCTCATGGACTATAATTGATTTGGAACAAAATAGTTTCTCTGCCAATATCACTTTAAGGGAAATCCAAGATGAACCCAACAGCCAACAGATACTTTCTGAATAAAGCAATAGCTTTGCATTAATCAACCGGTGATAATAAAACTAAACAATCCAATAATATTCTAATACATACACAATGTTGTGTGTGCTTTATGTTCAGCACGGGTATGATAGTGAATTGAACATCATGCAGTAGTTCTAGGCAAATGTTCA
Source organism: Terebella lapidaria (assembly GCA_949152475.1). NCBI lineage: Eukaryota > Metazoa > Annelida > Polychaeta > Terebellida > Terebellidae > Terebella > Terebella lapidaria. The sequence continues at coordinate 27,780,663 of OX424560.1, forward strand.
ACGCCAATTCTAGCTTTGACCTCTAGTCTCATGAACGGTTATACAGCAAATTTGCATCTGCACATGTACATATACCCATTGCACTATTGGAAATTCGGTATTATCGCCCTATTGTCTTTCCCCTAACTTGGCCCTTGACATTGCTCAAATTGCTGATTGTCCAGAGGACTCAAATATGATCTTTTTCTCCTTGGTACCATACTGTATTAACGAATTTCTAATAGTGCAATGGGTGTATTACAATTGAACCTTTTGCCTTTGCAAGATGAACACGGTTTTGTGAAATGGAATTGACATCAAGGTCGAAAGCATAATCTGCAAGAGATATTGTGTTCCATATAATAACCATCTTGCCATCTTCAGTCCATCTATGGTGTGTGGGGTTTCAATCAGCCCGTAGGGGTTCATCGGCTCTAGTTCTTATGCTAGCTTGGAAGACTTATGAGATGTTGTTCTAGCATTACTTGTGGGAGGTATTCATTCCACATCCTTGTGACAGAGCACCTTCACCTGAACTAGATCAACGTTGATGTCCTCAGTGACGTACAGCTTACAGATTTATTTCAATTATCACTTCTCTCAGCTCTGGTGACACCGCCACAGTTTCGGGAAAACGGCGTCACATATTTCAATCCGAAACAAACCGGGGGACACCTGTGCGGTCATGAGACCGACTGCCTCTCCCCCCTAGTGTTTATATCGATAACGTCTGAAAAAATGGGATAATGACGTCATAAGACTGATAAAACAGTGCTGCGCATGCCAGCTGGCGATTGACATAATTTCTGATAACCCCCATTTGAAGGAGTAACTGCTTTTGGATCCGGTGATTTTTTTGCCAGGGATTGGCCCCCGGAAGCATATCTAATCAATTTATCACAAAAAAATAACTTTAAAAAACTGGTTTTAGAGGGGGACTTCATTCACATATGTTATACATGCGCGACGATATATGGAAACAAGCCATTTCCGGATCTCTGATGGGGGCCATTCTGGAGTTCGAGGTCAAAGTGTTCCTGAAACAAAAAACTGACCTTTCTATTGGATTTGTCCTGCTGAAATTATTGGAAAAAGATCTTCTATTTGTAAGTGAAGCACATCTAGCTCCAGAGATATTGGATAATGGCGATGGCGGCCATTTTGAGAATCATATATGGCCATGTTGAACATGTTCCGCCTTCTAGATCAATTGCCTCCCGATCTAGATCTATTCAACATACATCAAAGCCCATATATGCAAAGTTTCGTGTTTTCTGCGGGAAGTGGAAACTTTGATGAATTATTGTCAATTATCGACTACTATTTGTTTAATCTGTTGTAGGGTAGGGTGGCGGTTTGCATGTTTTACCAGGTGTACAATGGAGACAACTACATCGCCCACATTGCGTGCCCCTAATTTGTGGTAATCGGTTGATACATGTAATGATGTTTCAATACAATATAATTATCCGCAATTGAACTGTGTGGCTAAATAGTTTGGCAGCACTGATCATGGCAAGCTGGCTTCATGTCAATCCTTTGTTAGACTAACATGCGCTATGACTGTGGAATATGGATACATAATAGACGATATAGCCTGACGAGGCTACTGCCCAATATACAGAAGGGACTATGGGGAAAATCGAAACTACCAAGTTTGTTCCAATACTCAATTTGTTATTGTCATCATCAAAGTCTGGTTTATTGGTGGCAGTAATTTGATACATATATTGTTGAAATATTATTTGATTTACGGTGTACTTTGAACAGGATAATGTGTTGTTTCCTAATTTCCAAGTTTGACCAGATATAAGCAATATGTATGTATGCAATTTAGTTATTTGTCGCTATGATATAAAGTGATACGTTTCTCTTGATTTGTTGGGCAATATACATATCATTTACTTCCTCTTTTACTGAAGATAGTCAACTTATACTGGTCGTATTCTCATTGTGGATTATTTTCCCAGTTATTAACGTTAATAATGACGTTATTTGATGTTTGAACAAGGTGTTCATTCGTCGATTTCAGTTATAGAGAACATCAGAATCTTGTACGTGGATACGACCCTTTTAACGTAGTCTTGATTATCTTCATAATGCCACCGGTTTCCCAAAAAGAAACAACTGTTTCCATCAATATATCATTTGAGTGGCATATGATATCGGATTCCAAATTTGGATATCACCACTCTGGCAGATATCTTTGACCACTACACCCCTTCCCCGTTTGTACCAATATTTGCTCCACAGAGGAGTCTTGTTTTCAGGGATCATAACGTGTTCAAACTCGTTGCATGAAGCCAACTCTAAGGTGCAATATTACGGACGAGCCTTTGCTGGGACATACGTGATAGAGAGGAGTCTATTAGTCATCATCTGCAGATCTGTGAACAATTATTACTATGGCTTATATTACCTGTTATAGCTGTGTACAACTAGTGAATGAAAAAAGTTCGATGTGATTTGGTAAGGTGGTTAAATTAATGAAACAATACAATACTCATGAACTTTTTATTATTCACTGTAGCGATTCAGAGAGAACTACATATAATAGATTCTCCATATATCACTTTCAATTACAACTGACACAGAATCTCCTCCGCTCACCACACTACTCATATGTCGAATTCGATATCATTTGACAGAGTCTGACGTACAATTGCTCCTATTAAGTTAAAGCCATGGTATCCTACAAGTATAGTACAAGTCGACATAACGACGCAGTTAACACCACGATCGATCCGCGTTAGACTTGAGTTATATATATCGTAACATACTCAACTTGTATGACATACTTTCACAACTCTTGACGTATCGTCACCTCCAATAAATACTAATGTTGTTGAACAAATCATTGAACTGATTCCCTTCCAAACAAATGATGGCATTACACGGAAGCCATTATAAGCAACGTCATGATAACGTTTCATACATACATGTATGGTATGTATGGTAAATCTTGCTATCTGTAACTATACAGCACACCCCGGTATACAGTCTCTCAAGTGATAATAGTGAACACAATATCGCAGTGAATTTATTCAGTATCTCCTTCCGGAAATGAAATCAGGGCATGTTAATTACTTGTTTGAGGTTGGCAGTGTTACGTTGAGATACTGGAACATATACATTCTGCAGAACCTCTAACGCTATTATGCCACATTCGTACATATATACAAACATATACATTACACTTGCTGTGAGTGTTATCATTTTGGATACACCGTACACATCATATAACACAGGGCATCAACTACCAACACGACGACGGGAGGTAGTTATTCAGTAAGTCAAGCTTGGAATGTTGTTTTCATAAAATATATTTCTAAAACTAATAACACATTCATAAAGCACGTTGCATCGTGACAACACACCATGCCAATTATACATAACAATCGCCCTCACCCCACCCCCCGACAAGGAAAATATTTACATCACGAACTCAACCATATTTACTGACAAACGCATTCATTTATTCTCATATTTGGAATTTCAGTCTTTACAATCTTCCCACCGGAATCATAATGCAGCAGTGAGAGACCAGAAGAATCCAGAGGACGGCAGCACAACTCTTCAACCTGCTTACTGTGCTGGTTACCATGGTTACTGCGCTGAGATCGCAGAGACGCTGACGACGTAGGCCGTCGCGTACTCGTCGTGTACAGTCGCTGGACTATAGGATCCCTATCGCCAGGGTCGGGGCAGTCACCCGAACAGTAGTTCGCCAGGTATCCTTTTGGGCTGATAATCCAGTTGTTCCAGCCAAGTTCCTTGAAATTGACGTACAACTTCTGTACGCAGCACTCCGTCGATGTGACGCCACAGGCGAAGTCCCCGAGACCTTCCCGAAGTCCTTCCCGGAGGCCGACGACGAGGTACGGCCATCTCTTGTTGTACTTTTCTCGCTTTTGAGAACTTGCTGTTGTGGAGACCGTTCGAGACGTTCTCGACTTCCTCCGTCGCAACTGCTTGGCGCTTTTCCCCACGAGCGTCGGGACGATGCTCCTGTTTTTCCCCCGACATACGATGCGTAATCTTAAACTGTTTTCGTTGTTGATAATAAGTTTTCTAATTACTGATATCGGTAGTGTCACTTTTACCCAGCGTGTGTGTTTTACAGTCATATTTAGTGTAGTTAGTATTCGTTGTCTATTATCCGGAAAAATCTGGTACACTTTTAATGTTACTCTGTTTCTATCCCGACCCAGTCGTTTGCGTTTCGATCGGAATATTGGGAGTTGTGGTGATTTCTTTTGTTTCAAGTGCATCATCAATGCTGCCTTTTCAATGGTTCCGTCCAAACCGTGTGTGTTCATTTTGAATTCAATGACATCGACAGGCTGGGCAGGATCTGAAAATACACGACAATTTGAAATACATGAGTATAATAGCAATAGAGGTACATAATACATATATAGGTAGACAATGCAACATATGAAACTAGGAAATTACCCATGTAAAACATTTCCTGAGACCAAGTCACGTTTGGGGTTTGGATGTGAGCTTCGAGAGTTTTGACAGATGTATTTTTGTCTTACCATGCACATTTTGTCATGATACATTATGCAAATATATGCACATTTATACTCGCTCTTAATGCCTCGTGATGTTCGGATACCTTTTTATATGAGTGTATTTATAGGTCATGAAGTTAGTGCATGGGATATTGTTGAAACCTCTTTATACTTGTGTACGGAAAAAAAGTGTTTCTCGATCCCAGAAAAGACACGTGTGTGTGCTTTTAGGATTCCCCTCCGTGTTTCAGAACTGGGTCAAGCACCCATCGAACATGGATAGAACGACGGTTTGTGCCCTGATTTGAACCTCTGTAACAATTGATTAGGCCATTCATTCAAATTTACACCAATTGACGCTTGAATTTATCTCGGGTTAGCCTTTTGTTGGTTTTTCAACGTAACTGCTGATTTTCAGCGTCATACATCTTCTTCTACGATACACGTGGCCCTATTGTCAGCCCCGTTACGACCTGGTCATGGAAATCTGTACAATGAATCGATTTTTTGTTCATCATTGACGCATGCCCAAAAGCTGTTGGTGATTGTATTGTTAGGATGCAATTTTGGTCATTTGTTTTCTTTATTTTCAGTTGTCGAGTAATAGGTTTTTCAATGTTTAGACCCCCGAAAGTGAGTAATTGTTTCACTGTTCGGATTTCCACCGCATTATGTGCATTATTTGCACTGAAGATAAAATTACTTAATAGATAGACGCAACTATCCACAACAATGTCGGCCAGCGAAAAGACATGGGTTATTATTATAGGTAATGGACTGAATTCAGTGTTTGAGGCACGAAGTCGGGTCTGGGCCGTAGCTCGCACGAGCTTGCGAGTGCATCCACGGCCCAGACACGACCGAGTGCCTCAAACACCGAATTCAGATGATTAACTTATTATTATATACCGCACAATGACATGTACATCCATTGGAAAGCAAACTATTCCATTTTCTGACATTAATTTGTGATTATTTACACGAAAACAGAAGTGTTTTTATCAATTCTTTGACCTACAAAAAAGTCGAGTTACCAGCGCATGAATATAAACGTATAAACACCGCCGGTTGCTGAGCGCTTTGCCACGGATACGCCGTGCAATTAACACATGTCCTGTATGTTCCAATACATGAATTAATCGCACGATCGATTGTCTATACTGTACAATAGGACAACTCGCATAGGAATATAATAATTCATTTTATTCGCTCAGTCGTCTTTATTTGGTTGTACTGACGTTAATACATACACGTATTGTTACATTGCATGTGACATTGTACGTTACATTATTTGGAAATAAAATATTACACTAGTAGTTAAAATATGTTGCATCGTGACACAATTAACCACAACAACGTCCGCTAGCAATGAAAAATGTCGGTTGAAAAAAATCGCTTCTGTGCATGACTTGGAATGATGAATTCGTGAACAATCCTAATTATGCTACGAGCTTTGAGAGAAACAACTGGATCACTTTGTGGTGAGCTGGTAGGCGTGTGACGTCTCATGCCTCTTCATCCGTTGTTCGTTCACACGCGAGCATTTGCTCTTGAACTTTCACACTGCAATTATTCTGATTTTTCTCCTCCGATATGATGAGTGTTGTTGATCACGTTTGCAAAACAATGCTGACCCATATGTGGATGATTTTATTTAGACAAGAGGGATTGGTCTTATAAATAGACGTCAATGCATAAGAGTGCACGAAAAAAAGCCAAACATAGCACCGAGACGAATTCGGAATTATTGCATCGTTGGGTGGCATACATGTATGTGTTGTTCATTGTATAACTGCCGACATGGTACATTTTTAAGGACATTATTACTTATAATGGACCATTTTCAATATAACTGGTACTGTTGGTTGAAGGTCATGTTATACAATTGATAATGGTTCATATTCAAACAATGTCTTCTTACATGTGGATGCGTTTGGATGGAACTCTCTTTGTGAACTAAAACTACTCGCAAAGTATCCTGCGAATGGGAGATTGCCATTCTCAAGATGCTACAAAGCTCATTGAGTGATCTTATGATCTATTTTCTTTCCATAAAAGTCACACATTTTAGCAAGTGTGGGTGGCTTACTTTTACCATGTAAAGTTCAATGTGCCAAATAACAATGGCGATATTTTCTTGCATATAAGTTATTGTTGCTGTGATTTCCAACAGTGTATACGGAGGAGAGAAGATCTCATTTTGCCCGATCTGCGACTTCGGCAACAAACGTGTCCGAACGAGGTGAAGCTTTCAAACTGTCACACCTACGCAGCCACGAACGCAACAAGTCGGTGGACAATTAATGGCAGTTTAATTGAGCAAATCTGATAAGAAAGACACAGTGAGGAACGACATCTGATACTGTTTATTCCTGTTTCACAACCTGCCTTCGCTTGATAGTACCTAATTGACTCCGCAACAAGGGAGATTAATGGTAAAATGAACTTCGCCAAATATAGATCACTGGATCTTTTCAGTAATCACTTTTTCAATGTTTTTTTTATTTTTTATTTCGAACAAAGCCCACTCACTTGGGATAAAGTTTCGCCCCTGCATGCGAACAGGTGACGACCGGAATCACCATCCGAACAGACAAACTCTGCCAAAGAACTGGTTGATTGCCGTGTCGTGATGGCGAGGTGTGGGTGTGGGTGGAAGTGGATCGGAGAGGGTCTGATCTCGAGTGACGACTAGCTCAGGGAGTTTGTTTTAGAGCAACGACGTAAATGCTCTGATTGGGGGTGGGGGGCGGGTGTGAATGGTAGTGCTTCATCTGAGTCAGCACAGAGCGTCTAAGACAGGTTCCGCGAAGTCCGATGACACGTTCAAGAGGACCAGCTGATGACAATAGAGCAGATTTCCCAAGATCGGCTCTCGTCGACCTACGCGGGACAGCGCCAGTAACACAAGTGGTTTGCCATTTGAAGCCCGGGAAGGAGGGGGGAGGGGTGACTAAAATCCCATAACTTCCACGCGATACAGACCGACTTTCTGCGGAAGTCCTTGAATCGGATTTTTCTTTCTCCTTTTTTTCCATTTCAATCCTTTCCCATTTTTCCAAATTTTACTTGCCCTGATTTCGCTCTTTCTTTCGTGTCTTTTTTATCCCTCCTCCTCCAAGCATGCAGTTGGTAATTGATGGGTAGAGGGGGTGTAAGGGGTCCGGGTTCGAGTTTCATTAATTTAGCGTGGCTGTGCTTTATTTGGAGCATGAGGTAGGATTTCTGGGTGCCTGGTCCAAGGCAGATTAGAGTTGTGTGCCTCTGGTGCCAGATTCACTGAATAGCTTCCAACATGTGGATAAACTCTCCATATCTTGCCACGGGCATTATCTGCTTTATTGGTCGTATCTTTCTAATATCTGGTATCATTGATTTTTAATTTGCAGGCCAAATAAAAGAGTCCCGATCCTTTTATGTATCATAACTCGTCGAGGGAAAACTGTGAATGGCCTGGAGCTGGTTACAATTGGATAACATCGAGTCATCTTAAAAAGGAGGGTCGGTCATGTGTGTTTTATGCGGTGATTCGATGGTATGCTTGCGTTGATACCGTATCCCGTTACCTTTTATTCGCATGACGTCTGAGGAAACCGTAAATGTAAAGTTATATACATGTACATGAACTTTAGATTAACATATCCTGGGCTATAATATGGAGTGCTCCACTACAAGAAAACCTCAATGAAATGAACATAAATGTTCTGTCTTTATATGTGATAATAAACACAGTTGTGACTATAAGTGAGGTTTTGTTATCAAAATGTCATTGCGAGTTACAGCGCCGTGATGTTTGACACGTAATGTAAAAAGAAGAAAAAACATGACTGTGGAATTTCATTTATCATTCGTGCTTGAAGCATTTGGAATTATTACGTAATGTGCTGCAAAAAAAAAACAGTGGCAAGATTGATATCAAAGTATGAGCCTGGACAGTATCAACATATGTTTGCGAATATCTTGTTTTAGTGAAAGCCATCTTTGATAAAGTTTTGTAAAAGGGAGAAACAAACTTGAATCATTGCTCCGATGCCTTGGAATGGGTCTAGAATAAGCAGACGCTGGAATCGAATTTGAAGTGAAGTAATATCCGATGACTGATTGTATGTATTGATATGGGAGAGCTTGGTACACAGGCCCAATTCCTCTACATGGGGGGTTAGGAATGCGTGATTGGTGACCAGTGCTACATCGGTTACATGAAGGTTCGACATTGGAATGCAACTAGGACCAACGAATGGTTCATTTTTGTTTCCATACCACATACATTATTTCTCGGTGTGTGGCTCCGAAAAGGAACATGCAGCTTTAAAATTTGTAGCCTCACTTTCAGGCTTTTTTGCGTGTGTGGGGGGGGGGGGGGGGGATCTGGCTGAAACTCAAAGATGGTGTTAAAATGCCTCCTACTATCCATTTTTTGTTGTTTAACATTTGTCAGGAATGTACGCATTACGCGCATGAAACAGCGCCAGGTTCATTGCCACATTATATGACCAAACTGTGTAGGAACTGTGTTGCTCTGTCGTGAGTCATTACCCGGCAAATTCTAGATATTGTGAATTTGGAGAATGAGCTGCCTGTTGGATTACCCATACTACACCGTATTGAGGACAGTGCACTGGGCATCCGATCTGTCATTCTATCACAATATTATCGTTACGTGATTGTTTCTCGCTGGCACCCGTGGCCCTCAATCTTGGGTTTTCACGGCGCAAGTTATTGTCTACTCACATAGAACTCGGTGTCTGTCGTGAATCAATCAGATTTGAAGAGTTTGTGAGGGAAAAAAGAGAAGTCGAGGAAAAAAGTGTCCAGTGCTGCGGGCATCGACTTTTTGCATCCAGGCTAGCACAGGGAGTAATCGTTCTCGCTAGATCAGTGGGTCAGCTAGAGAAATGATCCCCAACTCCATTGGACGGGACATTCCACAGCATGCTCGAACGACAGGAGATTCTCTCGAAATTAGCCACGGGACTTGTCGCAATTTGCAATAAGGAAACCAGGGACACAATGCCTGTCAGTGTGACTGCGAATCATTGTTGGATCCTCCCGCTCCCCCCTATGCCCACGTTTTGAAATACGTTCCAATTATACCCGGTCCATTTGATTATATCTACATCGTGCAAACTCTGCGAAAAATTGAAAATAAAATGGTGCATCACAAAAGAGGAAAAAAAATCCATAATAATCCATCGTGTTCGAGTAACTTGCGCCGTGAAGTACAAGACCCCAGTAATTTGTGAATTACCTGAACAATAGAACCCACCTATAGAGACGTAGTAATTTGAACACTTGGTTGCAGCATCACATCCGATCTGTTTTCATTTCGTATTCTGTTACCAGTGTGTCACACAGAGATTTTTTCGCTAATCATTTTACCATCATGATGGGATTATTGGAATTCTCGTGAGGAAAAAATCTAAATCAGTGCAGCTACGTAATAGAAAAGTTCTCGAGTGTGTTGTATTTAGGTCGGATGCGAGTATTGAATATTGACATGGGAAATTGAACACGTGTTGCTTCGTTATTGACATGGTTAGAGATGCATGGATTGACGTGCCTTTTCAATAAATGAAAGCAAGCTATCTGCATTCGTATGGGTTGTGAGTGCACATGCAGTTTCACTCTGGTGGATATTGACACACTTGTAGAACAAGCATCACATGAAGTTATTGGATGTGTCGTTTTTATACTCGAGCAGATATGAACAATACAACTGGTAAATAACGAAATAGCAACATAAATTCTGCAACTATTATGGTGGTAGCACATATCGTCATGATGCTTAAACTACTTTAAACTTTTAAAAACAATTAGATGGTAATAAAAACTTACCAGTGTCAGCCAATAGAAGTAGTGTTTCGTGAATGTGTGGGCCGTCCTCCATAGTGTCCGTTATACCGTCACTGTAGTAGCGAGTGAGCATTTTACGTGCATTGACTCGTGGTAATGTCGATACGTTAATACTAGGTGTGCTATTCATACCTAGCACTCGTAGTATCGTGTTTCTAATATTCATCAAGCGTTCGCCATTGTTCAAGCCTGTCTGATCCATGATAGTTGTAACGTTTACTCTACTGTAGCCGGACAGTGCGGACTCAGTGGGAAAGTTTCCAGGAGCAGCAGTACAAGCAGAGATGAGAACCGTGTAAATGGACATATACTGACTGAGGGACACCATGGCGTCGGTAAGGTCCATGACTCGAGCACCCCGGCCGACCGAGTGACCGACTCCGCGTCCTGTCCCGGCCTCACTACTGGCCCAGTGACCTGGTCCGTCAATACTGAGACTCACAGAGGACGGGATGGCCGGGTAATGCTACCACTTTTGGGTCGTTGTATCTGGTGTCGTTAGAGGCCGCAAGTGACCGAATCCCACAAGTTCTCATGTGCTCCCTTTCTTCTTGAATCTGGCACGACGGGACTTTTATCTGGTTTTTGTATGTGTCCCCCCACTCTACCTATCCCCAACCTCTCCCTTGCCCCCTCTACCCCTCATCCTGTAGACACGACCCCCCCCCCCCCCCAGGCGCGCGGATCACCGACTGGAGCACACACGCTCCATTCGCTTTCCGCGCGATGTGACCAGCAACTTTTAGCCCCACTCCACCATCATGATGCAGGCCGCAGATTTGTCCGTTACTCAATGAAAAGTGCATATGGCACATACACTCGACATAGTAATGTAGATACTCCCACACTTGTAGTTATTGGGAGCTTATTATTCTCGAACTGTGCGCCGGTGGAGCTGCTCTAGCCAGATCAACCGTACGGGGGAATTCCTTAGTGATTGGTGCTTGATACAATGCCACCTAGCTTGTAATTTGTGCTACCCGTGTTAATTGAAGTTCGACATGTAAGTTTTTTGAGCCCAAATATCAGCAATACGGACCGATTCTTTGATTGTGGAGGAGTGCCCATACTCATTGGATGTAAAGTATACACGATCATGGACCTATTTCCAACAACACATATCTAAGTAACCAACTACTACAACACACCGAATGTGAATATAATCATCACACATAATAGATAATCAACGCCATTAGTTTAGAAAGACGTAAACAGATAAGTAGAATAGGAAACATGTGCTAATATGTGATGAAAGTTTCCCATGCAGTGCCCAAGTAGCCTTTATATTGTGACACTTCAGTTATTTACACGAAGATAGATTGTTGGTAAGGACGTTTTGGACCCACAATACAACCCACTCTCATCACACAATAGTATACAATAACGATGTGATGGACTGGAAAGATGAATCAATTGTCGTGGAAGTTTTACTTCCATGTGGTAGGGCTTCGAATGACAGTGTCATGTTCCATTACAGTAAATACCGACTATAACACAAATCACATAGCAGGACGTTATCAATGAATGAAGTAAATGAGAGGAAATAGTCGGAACGAGAGGAAATAGTAGGAACGAAAGGAAATAGTCGGGCCATCACAGACACCCGATGTGAGATCACAGGGCCTTAGGAAGATGTAAACATTTCCTGCCCCACATACGACACATGTTGTCAGTGACATCCGTAGCGTCAAACAATCTACAAGTTGGATTTCAAACCAAGTTCTGATTGGTTGATGGAATTTTGAAAGTGGTAACTAACCCCATCGGATGCATACAGAAGAGACCATCATGCTTCAAATCCAATGTGATATGAATCAATTTGAACATAAATTGATAAAAGTTCCCATTCACGCTTATGCTATACACAACGGTGCGGTGATGGTCGTTGGCAGTTGGCTTGCAATTATTCACTATGCCTTCAGTCGAATTCTGTAAAGATTACTTTTGTGTAAATAGGATGATTGGACAAAAACCATCCATATTCGTTTGTTATACCAAATTCATGATAGTTACAATTGTGTACTGTCATGAATACATGTCCGTGTGGCCCTGAATATTATTTAGGATAAAAAAGATGCCATGCAGAATAAATGGTATGTTTTCAGTGGATGAGTATCACAGGACAGTACATATATGTATCCCGGAAACTAGGTATTGTTCTATCACTTTGGTTCTCCGTTTAGTGTCACCACACGTAACGTAGTCCGCTACAAACATTGAGGTAACGAAGAGTCACCATTTAAAAGTCATTTCTTGATTATTATCTCTTCAAAATGACCTATTTTATAGAGTAACTGTTCAGCATCCTAATACTGAAAATAAAATAGGGCGTCACCGTGCTCGTTTTTCTACAAATTCGATCAAAATCACAAACATTTACCTAAAATGACATAAATTATGGCATTTTTGCACATAGTTTTGTACATATTCACATCTTGCATCGTGTTGTCCATGCGAATGGATACGGTGATCCCCCATTTTCTTTTCGATTTTAGGATGCTGAACAGTTACTCTATAAAATGTGTCATTTTGAAGCTCTAGATTATGTTGATATAGTTATTTATTTTTAAAAACTCTTCGACCCCCTCCCCTCACTGTTTTGAGCGGACTACCTCAACTTGGAGACAAGTGCATGTAGTAGAAAAATGCTGACACACTTAATATTGTCCTTCTATGGATGCCATCGTTTATAAGCATGAGTTTATCTTCCGCAGAAATAAAAGTGGAAAGGAGTAATTCAGACACTGTAGTATGGGGACCATGTATGGTAGTGGGGCTACGCTTGCTTCACTGGCTGGCTGAGTCTGACGGCCGAACTGATAAGCGATGTCACAGACCCTGCGTCGCGGGTGAGTCGTTATATTAATTTGCCCCTCGAGGTCGGTCCGAATCCCCAGCGCATCCGGAAGTTATCTGGTGGACGAGTGCTCCGGAGAAAAAAACTCAGGATATGTAAAGTATCGTATTCAGAGAGTGTTTTTTATTCAGGAAACGTGGAAATAGACCATCGTTGAATCTTTCGATGTATTACAGCAGAACGAATCTCGGAACCGTTTCATGACTTGCATGAAATTAAGTGATATTTAAATTTCAGCCCAACCTGGCGTCGTCACATCGATACTGACATAATCTCTGCATATGCCAATTGTAGTGCTGAACCAGCCAAGAGTTGATTCGATCTCCTGTTTGAACAGATCCCCTACTTCGATATAATACCTTGTACTCTATATACATGATATTGTTAGGTCTGTAGTTGTACCTCTGCATGTACTTTATCAGACATTGGGCCCAGTTTGAATACACGTAGATCGGGTTGCGTACTCAGTTACACTTGTCATGTCAAGTTTGGCACGAGTCCTCGTAAAGACGACACTTATGTGTGCAATTCTACAAGTTGTATACCTTATCGTCTAGCTAGTCAATTCCAACATAAACAGGGAGATCGTCCTGACTTGTCCCCCATCTGGGTGCAATCCCGTCTCAGTAGTGCATTGTTTATATATTTCCGATATCAACATGTCAAATACATCACTGAAGTGTCGCCCAAAACCCGACACTTATCACAATTCTGCACTCGTACACCCCCTACACCTCGACAGTCCCTCGTTCCCTCCCCCGCATTTACTTCTGCCTAATTATCATCATGACAGGTGTAAATTTATGGTGTGAAGTTACTTGACAGTAACAAAATTACTTTTTAAATAGGATTGGCCGTTTCGTTTCCTGCTTTTTAACAGGAAATGAACAGTGAAAAGGCCAAACAACGTGGCCTGATTTACTGCTGCTTCCGTGGTAGAGAGTAGTGGAATATATGAAACGAAAGATAACTCATACATCTAAAACACATAAATATAAACAATGCTGGTACTTATAACGGATATTACATGCGACGTGGTCTGTATGATACCCTCATACCGGCATCGGTTGCATTAACTTGTTGGCCACATAACAATAACCACTGTCACAATTCTCAAAACCAGTTTCCTGCCATTACGAATATTTATATAACATCCGCACTTCGATTAACATAAAAATCATGATATCCATGCATGAAACACGTGCTTAAACCTGAACGACAAAAGCAACTAGCCCAGTATTTAATCTGTTGTTTAAACACTTCGGGTATGCCATTGAATACATCTTTAAAAAAATGAAGTTAAATGTGAAATTTCTTCCACAATAGTTATTCCATTATTTCAACACATCTGCTTTTATATTATGCAATTACCTAAACCCATGCCTGCTCTAAAAAGTGTATTTAAATGTGCGAGAGGTACTTGTGCTGGATGAAATCATGATCGCAATGCCGAGCGTGTACATGCTGAATTGGCGTAACAACGTGCTTTGTAGTCGTACATTTTTACTTTCACTTTGGAACGTCCTATATGTATATCAACTTACTTCAGTTTATCCGCTTCAGACCCGGACAAAAGCTAAATTATACACTGTAACCGAGGGTTACAACTAACGACTTAACATTTATACATTTGTTAATCGGGACAATGGTAACGTTTCATATTTTTTTGACAAACCACGCGTGTGAAAGCTCAAATTGTTGCCTGTGTTTTGACCCAATTTCATTCACATAACTGTAAATAAAAGCGTTTTATTGCCACGTTCTTTCTTCAACCGTTTTAACAAAAGTTTCTTCAAATTCAAACATAGGCCCAAGGGACCTGTAGCTTACCGGCCAGCCAATAGGTGATCGGACCGATCGACCGGTAACTACAAGGTCACAAGTATATTCAGCATAATCATTCCCTATATGTCCACAATTGATTCTTAAGCTGTGAAGTTGACAACAAGTGAGATATGTGCTATTTTGTGCTCTGATCTTGAAAATGAGATCAAGGGTCATATTCAAGGTCACGAGAATATTCAGTATATATCATTTCTTGTATTCCACAATTGATTCCCAAGCTGTAAAGTAACTAATATATTAGCCATTTTTGTGCTCTGACATTGAAAATGAGATCAAATGTCAAATTCAAGGTCATCAGAATATTTGGCATATATCATTTCCTACATGTCCACAATTGATTCCTAAGCTTTAAAGTCAATAATAAGCGAGATATCAGGCATTTTGTGCTCTGACCTTGAAAATGAGGTCAAAGGTCAGATTCAAGGTCACAAGAATATTCAGCATATATCATTTCTTATATGTCCACATTTAATTCTCAAACTGTAAAGTAAATAATAAGCGAGATATTAGCCATTTTGTGCTCTGACCTTAAAAATGAGATGAAAGATCAAATTCAAGGTCATCAGAATATTTGGCATATATCATTTGTTACATGTCCACAATTGATTTCTAAGCTGTAAAGTTGATAATAAGCGAGATATTAGCCATTTTGTGCTCTGATCTTGAAAAAGTGGTCAAAGGTCAAATTCAAGGTCATCAGAATATTCGGCATATATCATTTCCTATATGTCCACAATTGATTTATAAGCTGTGAAGTCGATAATAGGCGAGATATTAGCCATTTTGTGCTTTGACCTTGAAAATAAGGTCAAAGGTCAAATGCAAGGTCACGAGAATATTCTGCATATATCACTTCCTATATGTCCACAATTGATTCCTAAGCTGTAAAGTAAATAATTAAGGAGATAGTGGCCATTTTGTGCTCCGACCTTGGAAGTGAGGTTCAAGGTCAAATTCAAGGTCACGAGAATATTCAGCATATATCATTTCCTATATGTCCACAATTGATCCCAAGTCTCTAATCTCAATATTGAGTGAGATATCAGGAACATTGTGACCCATTATAAGCCATAGGATAATTTAGCATGGGAAAGTCCCATTTGGGCCCCGTAGAAAACATCACAAAGGCCGCCACAGGCAGACCGGCGATTCAAGAGCATCGAAAGTTATACACAGTATAATGATTTATGAGGGGAACATGCAAAAACAGCCATTTTCGGCATAAAAATGGCCGCCAAAACTGCATAAACGATTCAATAAAAAAAAAATGAAAAAAAACGTCTGGGGGTATTGACCCAACACATATTCACCCAAATTTATGGGCAAGTTCATCAGCCCGAAAAAAAAAATGTTAACAGATGATGCGGCGGACATTTTTATCATGCGAGATATCGAGGGTCAAGGGTTGCAACGACGGACGAAAAACCACGACAATAGCTAAAAAGGTGAGCTAAAAAAATGAATGTCCACTTCGAGGCATTTAGAGGTCTGAATGGGTGATCCCCGACTTCCTATGATACGATATTCAGGGATTGGTTCTTCATACCATTGAAAAAAGTTCGCAAAGCCTGTAGAATAATTAATTAACGAAATATGAATTCGTTTTTTAGACAGATGGATAGATTGTGGAATCTTGTATAATGTGATATGCTATTGTTTCAAGGAGCAGCGCTGAGTGTATGATGTAAAAGAGTACAATACCACCATAGGTGTTGTAGCTTACGTTTCTTCTGAGTAAGAATCGCCATATCAACCCGCCATATATCACTGAATGACCAAATTATGAATATTCAAATTCATATGAGATCACGTCAGAGAAACACAGATGCATCATTCGTGACTGCTCATAGGCTGATAACACAAACATAAGCCATATCTCCAAGTGATTTGTTTCCAATGACTAATTCACACATCTCCAAGTCGAGGTAAAATTATGTTTGAGTCCTCAAGGGCATAACATAATCATCAAACTCAAGTTCGTGATAGAATATACCATGATATGTGACTCGCCATATTTTCATAATACATACCTGACCTGTATGGTGGACCATTTAGTGTTCAAATGAGAATGCCAATCTCACTCAGGGCACCGAAGTACGGAGCCTCTGAGAGGACATGGAAGAAATATTTTTAGCACATTGTTATTGCGTTCCCTCGCAATATTATCGCGTTCCCTCGCATTCCGGATCGCGTTCCCTCGCAATATTATCGCGTTCCCTCGCATTCCGGATCGCGTTCCCTCGCAATCCGGGTCGCGTTCCCTCGCAATCCAGATCACGTTCCCTCGCGATATTATCGCGTTCCCTCGCGATATTATCGCGTTCCCTCGCGATATTATCGCGTTCCCTCGCGATCTTATTGCGTTCCCTCGCATTCTGGATCGCGTTCCCTCGCATTGTGCTGACGCCAATTACTTCTGAGAAGGTTATTCTACAAGATCGCGAGGGAACGCGATCCGGAATGCGAGGGAACGCGATATTATTGCGAGGGAACGCGATAATATCCCGAGGGAAAGCGATCTGGATTGCGAGGGAACGCAATAAGATCGCGCGGGAACGCGATCCGGATTGCGAGGGAACGCAATAAGATCGCGAGGGAAAGGGGTTCCGGATTGCGAGGGAACGCAATAATATTGCGAGCGAACGCAATATTATTGCGAGGGAACGCAATAACCGTATGTCAAAAAATATTTCTTCCATGTCCTTTCAGCGGCTCCGTACCGAAGAGGAAGCTCTTTGAATGTTATATCTATACATGCTCAATGTTAGTGTATCCTAAAGCTCAAAGTCATCAGGCTTGAAGCTGAACATTGGAATTCATGTGTGAATGGCCATAGGCTCGATCACAAACCTAAACCCATTCAAATGCTATATAACACTTGAAATATTTATCTTGAATACTCAAGGTTATCAGCCGACAGGTTTCAACCGCATATGGTTTCATGTTTGCTAACAAGCAACACCAATCTTGGAGTGCTGAGCATTAAAACTTCTTTCCATATAGTGTTACTCCGCAGTAGACATGAAATCTACTGTTCAATCTTTCTCCTGAAACCATTTTTCGGTTACCGGACCTATGGTCCGATAATCTATTGTCATGGCGTTGCATCCGTCCATCCGTCGACGTCGTCGTTATGGTCAGATTTTTTTCTGAAATCTTGCACAGAATGCCTAGAGATATTTTAAGAGGGAGGTATTTTTTAGTTCTTCTTATTTTTGCATTTTTTTTCGAAATGTCGGCCTTTTTTTACGAATAATAGCCAATTTTGGATATTGATGACCATTTTCTCAACAACTGTCTGATCAGTTTTGAGATTGTCGTTTCAAAAGATTCCCCTCTTGTACCTTCATGACGTGTATAAGTTTCGTTGCTATTGAATCGCCGGTCTGCATGTGGTGGCCATTTTTACTTTTCTTTGGTTCCAAATCACCCTTTGAAATTTTTTTTTGATTTTCCCTTCATAATGGAACCTGCCACCACTGAACTCCTGGAACGCCTGAAGATAAAGTTTAGATATTGGTAGTTATCTATTGATATATACCTGTCAATATATACCTGAAACGAACACTTTTCTCTGAAGTTTGCAATTAATACACAACTGCCTAACAATATTTTTAGAAATCTAAAACAAACTCACGTGAAAGAAATGTATGTATGACAAGTACACAGGTACAGATTAATTCAGAAATCGTTTCATGGGAGTGTAGTGTTCAACGAAGACAATTGGACCACTGCATAATTCGCCATAACGCTATGTTTAAAGACTTAATGGAAAGTATTTTTTAATGTATTTCTTTTATCGTATTCTGGTAAAATACAGATTACGATGCAAGAAAAAAGAAGTTCATGTTCAGGTCTATCAATACTGACAAGCTATCGCTTTTACAGTACAGCTTCTTTCATGTAATTTCTCATCATGTGGATGAGTTGGCCTCAACACAACAATCGCCAGTGTATATTATGTGAGCATGCAAGTCCGAAATATGTGTCCATGGTGAGTGAATGTTTATGTGATAACTTCTAAAATGCAACACTCTATGCAATCTGTATGAGGATATGAAAAACACACTGCGTCATAAGCTTCATGTATCCTTCGTCAAATAGTGTTTATGGAATTCACACCAAGTTACCTGCATTTTAGGTAGGTTCGACTGACACACAGAATAAAATTGGTTAAAGGTATCTTTCACATCCTCTACACTTATTCAGTGAACACCAATTCAATATGTTGCACTACGAATTCAATAATATTGCACTACGAAGAAATGATATTATTTGGAAAATAAAGACCGGTCGAATTGGTTAAATATAATGCGTTTGAGGTGAAATGTTAATCTATTACATTCCATGGTATAATATGTATATCACAAACAAATATAATAATCATATTTTTTATATTACCGTAGTAAAGATTGAAAATGCATACGCACATTAGGATCTTGCAAATTGACTCGCCAGTACAATTGTAGAACAAAATCAAATAATTGTCATTAAGTACTTTTTTTTAAAAAAAAAAAACGTGAAAATGAAATACTAGTAAACTAGAAAATTCAGAAAGAGCTGACGGTAAGCTTTAGAGGTAAAAATGCATGGTAATAATCATGGCAATAGGTTATCAGACTATAGACCCGATAACCTAAAAAGAACATATATAATGCCGCAAGGCTTTTATAATGCTACAAGGCTTTTTGTTTAACACGATTATTATATTCAAAGGGTGTCATGATGTATGAATCTCCAGAGATAACACAACTGGTGTGTTTGAAAAGGCGGAGTATAACTTAAGCCATTTGACAAATTTAAAGTGGATATTCACTGCCGCCTTCGCCACATGATTTTTTGTTGCGAATTCTTGGTCACATCAGTGTCTATAGGTCATCCACTTTGACACGCACGATCTGCTCTGTCAACTAGCCAATAAATCTCCCACCCACAAGCTGAAGCGTGCCATGCAATGAATATACGGTGTTCTGATCTGACGTTCTAAGATCTACGAATTCAACTCTCTTTCTCTCTCTCTCTCTCTCTCTCTCTCTTGTAAACGTGATGGCACACACACACTACAAATTATTGCCCTTTCATTACGCCTTGATCATTGAGCTACGTAATCGTGTAAGTTCCCTGTTTCAGGATATGTTCTGTTTTGACAGCTGTGTCTTGCAGAGGCGTCATAACAATTACTGGTGTCTGGTATAATAAATAAAAAAGACAAATAACAATGTTTTAGTACTCGGAGCTAGACCAATAGATAACCTGTGACGTCATTCCGTGGAAGCCTTTTTCCTTTCTATTCCAAGTTCCCATTCATGTACATATATTTACGTTAATGTTCTGGGGTATTAAATTTCACCTAATATTTATATAAACTGGCAGAGGCAATTATTACTCAGATGAGAATAAACAACTATTTACAAACAACATATAGATGAGTGGTTGTTCCAACTGTAATATCCGATGTATAATTTCATGTAGCATTATCCAACTGTTAATACATGTCAATATCAATGCTTTTCCGATATGACACGTTATTATCATTATTATGTTAATTCTTTAGGTGGCACGTTATTATCATTATTATGTTATTTCTTTGGGTGGATATCTTCCGTCAATGCTAAGATTTAATTCAGGTTATACCGTACTTTCTTCAACGCTTACAAAAATTTACTTCAGCAGAAGAACGACCATCCGATCACCCACACATAGCCACAAGTCAGCAATTTTGTAGATGTTTGTATCTGGTGCTTTACACCAGGTACAAACAAAACGAACTGCTGTCAATTGCTATTCGTACTTTTTCGATCCCAGACTTAATCTGTTAAACGATGCGAGATGTGCATGGTGTGGTAATCTTCCTTGACCAGCCCTGACCAATCGAGCGTAAATGACACCAATTATTTTATGTGTGGGAGGACACCTGTCGATTCCGGACGCCCCACACCATCACTAGTGTGACGATTGTGCCAAAGTCGGTATTTAATTTACAGTGTCTTGTATGTAAACAAACATGTCATTTGAGTTGTATCATTACGTATTCATGTTGCACGATAAATGTTGAATATCAATACGGCGCGGCCAAGTTTTATGGCTAAAAATGTACTTACTAGAAGGGGTGACATCGCCTACAGAGTTCTTGTCGGGTTATTAGTGGTTTAGCGCAGGGTTGCCGGCAGTTTTCTCCATGTTAGATGTAGTTTTCCACTAGCCCACCAGAGGGCATTACAGTCGCATTATCCGTCAGGTGTCAGTTCAGTCGCGGGGTAAGGGGAAAAGGCGCCAAAATGGGATGGGCCACGCACTCGGGCTTATAAAAGGCCGGCCTACCGGCTGACAGTCAGATCGCCCGCTGGACCCCCAGAGATCTGTACTGACGCTCGCTGCTGACCATAGCCGGAGTTGCTGGATACTCAATTGCTGGACCATTTAAACGTAGGCCTACGCGTGCTGGACCAATTGCCGGACCGATTTGCTGGACCACAGCCTAGGCTACGGGTGCTGGACAGCCGATGTTTAACCTATCAGGCAAGCCGGATTCTAGTTAATCAAGCCGTGTATTAGCGGGGCTCAGTGGGAACAAGAAATAGGCCGACAGGGGACCCGGGCAAAAGGGGGGTCTTTTCCCAAGGGGGGTTTGCAGCGGGATCTCAAACTTTTATTAGCGAAAACGGTGCTGCTAGAGCAGGTTTAGGCCTATTGCCGGTTTTACATATATATACGTGTGCATTTAATGAAGAGGTAACGGCTATAGTTCTAGCTAGTTTGCCATAGAGGGGCGTTGATCGCCAGGATCTTGAGTTTTAGTCTGTGTATTTTATAACTTGGTGTGCTATGAATAAATGATTTGTATGAAAGAGCATTTATGTTCACGTTTTATTTGACATTTCACAAATAACTACAAAGCTGTACGTGTGTCACTCACGCTACCAGTATACACTAAACACCTACACGCTACAGCTTATTTGGTGGCAGCGGTGGGATCCCTTCATATATTTTGTTAGGAATAGAACCTGTATCAGTGCCTTCTACTCAGTAAATTTTTTTGGGGGTCCTGTTTTAGTTTTTTTGTGTGTTTATTCTCCCATTTTCTTTGCGACCCAGATCTGAGGTCTGATAGTTATTGATTAAATGGTAAATTATTGGAAATTATTTCTTAGGAAATTACCAGATTTATGGGAAATTCGTGATTAATTTCACGTGGGCTGGATACCGGGAAATGTTAAATATTCAATTTCGCAAGTAATTGGTTAAGCCCTTGCTGGACTGGTGTGTCTCTGTGCACACAGCTGGATTGTGCACCCCTGCGTAGTCTGCTGGATTCCGTTTTCAACGTTATACAGCTGGACATTTGTGGGCCTATACACTGAACCAACTTACTATATTTCTCACCAATTCCTCGGCTGGATCATGTGGCCTAGTGGTCCTGGTATACCATCAGGGTCGTCAGGGCCTCAACCGACTGGTAACCAGGAGATCCTCTATGTCCAGGTAGATGGATCGGCGTGGCCAGTCCGAGGGGTAGTCCCCAATGATATTGCTTCCCTACAGGGGCACAAGCACGGCCAGGGTACTGGGCAAGCTGGACCGGACGGGATGTTGCCCCATGGAGCGGAGGAGCAGCGCGTGGCCGGATACCTTTTGGACATGGCGGGAGCAGGACCAGGAGGGACCAATGGAGGGAGGGACGGCTCCAATAATAGCTCCTCCAGTGCTTTTCCAGGGTCTCATGCGGGCATAGGTGGCTCAGTATGCTCACCCCCGCCGCAGTCTCAGATGAGCCAGGTTCCTGGGATAGCTGGAGATAGACAGGGGCCTTCGCAGACACCGGGCCAGAGTGGGATTCGATCGCCAGTAAGCCGAGATTTAGGTCCTATACCCTCTACCACGAATGACCTCCACGGGGCTGGTCTGGGGCAGGATTGCACGCGGCAAGTTGGACTACAGACGCCTACTCACCCAACCGGGTGTTGGGTGCCTACACATCGAGCCAGAGGACAACCACCTGTGCGCCAAGCTGGGGCACATCTACCGATGTATCAAGCAGGAGGGCTGACGTATCAGGGCGGAGGGGCACCGTACCATTATCCATATGCTACACATGCGAGCTTCCCTCACCCAGTTACTACTGGACCAGGGGTTGGGTTGTGCCAAACGTCTCACCAGGATTCCCACAGACAGGTTTGGAATACGAACCATGTCCAACGTGGACCCCTCGTAGCGCCTGCTGGATGGGGACCGCTCCCTGTGGGGCGACCGGAAGAGACTGGGGTTCAGTGCGGATCCAGGGACAACAATATGCTTTTAAGTGCGAGAATGAACCCCCCGCCCGGGCCACTGATGTCATGTGGGGGGCCGACTGGTCGTATGCCACGGGATGTGATGACAGATTCCGGGTTGCCGGATCCTATAGCCCGACCCAGACTTGCTGGAGATATTCCTGTCGGAATGTATGGGGCCAAGCCAAAACGGCCTACGGTTTATGATGGGAAGACAGGGTGCCGAGATTATCTGGTACAGTTTGATCTCATAGCCTCTCTGAACTCCTGGGATGACCACACAAAGGCGATGGAGCTGGCGACCAGCTTGAAGGGGGCCGCGCTTTCAATCCTCACAGATCTGGATCCGAGAGAACGAAGTTCATATTCCGGGTTGGTCAAGGCACTCTTGTCTCGCTTCGAGCCAGAGAACCAGTCAGAGGTGTACCGAGCTCAACTGAAGGGGAAAGTAAGGAAAGGGATGGAATCACTTACAGAACTGGCGCAGGAAGTCAAGAAACTGGTGAGGAAGGCCTACCCAGATGCGACGCCAGACATCAGAGAAGTCATGGCAAGAGATGCTTTCATGGATTCCCTCAACGATGCCGACTTGGAATGGTCTGTCTTTCGGGGAAAACCCCAGACTCTGAATGATGCGGTGACTCTGGCGCTAGAACATGAAGCCTTTCAAATGGGACGTCGGCGGAGGACGGGTGGCAGGCAGCTGGTGAGGGCACAAGAAGACCGGGATCCAGAGCCCCTTTCTGCAGACGCTATCTTGGGCAGGCTGGCGGCCATAATGGGGAAAAAGGTGGAAACCCCCAAGACTACAGAAAAGCCGGACAATCCATCACGGAAGCTGAAAGGTGAATGCTTCTACTGTGGTAAGACTGGTCACTACAAGGCAGAATGCAGGAAACGACGGGAAGACCGTAGCAAGACCTGCCCTGTTTGTTCCAGAAGAGGACACTCAGAAAATGACTGCTGGCAGAAATAGAAGTCTGGGAATACTAAGGACGACGCTGGGATCAAACTCGATGAGAAAACGCAGGATTCGGGAAACGACCAGTAGCTGAGGGGGCGGTCTCACTCTCAGCTGAAGCAGTAACAAAGGGACCTCAAAGTACTGCAGGGGATAGCCTCTATGTGGTTGCATCACTGGCCGGAACGGAAGTGAGCAGTTTGCTGGATACTGGATCTACTGTATCAGTCTTGCACCCAAGGCGGTACTTGGAGATACTGGACAACTCGAGGCCTAGCCTGACGGGAAGCGGGAATTTAAAGATGGCGGATGGAGGAATGGTGCCATCCCTTGGTCGTGGAAATTTTACAATTTCAATTGGTGGCTGTGAGTTGACTCACGAGCTGGTCGTTGCCGAGACAGATTCCTCTTTGATACT
Organism: Terebella lapidaria; assembly: GCA_949152475.1. Classification (NCBI taxonomy): domain Eukaryota; kingdom Metazoa; phylum Annelida; class Polychaeta; order Terebellida; family Terebellidae; genus Terebella; species Terebella lapidaria. The sequence goes on from OX424560.1 coordinate 27,805,363, forward strand.
GGGGTTCGATTTCTTACGACGTCATGACTGTTTGCTGGAAGCCAAGAAAGGTCTTTTGTGGGTGAATGGAAGGGTGATACAGTGCACATTCGAAAAGGATGGTTCATCCATCTGTAGGGTCAACCTGAAGGATACAACAGTGGTGGGACCACACTCGGAACGGGTTCTGGAAGGGGTCGTAGCTGGAAAGCCGACATATGTGAACGCTGTTTTGGAGTCTGCACCAGCCTTGGGAAAGCAAGAAGGGGTGATGGTGGCAAAGTCTCTCATCGACCCTTGCTCCAAGGTTGTTCCTATCAGGGTAGTGAATTTATCAGATAGGCCGGTGACTCTCTACAAAAAGATGTGTGCTGCCACCTGTGAACCAGTAGACAGAGTCTGGGAAACTGGTGAAACGGAAGCTGTTTCAAGTGTGCAGGAAACTGGATCTGAGTTACCGGAAGCCCCCCACCTGAAGGATATCTTCCAGGAACTGGAGGGACGTTTGAGTCTGGATGAAGCAAAAAGGGCGGAGCAGTTGTTGCGTAAACACCACAGGGTGTTTTCACGAAACAAGGAGGATCTGGGGCGTACGGGGCTAGTGAAGCACAAAATCCCAACTGGAGACGCTGTGCCTATAAGACAACGACCCAGAAGGCTCCCCATCGAAAAGAAAGCGGATTGTGCCAAGGAGCTGGAAAGGATGTTGGGGATGGGAATAATCTCCGAGTCCGTCAGCCCTTGGGCATCACCGGTAGTCATGGTAAGGAAGAAGGATGGTAGCTGGAGGTTTTGTGTGGATTATAGAAGGTTGAACACGGTAACCAAGAAGGATAGCTACCCGCTGCCCCGGATTGATGACACACTGGATACACTGGCGGGATCCCGTTTCTTCTCGACGCTGGATCTTGCCAGTGGATACTGGCAAGTGGAGCTGGACCCCTTAGATGCGGAAAAGACTGCCTTCTGCACAGGAGGGGGAGGATTGTATCAATGGAAGGTTCTTCCCTTCGGGCTGACATCAGCAGGTGCCACCTTTGACGACATCATCGTGTTTGCGGGGGACCTGGAGACTCACCTAGCCAGGTTAGACCAGGTACTGACTCGTCTGGGGAAAGCAGGACTGAAGGTGTCAGGCACGAAGTGTCAGTTCTTGCAAGACCAAGTACAGTTTCTTGGACACGTCATCTCCATCGATGGGGTTGCTACGGATCCTAAGAAGATTGAAGCTGTGGAAAGGTGGGAGATTCCAGCATGCATTAAGGAGCTCAGAAGTTTCTTGGGGCTGTGTTCGTACTACAGGAGGTTCGTGAAGGGTTTTGCCGACATTGCCAAACCTCTGCATCGGCTGACCGAGCAGGATCAACCATTTGAGTGGACTGATGACTGTCATCAAGCTTTTCTCCGACTGCGGGAGGCTCTGGTGTCTGCACCTATATTGGCATTTCCTAAACCTGGGGAACCATACGTGCTGGACACAGATGCAAGTGGCGTGGGCATAGGCGCGGTTTTATCTCAGTTGCAGGACAGGGAAGAACGAGTCATCACCTACTATAGCCGGAGTTTATCCAAAGAAGAAAGACGGTATTGTGTGACAAGGAGGGAGCTTTTGGCGGTGGTGGAAGCGCTCAAGTACTTCCACCACTACCTGTATGGGACACCCACTACAGTGCGGACGGACCATGGAGCACTGAACTGGTTGCGTAATTTCAAGAGTCCGGAAGGACAAGTGGCTCGTTGGCTGGAGATTTTGGAAACCTACCCAATTGAGGTACAGTACAGACCTGGCAGGAAACATGGCAATGCAGACGCTCTTTCACGGAAACCATGCCTGGACTGTCGCCACTGTGATCGGCAAGAACTTAAAGAAGCGAGACAAGTATCGGCAGTTCGAGCAGTGGCCCAAGAAGCTCAGCCCGGAGATACTGGCACTGCAGGGGCAGAAGTTGAGCACCAGCCCCGGTCAGATGTTAGAACCGACTGGCACAAACCAGGCAACAGTAACTGGCTCCCTGGCCGTGACTGGGAACTGTGGCGAGGCTGGCAGGACCAGGACAGTGACATTAGTAAAGCTAAGCAATGGGTGCTGGAGGGAATTCGGCCACCGTGGGATGAAATGCGGAGTGAAGGTTTCGCTTTGAGGACTTTGTGGACCTTATTCGATGAGCTGGAGGTGCATGAGGGTTGTTTGTACCGGAAATGTGCTTTAAAGGGGGACCCAGATTTGCGGCTGCGGTTGGTGGCCCCACCAGCTGCCCGGAGCTATGTGCTGGAAAACCTGCATGACCACCGTATGGCCGGACACGTGGGCATCCAGAAAACCAGCTTCAATGTGATGAGACGGTTGTGGTGGCCGGGCGTAAGATCAGATATAGAAAGATGGTGTCAGAAATGTAAGCCGTGTCAATTTAGGAATGCGCGTCCAGGGAGGCGGGACCATTCGTTGGTACAAAACCCGGTGGGCAGTCCGATGGAGAGAATGGCTATGGATATATTGAGCATTCCTACAGAATCATCCAGCGGGAATAACTGTATCCTTGTCGTATCAGACTACTTCACCAAATGGACAGAAGCCTTCGCCTTACCAGACCATAAGGCTGTGACAGTGGCCGACACACTGGTTGTGGAGATCTACCTCCGTCTTGGGACGCCCCTCGTATTGCATTCAGACCAGGGACCAGAGTTTCGCTCCGAGTTGATGAAGGAACTGAATCGACTCCTCGCCATTAAGGACTCTAAGACAGCGCCCTATCACCCCAGGTCGGACGGGCAGGTGGAACGTTTTCACAGGACCTTGCTGGCCATGCTGTCCAAGCTTTGCCAGGATCAGCAGGAGGATTGGGACGATCATCTGCCCTATGTCATGAATGCCTACCGCTCGACTGTCAATGAGGGTACGGGATACACGCCAAACAAGATGATGCTAGGACGGGAGACCAGCTTGCCACTGGACCTCACCCTCCCATTGCCAGAGTTGCCGCGACCTTATCAATGCCCAGTCGAGTATGTGGAATGGGTACAAGCAGCAATGGTCCTCAATCACGAGAGGGCACGGGAAAATCTCGCAAAGTCGGCTACCCGACAAAAGAAAGGTTTTGACAAGAGGGCTGCTTCGCGCCATCTCGCCGTAGGCGACTGGGTTCTCCGGTACTACCCACCCTATGCCAATCAACGTAAACTTCACTCCCCCTTTGTCGGCCCCTACCTAGTAGTGAAAAGAATAGGGGAGGTTAACTACCTAATCCAGAAGACAGCTGCTTCCACTCCCTTCACGGTCCACGTTGACGATTTGAAGGTCTTTCATGGACCAGATCACCCAAAGAGCTGGCTTAAGGCACCAGATTGCCTGCGGGATCGGGATGATAAGGCCACCCAATGTGCACTGGACGATACTGAAGTGCACAGCATGGGGGATAGATCTGAAGAGGAAGAATCCATAGGGGAATGTGAACTTAGCAAAGAGAGGCTGGACGGGGTCGGATTGAACGAATCTGGGTCTCAAAGAACACCATTCCAACGAAGTAGTAAACGTAACCGCAGGCCACCCATGCGGTTTGGTTGGGATTAACAGTGGGATACAAGGGCAGGACTAGGGCCGTCACTCCCCAGGGGCATCCGAACTACTTAAGGATTGAACATTGGTCGCAGCTCACCGTATGCCTTTCATTACAGGATGGGACCGTTTAAATGCCCGGAGGAAGGCTGCAGTTATTCCTTCCACAAAAAGCATGCCCTGGAGGAGCACCGCTGGAAGAGGCACCGGTCCTCCCAGGAAATGAGGGCTCGTAACGGCACGGGAACGTCGGGAGCTGCAACAAGCCGGCAGGATGGCCCAGAGAGTAAGAGCCCACGCCGCAGCCGGAGTCGGGACGCCCATCATGGCAGCTCACGCCGGAGGCAGGACACCCCCCCAAGGGGCCGGAGGCAGGACACCCCCCCAAGAGGCCGGAGGCAGGACACCCCCCCAAGAGGCTGGAGGCAGGACCCCCCCCGCGAGAGGCCGGAGGCAGGATACCCCTCCAAGGGACCCGCGCCTGAGCCGGAACGCCCCTCACGAGAGCCCAGGCCAGAGGCGACACACCCTGGACCTGAGCCAGAATCAGGACGAGGGAACACCTACACAGGACAGGCCAGTTCGGAGCCCTAGCTCGAGCGAGGGTCTGAAGACCCCGGAGATGGCCCTTGTCCTGGAGCCGCCACCACCGAGCACAGACCCATTGGGGCTAGATTTGAACAGTCCCCCAGCCGTCCCGTTCCATATCGAGACACCGGGAAGATTTCTGACGGCCAGTGGTATCCCTAGGATTGAACCAGCGGTTACACCTCCCCCGAGGCAGCCACGACTACGGGTTATACCCCTTGACACGCCGCCCCGACCCCGTCGCGACCCCAGGGCGAGTTTCTGCCAGGCGCCCAGCTTGAGAGACCCGTCGGCGGTCGGAGCGGCTCTTCGAGCATACAGGGCTCAGGCACTGGTGACAAACCCGAGGGTGAGCTTCACCCAACGACCCGGAAACTTGGTGTGCCGGGAGGAGGCAGTGCTCCCAGATGGCACGACTTACCGTCTGGATTCGTTCTGGACTCCGGATCCACGACCGCCAACCTGTCTTCGTACCGCCTCTACGCAGACCCTCAACTGAAAAGGAACATTCATGCACATGGACAGTGATTTAATTTTGTAGTGGACAGTTCCCCATTTGATTTTTGTGTTTGTGAACAGTTCGGGACGAACTTTTATTTTGTTGGGAGCAGTGTGACGATTGTGCCAAAGTCGGTATTTAATTTACAGTGTCTTGTATGTAAACAAACATGTCATTTGAGTTGTATCATTACGTATTCATGTTGCACGATAAATGTTGAATATCAATACGGCGCGGCCAAGTTTTATGGCTAAAAATGTACTTACTAGAAGGGGTGACATCGCCTACAGAGTTCTTGTCGGGTTATTAGTGGTTTAGCGCAGGGTTGCCGGCAGTTTTCTGCCATGTTAGATGTAGTTTTCCACTAGCCCACCAGAGGGCATTACAGTCGCATTATCCGTCAGGTGTCAGTTCAGTCGCGGGGTAAGGGGAAAAGGCGCCAAAATGGGATGGGCCACGCACTCGGGCTTATAAAAGGCCGGCCTACCGGCTGACAGTCAGATCGCCCGCTGGACCCCCAGAGATCTGTACTGACGCTCGCTGCTGACCATAGCCGGAGTTGCTGGATACTCAATTGCTGGACCATTTAAACGTAGGCCTACGCGTGCTGGACCAATTGCCGGACCGATTTGCTGGACCACAGCCTAGGCTACGGGTGCTGGACAGCCGATGTTTAACCTATCAGGCAAGCCGGATTCTAGTTAATCAAGCCGGGTATTAGCGGGGCTCAGTGGGAACAAGAAATAGGCCGACAGGGGACCCGGGCAAAAGGGGGGTCTTTTCCCAAGGGGGGTTTGCAGCGGGATCTCAAACTTTTATTAGCGAAAACGGTGCTGCTAGAGCAGGTTTAGGCCTATTGCCGGTTTTACATATATATACGTGTGCATTTAATGAAGAGGTAACGGCTATAGTTCTAGCTAGTTTGCCATAGAGGGGCGTTGATCGCCAGGATCTTGAGTTTTAGTCTGTGTATTTTATAACTTGGTGTGCTATGAATAAATGATTTGTATGAAAGAGCATTTATGTTCACGTTTTATTTGACATTTCACAAATAACTACAAAGCTGTACGTGTGTCACTCACGCTACCAGTATACACTAAACACCTACACGCTACACTAGGGTACCCCTGCCCAACCATGGACCAGTTATCCAGGTCCTTGCCACAGAAATCTGTCATCATAGAGGCTGAGCAAATATTTGCGATATTAAGTTTTTGACAGAGATATCAGCCTCTATTCCACACCATTATGATTCATGTCTCTGCCATTGTGTATTTATGCATATCTCTGCTATGGCATATGCGTTTATGCATGTTCTACAATGCATGTAATCTGTGTACCACACACCCATAGCACATTACTAGAATGCGTGAAGTACATTCCTTGTAGCTGCCATTGTACCTAAATTTTTGGACACAACCTGAATTCGAAAGTGTGATATAACGCTGTTCCACAACGGATAATTGTGGGAGAATAAACTAAACCTACAAGACAATTGTAGCCTACTATACTTTATCCATGTGTACTCCGTATATACCATTAAGAGTATGTATTGACTCACCACAAAAAGCGCAAGAGTTTGATACCAGAGCTGGAGAACTTACGAAACAAGCACATGGAATGGAATCACATGCAAGTGAAACATCTCAAAATAAACCAATACTGGCGTCTTCAGTGAGACCAGTTTACTACCCTACAACCAATCGAAATGGAGGTAAAAAAAACAAACATGGTGGAATAGGTCTATGATACCAAACCATTTGATAGCCCATTCATTTCATTAAATGAATTTCTCCCTATACTCTTAGAAAAAATAAAGGTTCTTGTGGGTTCACTAAGGAACATCCAAGGTACCGTTTCTCCCTTTCGGGGTTCTTGATAAAGGTTCTTTAGAGATAAATGAGCCGAAATAGGTTCAAAAGAATAATAGTGAAATGAATTCAGTGAAATGAAATCGGAAGTTTCATTAAAATACTTGCTGTGTTATATCAGCAGTTTAGTAAACTAAGAAATTAGTAAACCGCTACAAATCAAAGAAAATGGCATATTATCGAAACATTTATTGGCTGAAAGAACCACTTTGCATAAGCAGATGCTAGGAAATCGTGCTGAGGTTTGCAAGAAGAAAGCATGCTGTTCAATTTCTATGGGTCATAGTGTCTTGGAACTACTTTTGAACCTATGGATCTTCTTCATATGTCTAATTTCTAACTTTTGAAGGTCATTCAAAGAACCGTAAAAACAATTTCGAAGTCATCTATAAAACTCTTGACATCATATATATTTCGATTTCGAATTTCAGAGAACTTAATATGAACCACAGAAAAGCCGTGAAAGGTTTTATTCATTGTTTAGTAGTGTGTGTTGTCTTACAATCAACTGATACTGCAGTCAATCGTTAATTGAACTCTCCTGATCACGGAACCAACATTTGTTCAGTTATGCCAGATGTGCTCGATGTGTCACTTCTCTGGTGAGCGAGTCCCTAGTGATCGAGCATTTTGTGTGGGCGGTATAATCTGCGTGGGAGGGTACCTGTCAAATGTGCCCTAGTCCCCTTCCCCTCTCGCAGTTCCTACTCTCATCATGGGAGACTTGTGAAGGTTTTTCCCCCATCGAATCTGCCATCACTTAGCCGAACAAATAAGGTATTGAGTTTCCGACACTTGTGTCAACCTTATTCACAAGCATGCTTTTGTCATTCCTTGACCGCGTGGATTTCTTGTCAGAGGTCCTTAATACCTACTTCCTAACACTGTATCATTTCCCAGGTCACAGGTAATCTTTATTTTGGGATTATGACTTGAAATTTTAGATTACCGAACCTATGGTCCGATAATTTATTGCCATGACATTGCATCCATCATCCATATACATTTTTGTCTTCAAAGTTTACGATCAAATCTTTCTGAATTTCACACAAAAATGTCTAAAAATATTCCAAGAGGGAAGTAAAAAGAAGTACTATTTTTTTTATTTTCGCAATTTTCTCAAAATGGTGGCCATTTTAGATGGAAATCGACCAATTCAAAAACTGTTCAGAAAGTTTTTATTTTAAAACATTTCCTATATGTACCTTTGTGACATGTGTAAGTTGAGCTGCTCTCGAATCGCTCGAAATGAGCCATTTTTGCCACATTTTACATAGGGCAAATCACTTGAATTCTTTGATTTGTGCTGATGGCTGATACCAACCCTAAATGCTGATTTTACACACAAGCAATCTTTATTATGTATTGTAAAATCGTTGCATGAGAGTGTAGTGTTCAACGAAGACCCTTGGATCACTGCATAATTCGTCATAAAGGTATAGTTAAAGATTGATTTTCTGTAGTAATGGAAGGGAATTTTTTATGTATTTCTTTTATCCTCTCGTATTTTGGTCAAATACAGATTACGATGGAGGACAAAAGAAGTTCATGTTCAATTCTATCAATACTGACAAGCTATCGCTTTTACATTAGATATTCATATATTTTCTCATAAAGTGGATGAGTTGGGGTTAACACAAGAATCGCCAGTGTGTATTATATGAGCATGCAAGTCCGAAATATGTGTCCATGGTGAGTGAATGTTTATGCGATAATTTCTAAAATGCAACACTTTCTGCAATCTGTATGAGGATTTGAAAAACACACTGCGTCATCAGTATCATGTATCTTTCGTCAAATAGTGTATATGTAGTTCACACCAAGTTACCTGAATGTTAGGTAGGTTCGACTGACGCACAGAATAAAATTAGTTAAAAGTATTTTTCAATTCTCTGCATTTATTCAGTGAACACCAATTCAATATGTTTGGGTACATATGTGCCCAATATTGCACTTCGAAGAAATGATGTTATTTGGAAAATAAACATGACGTGAAAAAAAAACGGTTGAATTGGTTATATATTTTACGAATCGGGGATTCTTCAGGGTCCGATCAGCCATTTTACATGGTATAGTGTCCGATAGTGTTGTGCTTGAATATCACAAACCAGTCCGAATTCAATTCATCCAAGTTTATTGGGATGAACAGTTCGATGACTCGATCACGGCCACATGCGCTACTTCCCGATATAGTCCGATTAATAGTCCGACAAGATCAGCAATATATCACAGATATTTCTTTATCCTAGATTCTTCAGTACTTCAGTGACACGTCTTCACTTTAGAACCTCACAAACTCGACTCCGAAAAGCGCGGGGATTTTTTCGTGCGGTGTCTGGATTTTCCCGTGTCGTGAACAGGAGGTCATGTGATTCGTTGAATATGATGTAATGTCTGTGTGGGCGTGGTTAGGTGTCTGGAAATGTTGTGATTGGTGGTGTGTTCTGCGTGACGTCATTTGTGGAGTTGTTATCGTGGTAAGTATGAAGTCATGTGATGAACCTGTGCCGTGTATGTCGAGTGGGAGAATGTGTAAGGGGGTGAGGGGGGGGGGGGGTATCGCGCCGATAACTGACATAAATATTCTACATATATAATGCGTTTGAGGTGACATGTTAATCTATTACATTCCACGGTATAATATGTATATCACAAAACACATATAATAATATTTTTTTAAATTACAGTAGTACAGAATGAAAATACATACGTGCAGTAGGATCTTGCAAATCGACTCGCTAGTACAATTGATGCACAAATAATTGTCATGATATACAATGAATTATACAGAATGCTAGTATGTATATCATTCATTGATGTCATATTGGCTTTGAATCATCATGCATGCATTCGACAGCACATCAATATTGTTTCCTGCTCATTTTGACAATATTGTATAACTTGCTAACGTTGGACACATTCATCAAGACTATGAGTTACCATTTTGATACACTACGTAATGATGTAATCCACAAGGTGCTGACTCACTGGAATAACGAAGAGGCGTGAACTTGACTGGTCATTGTAGAGACCATGCATTATTCACAAAGGTTAGTTTTATGTTTTCATTCAATTAACCAGGTCCTGCCATGACGAATTTGTTGCCAGGGTGTGATTAGCACGTGTTATTACGTGGTGACGATATGGAGTGACTGGTATTTTGAGAGACAGGGTGCATCGCATGTCATCGCCATTGTTTTATTAACACAAATGACTGCCACATGCCCAACCAATCCGCCTACGAAGTTTAACAGGTGTTGTATGCATAACTTCTGCAAACCCATTTTCCCCCATAAAAGAAATATGACGACAATGACATGTCCCAGGAATCGGACAGGAATCCAGAAATAGCATTAATTAGTCCCTTGTGACCAATAAGTTTTCACATGATGCGAAAGACCCACAATACAACTGTGCCAATGATGGACTTTGTTTGGCCGGAAGTGACATGTACGCTCAAGTGACTCTGATAATAGAATGACATGAATTATCCGATAGCTGTCATTTGCGAACACTCGGTCTAAGTAGAGGGCATGCAGAATGTTCTATTTTCACATCATATCAAATCCCCAAGTACATGGCCCTTATGATAGACAATGTTGCCACTGTGGAATACTGAGCATGTGATATATAGGATGTTCCAGATATGCCACAACAACTTGAAGTCCGATATCAGGCACAGGCAGTACAGAAAGTAGCAGAACTTCCATGTATCTCCATACGAATTGAGATCAAGTACGAATGTTTTCCAAATAATTTTCAATGGCGAATTTTTTTGTTTGTTCTGGAAATGACTAAAAACAGATAGCGACCAAATTTCAAACAAAACAATCTTTCACCGATCTGTACGGAAACCGAAATGACCACCACATGCGGATCGGTGGTTCAGCTGAAATGAAAGATTTACACATCAGAGATTTTGAGAAAATGGCTAACAAACTCTAAAAACCATTGTTTTTCGACAAAAAATGTCGTTTTGACATTTCAAGTCATTAAAGGTCAAATTCAAGGTCATCACATAAACCGCAATATGATTCCCCTTTTGAATGTTTCAATATTTAGGCTCTATGTTGAAGTGTTGTAGGAGTCCACTCCATACAGCTCCCACTAAGGAGGAAAAGGTAAATAACTTAAAGGAAATCTTTTCAACCTGAATAACTTAAAGGGAATCTTTTGAAGCAAAAATCTCAAAACTGTCTGAACAGATTCGCCGCCAAAGTCAGATATTGGCCGCATGTAATTGAAAATGACAGCCATTTTGAAAAAAAGCACAAAAATGCACAAAATGTAGACAAATGAGGCCGATGACGGATGCAACGCTACGGCAATAGGTTATCGGACCATAGGTTCGGTGATATTATAAGATGCCACCAGGAATTTTGTATAGCACGATTATTATATTTGAAGGGCGTCATGAAGTAGTATGTATGAATCTCCTGAGATCTAAAGAAGCATGTCGCATAACACAACTGGTGAGTTTGAAAAGGCGGAGTAGAATATATTCCATTTGACTGATTAAAAGTGGATATCGGTAACTCTCGCCTCCGCCACATGCTTTTTTGCGAATTCTTGGTCACATCAGTGTCTAGTGTAAGTCTAAATGTTAACTTCACACATTGGTCATCCACTTTGACATCCACGATCTGCTCTGTCAACTAGCCAATAAATCTCCCACCCACAAGCTGAAGCGTGCCATGCAACAAATATAACCTGTTCTGGTCAGACCTTCCATGATCCACCAGCGCAACTCCCTCTCTCTTTCTCGATCGTGAGCGCAGTGTTTGTTAACGTGATGACACACACACTACACATTTCATTACGCCTTGATCATTGACCTACGTAATCGTGTAAATTCCATGTTTCAGGATATATTCTGTTTTGACACCTGTGTCTTGCAGAGGTGTCATAGCAATTACTGGTGTCTGGCATAATAAATCTAAAATACAAATAACAATATTTTAGCACTCGGAGCTAGAGCAAATGTTTAGATAACGTTATTCCTTGGAAGCGATTTTCCTTTCTGTTCCAAATTCACATATATGTACACATGCACATATATTTAGGTTAATGTTTCGGAGTATGAAACGTCACCTAATTTCTAGCTATTAGGCTAAAAGGCAATTAATACTTAGCAATTATTACTCAGATGGGAACGAGAAACTATTTGCAAAATGATATATGGATGAGTCGTCAATGTGCAACGATGACACAGGTAAGTTCCTGAAAAACTCATAATTATATTTTAATTGACTATTATTTATTTGTTGGTATCGCGGTGCGCATCATATCTTAATTGCATATGACTGTATATATAAACTCACCGACCCAACCACAAACAAGTTGCCGATAACATCTTATACAATCCATCTTAGGAAAGACATTAAATGTTATTATTGCAGAACACTATAAGCGTATACAACTCTTGAATAAATTATTTTAATTTACTGTTTTTCTCCAACTGCAACGATATCAGATTTTCTATTAGCATTAGTGGCCGATATTTGAGACCCAATTACATCGAAAGTCAGTGATTGAATAAACATCATGTGCTTTGTGTAAGCTACAAGCAATACGAACTGGTGTCAATTGCTATTTGGACCTTCCCAATCCACTCTCTCACCGTACCCAATGCGAGACGTGCATGATGTGGCACCCTTCCTTGACCAACCCTGACCAATTAAACGTAGATTACACCAAGTACTATATGTGCTGGAGGACACATGTTGATCCCGGACGCCCCACACCATCACTAGTGGACCACTGAGCCTCCAGTGGACTAGTTATCCAGGTCCTTGCTACAAGATCATTATCATAGAGGCTGAGCAGTTGACTGCATTCTTGAGTGTTTTTGACAGAGGTATCAGCTTCAATTCCACACCTTTATGATTGTTTTCTGCGCCATTTCGCATATCTGTTCCATTGCATATATGCATTTATGCATGTTCTACGTGATATGTGATATGCGCATTGCATACCCATTATAGCATCTTATTATTAGAATTATTGAAGCACATTCCTTGTAGCTGCCATTGTACCTGATTTGTTGGACACAACCCGAATTTGGAAGTATGATATGACACCGATCCACAACGGAAAATCGCGGTAGAATAAACTAAACCCACAAGACAATTGTAGTGTACTATATTATATTAAAGTTATCTCGGTATATGTCAATACGAGTGTGCATTAACTCGCCACCAGAAGCACAAGAGTGTGACGAGATCTGGATAACTTATGAAACAGGCACATGGAGTGGAATCACATGCCAGTGAAACATCTTAATCGAAAACCATACTGGCGTCTTCAGTGTACTACCCTACAACCGATCGAGATGAAAACGAACTTGGAGGAATAGGTCTATGATACTATCTATTTCAGTAGCTTATTCATTTCATTAAAGGAATTCCTACCTATACTTCTAGAAAAATAGAGGTTCTCGTGGGTGCACTAACTTTTAAGGTACCATTTCTATATATATATTTTCATTTGGAAAGACAATGTTTGAGTTAATTTGAACCACTGGAAAAATCCTGAAAGGTTTTATTCATTGTATAAGGGTGAATGTTGCCTGTACAATCAACTAATATTGCAGTCAATTGTTAATTGAACTCCCCTGATCACGGAACCAGCATTTGTTCAGTTATGCCCTTATGCCAGATGTGCCCGATGTGTCACTTCTCTGGTGAGCTAGTCCCGAGTGATCGAGCATTTTGTGCGGGCGGTATAATCTGCGTGGGAGGGTACCTGTCAAATGCGCCCTATCCCCCTTCCCTTCTCGCAGTTTATACTCTCATATAAACCGAAATTTACCGATCTTGTTGCAACCGAATCTGTCATCACTACAAATAAGTTATTGAGTGTCCGACACTTGTGTCAACCTGATTCACAAGCACGCTTTCGTCAGTCCTTGGCAGCGTGGATTTCTTGCCAGAGATCCTCAATACTTTATTCCTAGTACCGTATCATTTCCCAGGTCTTATGTAATCTTTATTTTGGGATTATAACTAGAAATTTTAGGTTCTTCATCCCTCGTTCGTAAACATTTTTTACTTTAAAGTTTACGGTTGAATCTTTTCGAATTCTTGCATAAAAAAGTCTGAAATGCATTTCAAGAGGAAGGTATTTTTTTTAGTTTTTTTTTTATTTTCGTATTTCTTTTTTCAAAATGACTCTCATTTTACATGTAAAACGACCAATTTTGAATATTGACGGCCATTCTCTCGAAAACTATTCAGAAAGTTTTGAGATTTTTATTTTAAAACATTCCTTTTATGTACCTTTTGTGGCGTGTGTAAGTTTAGTTGCAATAGAATCGCATGAAGTTGGCTAGTTTGGCCGACATTTAACTGATACCAACCCTAAATGCAAGGCTTACACACTAGAAATGTATATATCGACGATATATACCTGTTGATATATACCTAAAATGAACACTTTGCACTGAAGTTTGCAATTATACACTACTGCCCCACAATATTTTTTAAAAATTCAACACAAAATCTCGTGAAGAAAAAATACCCAAAATCAAGCCAAAAGACTACTTGCATTCCTTTGCATAAATATATTCATCCATTTCATTGTGATTTCAACACCAGAATATTAGTTATAAAGGCATATTTTCACATGTATATACGTTGTGAAATCTTTTCATGGGAGTGTAGTGTTCAATGAAGGCCATTGGACCACTGCATAATTCGTTATAGCGGTATGTTTGAATAGTTAAATTCTGCAGCCATGGAATGGAACTTTCAAAATGTACAATAATATAGTAATAGAAGAATATGATTATGATATGTGTTTGTAATATAGATAGTACACTGTGGAACATATCAGATTAACATTTCACTTCAAACGTATTATGTATCACCATTTTAACTGTTTTATTGACGTCACCTTTATTCAACAAAAACATCATTTCTTCAAAGTGTAGTATTTGTCATATTTGTACCCAAAAATATTTAATGTGTGTTTATTGTTTATGATGAGTTACAGAATGTGATTTTTGTACATATTTATTCTGTGCGTCAGTCCCTCCTACCTCACAGTACCAGTGTCACGGAATCATAACATACCGGTCAGTTGTTGTGAACTCCATCGAAACTATTTGACGAAAGGGGCATGATATTGATGGCATAATGTGCTTTTCATGATTCCAAACATATGTCAGAAAGTGTTGCATTTTGGAAATGCTCGCATAAACTTGCATCCTTGCATGCTCGCATAATAAACTAACGATTGTTATGTTGGCGCCAACTCACCCATTTCATGAGAAATATATGAAAGGAACCTTAATATAAAAGCAAAAGCCTGTCAGTATGGATAGAATTGAGCTTGGACTTCTTTTATCCTCGATTGTATTCGTAGTAGCAGAAGAAAATAAACTCACACAGTAGGATCTTGCATATCAACTCGCTATTACAATTGAAGTACAAATAATTGTCATTAAATGCAATGCATTATACAGAATGCCAATATGAATAGCATTCATTGACGAAATATTTTCTTTGAATCATCATGTATGGATTGGATAGCACAACAATGATATCGTTTTCTCCTCATTTTAGTAATTGATCTGTAAAACAACAAGTTTCATATAAATGAAGCTGATATATTTTAAAACTTGCTAATGTTGGACACATTCAACAGAACTATGAGCTACCAAATGATGTAATCCACAATATGCTGACTCACTGGAATAACCAAGAGGCTTGAACATGACTGGTCATTGTAGACTACTTCACGCATTATTCACAATGGTTAGTTTCATGTTTTCATTCGTTATTCCAGGCCCTGTCATGGCAATGAGTTCGCTTCCAGGGTGTCAGTAGCACGTGTTATCATGTGGTGACAATATAAAGTGACTGGTATTTTGACAGACAGGACGCATCGCATGTCATCGCCATTGTTTTATTAAGACAAATGACTGTCGCACGTGCTATCAATCTGCCTACAAAGTTTAACAGGCATTGTGTTCATAACTTTTGCAAACTATTTTCCCCCATAAAATAAATATGACGACTATGACATGTCCCAGGAATCGGACTGAAATCCAGAAATAGCATTAATTAGTCCCTTGTGACCAATAACTTTTCACATGATGCGAAAGATCCACAGTACAACTGTGCCAATGATTGCATTCACGGGATTCGTTTGACCGGAAGTGACGTGTACGCTCAAGTGACTCTGATAATGGAATGACATGAATTATCCGATAGCTGTCATTTGCAAACACTCGGCCTTAGTATAGGACATGCAAAATGTTCTATTTTTACATCATATCAAAATCCCCCAAGTACATGGCCCTTATGATAGACAATGTTGCCAATGTGGAATACAGAGCGAATGATATATGGGATGTTCTGGATATGTCAAACAGACTTGACGTCCGATATCAGGCACAGGCAGTACAAAAAATAGCCGAACTTCCATGAATCTCCATACGAGTTGGGATCAAGTCCAAATATTTCCCACATAATTTTCAATGGCGAACTTTTTTTGTTCTATAAATGACACAAAACAGATAGCGACCAAATTTCGAACAACAAACATTTTTGTACCGATATAAAACCGAAATGGCTGCCACCTGCAGATCGATGGTTCAAGTGAAAAGAAAGATTTACACATCACAGAGGTCTTGTGTGGGAAGTCAATTATAAATAAGTTAGTGAACAGATTTTGAGAAAATGGCAGAAAAATATCAAAAACCATTGTTAACCGGTAAAAAAAATGCTGTTGTGACCTTTCAACTCATCAAAGGTCAAATTTGAGGTCATCACGTAAACCGCAATATGATTTCCCTTTTGAATGTGACATTATTTAGGCTCTATGTTGAAGTGTTGTAGGAGTCTACTCCATATAGCTCCTGCTAAGAAGGAAAAAGTGGATGATATTTTCCATAAGTCCAACAGAAGTTTTTTGCTAGAAATTGTTCAAAACGATTAGCGACTTGATTTGGAATGAAATTTTTCATTTGCGGACCAGTAAAAAATCAAAATGCAGACCATCCATTCAAGGGCAACGAAACTTATACACGCCAAAAAGGTACATAAAGAGAATCTTTTGAAACGAAAATCTCAAAACTGTCTAAACAGTTTCGCCGCCAAAGTCAGAAATTGGCCAATATGATTGAAAATGGCAGCCATTTTGAAAAAAAAACCCACGAAAATGATCAAAATGTAGATGGTCGAGGCCGATGACAGATGCAACGCCACGGCAATAGATTTCGGACCTTAGGTTCGGTGATAATATATAATGCAACGAGGTTTTTTGTATAGCATGATTATTTTTTTTGAAGGGCGTCATGATGTAGTATGTAAATACTACATATAAAGAAGCATATCACATAACACAACTGGTTAATTGAAAAAAGGCGGAGTATGACATATTCCATTTGACTGATTGAAAATGGATATCGGTAAAATATATTCATTATTCACTCTTGCCTCCGACACGTGCTTTTTGAGAATTCTTGGTAAACGTGGTCACACCAGTGTCTAGTGTAAGTCTAAATGTTAATTCCACACATTGGTCTTCCACTTTGACATCCACGATCTGCTCTGTTAACTAGCCAATAAATCTTTCACTCATAAGTTGAAACGTGTCATGTAATAAAAATACAGTGTTCAACTCAGAATTTTTAAAAATCCGCCAATGCAACTCTCTCTCTCTCTCTCTCTCTCTCTCTCAATCGAGACAACAGTGTTTGTTAACGTGATGACACACACACTACACATTATTGCCCTTTCATTAGGCCTTGATCATTCAGCTACGTAATCACGTAAGTTCCGTGTCTCAGGATATGTTCGGTTTTGACTCATGTGTCTTGCAGAGGCGTCATAGCAATTATTGGTGTCTGGCATAATAAATCCGAAAAACAAATAACAATATATCAGCACTCGAGGCTAGACCAAATGTATGGATGACGCCATTCCTTGGAAGCGTTTTTCCTTTCTGTTCCAAGTTCACATATAAATACACATGTACATATATTTACGTTAATGTTTCGGGGTATGAAATTTCACCTAATTTTTAGCTATTAGGCCATGAGGCAATTGATACTCCGATGGGAACGAACAACTATTTACAAAATGATATATGGATGAGTCGTCAATGTGCAACGATGACACAAGTAAGTTCCTAAAATACTCATAATTATATTTTAATTGACTATTATTTATTTGTTGGTATCACGGTGCGCATCATATCTTAATTGCATATGGCTGTATATAAAAAATCACAGAGCCAACCATAAACAAGTTGCCGATAATCCATCTCAGGAAAGACAATAAATGTTATTATTGCAGAACACTATAAGCTTATACAACTCTTGATTAAATTATTTCAATTTACTGTTTTTCTCCAACTGCAACAATATCAGATTTTCTATTAGCATTAGTGGCCGATATTTGAGACCCAATTACATCGAAAGTCAGTGATTGAATAAACATTATGTGCTTTGTGTAAGCTACAAGCAATACGAACTGGTGTCAATTGCTATTTGGACCTTCCCAATCCACTCTCTCACCGTACCCAATGCGAGACGTGCATGATGTGGCACCCTTCCTTGACCAACCCTGACCAATTAAGCGTAGATTTCACCAAGTACTATATGTGCTGGAGGACACAAGTTGATCCCGGACGCCCCACACCATCACTAGTGGACCACTGCACCTCCAGTGGACTAGTTATCCAGGTCCTTGCTACAAGATCGTCATCATAGAGGCTGAGCAGTTGACTGCGTTCTTGAGTTTTTTGACAGAGGTATCAGCTTCAATTCCACACCTTTATGATTGTTTTCTGCGCCATTGCGCATTATGCATGTTCTACGATGCACGTGATATGTGCATTGCATACCCGTAGCATCTTATTATTAGAATTATTGAAGCACATTCATTGTAGCTGCCATCGTACATGATTTGTTGGACACAACCCGAATTTGGAAGTATGATATGACACTGATCCACAACGGATAATCGTGGGAGAATAAACTAAACCCACAAGACAATTGTAGTGTACTGTATTATATTAAAGTTATCTTGGTATATGTCAATACGAGTGTGCGTTAACTCGCCACCAGAAGCACAAGAGTGTGACGAGATCTGGATATCTTATGAAACAGGCACATGGAGTGGAATCACATGCCAGTGAAACATCTTAATCGAAAACCATACTGGCGTCTTCAGTGTACTACCCTACAACCGATCGAGATGAAAACGAACTTGGAGGAATAGGTCTATGATACTATCTATTTCAGTAGCTTATTCATTTCATTAAAGGAATTCCTACCTATACTTCTAGAAAAATAGAGGTTCTCGTGGGTGCACTAACGAACCTTTAAGGTACCATTTCTATATATATATTTTCATTTGGAAAGACAATGTTTGAGTTAATTTGAACCACTGGAAAAATCCTGAAAGGTTTTATTCATTGTATAAGGGTGAATGTTGCCTGTACAATCAACTAATATTGCAGTCAATTGTTAATTGAACTCCCCTGATCACGGAACCAGCATTTGTTCAGTTATGCCCTTATGCCAGATGTGCCCGATGTGTCACTTCTCTGGTGAGCTAGTCCCGAGTGATCGAGCATTTTGTGCGGGCGGTATAATCTGCGTGGGAGGGTACCTGTCAAATGCGCCCTAGCCCCCTTCCCTTCTCGCAGTTTATACTCTCATCGTGGGAAATTTACCGATCTTGTTGCAGCGGAATCTGTCATCACTACAAATAAGTTATTGAGTTTCCGACACTTGTGTCAACCTGATTCACAAGCACGCTTTCGTCAGTCCTTGGCAGGGTGGATTTCTTGCCAGAGATTCTCAATACTTTATCCCTAGTACCGTATCATTTCCCAGGTCTTATGTAATCTTTATTTTGGGATTATAACTAGAAATTTTAGGTTCTTCATCCCTCGTTCGTAAACATTTTTTACATCAAAGTTTACGGTTGAATCTTTTCGAATTCTTGCATAAAAAAGTCTGAAATGCATTTCAAGAGGAAGGTATTTTTTTTATTTTTTTTTTTATTTTCGTATTTCTTTTTTCAAAATGACTCTCATTTTACATGTAAAACGACCAATTTCGAATATTGACGGCCATTCTCTCGAAAACTATTCAGAAAGTTTTGAGATTTTTATTTTAAAACATTCCTTTTATGTACCTTTTGTGGCGTGTGTAGGTTTAGTTGCAATAGAATCACATGAAGTGGGCCAGTTTGGCCCACATTTTGTAAATATAGGGGAAACCACTTGAATACTTTGCATTGTTTTGATAACTGATACCAACCCTAAATGCAAGGCTCACACACTAGAAATGTATATATCGACGATATATACCTGTTGATATATACCTAAAATGAACACTTTGCACTGAAGTTTGCAATTATACACTACTGCCCCACAATATTTTTTAAAAATTCAACACAAAATCTCGTGAAGAAAAAATACCCAAAATCAAGCCAAAAGACTACTTGCATTCCTTTGCATAAATATATTCATCCATTTCATTGTGATTTCAACACCAGAATATTAGTTATAAAGGCATATTTTCACATGTATGTACGTTGTGAAATCTTTTCATGGGAGTGTAGTGTTCAATGAAGGCCATTGAACCACTGCATAATTCGTCATAGCGGTATGTTTGAATAGTTAAATTCTGCAGCCATGGAATGGAACTTTCAAAATGTACAATAATATAGTAATAGAAGAATATGATTATGATATGTGTTTGTAATATAGATAGTACACTGTGGAACATATCACATTAACATTTCACTTCACATGTATTATGTATCACCATTTTAACTGTTTTATTGACGTCACCTTTATTCAACAAAAACATCATTTCTTCAAAGTGTAGTATTTGTCATATTTGTACCCAAATATATTTAATGTGTGTTTATTGTTTATGATGAGTTACAGAATGTGATTTTTGTACATATTTATTCTGTGCGTCAGTCCCTCCTACCTCACAGTACCAGTATCACGGAATCATAACATACCGGTCAGTTGTTGTGAACTCCATCGAAACTATTTGACGAAAGGGGCATGATATTGATGGCATAATGTGCTTTTCATATTTCCAAACATATGTCAGAAAGTGTTGCATTTTGGAAATGATCGCATAAACTTGCATCCTTGCATGCTCGCATAATAAACTAACGATTGTTATGTTGGCACCAACTCACCCATTTCATGAGAAATATATGAAAGGAACCTAAATATAAAAGCAAAAGCCTGTCAGTATTGATAGAATTAAACTTGGACTTCTTTACCCTCGATTGTATTCGTAGTAGCAAAAGAAAATAAACTCACACAGTAGGATCTTGCATATCAACTCGCTATTACAATTGAAGTACAAATGATTGTCATTAAATACAAAGCATTATACAGAATGCCAATATGAATAGCATTCATTGACGAAATATTTTCTTTGAATCATCATGTATGGGATTGGATAGCACATCAATGATATCGTTTTCTCCTCATTTTAGTAATTGATATGTAAAACAACAAGTTTCATATAAATGAAGCCGATATATTTTAAAACTTGCTAATGTTGGACACATTCAACAGAACTATGAGATACCAAATGATGTAATCCACAAAATGCTGACTCACTGGAATAACGAAGGGGCGTGAACATGACTGGTCATTCTAGACTACTCCACGCATTATTCACAATGGTTAGTTTCATGTTTTCATTCAATTATCCAGGCCCTGCCATGGCAATGAGTTCGTTGCCAGGGTGTCAGTAGCACGTGTTATTATGTGGTGACGATATGGAGTGACTGGTATTTTGACAGACAGGACGCATCGCATGTCATCGTCATTGTTTTATGAACACAAATGACTGCCGCATGCCCAACCAATCTCCCTACAAAGTTTACCAGGCGTTGTATGCATAACTTCTGCAAACCCCTTTTCCCCATAAAAGAAATATGACGACAATGACATGTCCCAGGAATCAGACAGAAATCCAGAAATAGCATTAATTGGTCCCTTGTGACCAATAAGTGTTCACATGATGCGAAAGACCCACAGTACAACTGTGCCAATGACGGACTTCACGGGATTCTTTTTGCCGGAAGTGACACGTACGCTCAAGTGACTCTGATAATAGAATAACATGAGTTATCCGATAGCTGTCATTTGCAAACACTCGGTCTAAGTAAAGGCCATGCAAAATGTTCTATTTTTACATCATATCAACCCCCCCCCCCAAGTACATGGCCCTTATGATAGACAATGTTGCCAATATGGAATACTGAGTGTATTATATATGGGATGTTCCAGATATGTCAAACCGACTTGAAGTCCGATATCAGACACAGGCAGTGCATAAAGTAGAAGAACCTCCATGTATGTCCATACGAATTGAGATCAAGTACAAATGTGTTCCAAATAATTTTGCGATAAAATGGCGATTTTCATTGTTTTGTTCTGCAAATGACCAAAAACAGATAGTGACCAAATTTCAAACGAAACATTCTTTCACCGACCTGTCTGAAAATCGAAATGACCACCACATGCAGATCGGTGGTTCAACAAAAAAATAGAGGTCCTCTTGGGTGCACTAACGAACCAAGGTACCATTTCTATAAATATATATCAATTTGGAATAACAATGTTTGAGTTAATTTGAACCACAGAAAAAAAATCCTGAAAGGTTTTGTTCATTGTATAAAGGTGAATGTTGCCCGTACAATCAACTAATATTGCAGTCAGTTGTTAATCAAACTCCCCGGATCACGGAACCAGCATTTGTTCAGTTATGCCCTTATGCCAGATGTGCTCGATGTGTCACTACTCTGGCGAGCGAGTCCCCAGTGATCGAGCATTTTGTGTGGGCGGTATAATCTGCATGGGAGGGTACCTGTCAAATGCGCCCTAGCCCCCTTCCCTTCTCGCAGTTTCTACTCTCATCCTGGGAAATTCACTGAGGTTGTTGCAACCGAACCTGCCATCACTACAAATAAGGTATTCAGTTTCCGACACTTGTGTCAACCTTATTCACAAGCATGCTTTTGTCAGTCTTTGGCAGCATGGAATTCTTGTCAGAGATCCTCAATACTTTCTTCCTAGTACCGTATCATTTCCCAGATCTTATGTAATCTTTACTTGGGATTATAACTTGAAATTTTAGGTTCTTCATCCCTCGTGCGTATACATTTTTCACTTTAAAGTTTACGGTTGAATCTTTTTGAATTCTTGCACAAAAAATGCTGAACTGCATTTCAAGAGGAAGGTATTTTTTAGGTTTTTTTTATTTTCGCATTTTTTTGTCCAAAATGACACTCATTTTACGTGAAAAACGACCAATTTTGGACATTGACGACCATTTTCTCGAAAACTATTCAGAAATTTTTGAGATTTGTTTAACGAAGACCATTGGACCACTGCATAATTCGTCATAACGGTATGTTTAAAGAGTTAAATTCTGCAGCAATGGAATGGAACTTTCATAATGTAAAATAATACGGTAATAGAAGAATATGATTATGATATTTGTTTGAGATATAGATAGTATACTGTGGAACATATGATATTAACATTTCACTTCAAACGTAGTATACATAACCATTTTACCGTTTTATTGACGTCACCTTTATTCAACAATTAACATCACTTCTTCGAAGTGTAGTATTTGTCATATATGTACTCGAATATATTTAATGTGTGTTTATTGTTGTTAATGCGTTACAGAATGTGATTTTTGTACATATTTATTCTGTGCGTCAGTCGCTCCTACCTCGCAGTACCAGTGACGCGGAATCATAACATGCTGGTAACTTGGTGTGAACTACATTGAAACTATTTGACGAACGGGGCATGATATTGATGACGTAGTGTGCTTTTCATTTTTCCAAACAGATGTCAGAGAGTGTTGCATTTTGGAAATGATCGCATAAACTTGCATCCTTGCGTGCTCGCATAATAAACTGACGACTGTTATGTTGGCTCCAACTCACCCATTTCATGAGAAATATATGAAAGGAACCTTAATATACAAGCAAAAGCCTGTCAGTATTGATAGAATTGAGCTTGGACTTCTTTTATCCTCGATTGTATTCGTAGTAGCAGAAGAAATTAAACGCACACAGTGGGATCTTGCATATCAACTCGCTATTACAATTGAAGTACAAATAATTGTCATTAAATGCAATGCATTATACAGAATGCCAATATGAATAGCATTCATTGACGAAATATTTTCTTTGAATCATCATGTATGCACATCAATGATATCGTTTTCTCCTCATTTTAGTAATTGATCTGTAAAACAACAAGTTTCATATAAATGAAGCCGATATATTTTAAAACTTGTTAATAGTGGACACATTCAACAGGACTATGAGCTACCAAATGATGTAATCCACAATATGCTGACTCACTGGAATAACCAAGAGGCTTGAACATGACTGGTCATTGTAGACTACTTCACGCATTATTCACAATGGTTAGTTTCATGTTTTCATTCGTTATTCCAGGCCCTGTCATGGCAATGAGTTTGCTTCCAGGGTGTCAGTAGCACGTGTTATCATGTGGTGACAATATAAAGTGACTGGTATTTTGACATACAGGACGCATCGCATGTCATCGCCATTGTTTTATTAACACAAATGACTGCCGCACGTGCTATCAATCTGCCTACAAAGTTTAACAGGCATTGTGTTCATAACTTTTGCAAACTATTTTCCCCCATAAAATAAATATGACGACTATGACATGTCCCAGGAATCGGACTGAAATCCAGAAATAGCATTAATTAGTCCCTTGTGACCAATAACTTTTCACATGATGCGAAAGATCCATAGTACAACTGTGCCAATGATTGCATTCACGGGATTCGTTTGGCCGGAAGTGACGTGTACGCTCAAGTGACTCTGATAATGGAATGACATGAATTATCCGATAGCTGTCATTTGCAAACACTCGGCCTTAGTATAGGACATGCAAAATGTTCTATTTTTACATCATATCAAATCCCCCAAGTACATGGCCCTTATGATAGACAATGTTGCCAATGTGGAATACAGAGCGAATGATATATGGGATGTTCTGGATATGTCAAACAGACTTGACGTCCGATATCAGGCACAGGCAGTACAAAAAGTAGCCGAACTTCCATGAATCTCCATACGAATTGGGATCAATTCCAAATATTTCCCACATAATTTTCAATGGCGAACTTTTTTTGTTCTATAAATGACACAAAACAGATAGCGACCAAATTTCGAACAACAAACATTTTTGTACCGATATAAAACCGAAATGGCTGCCACCTGCAGATCGATGGTTCAAGTGAAAAGAAAGATTTACACATAATAATAATAATAATAATTGCATTTTTATATAGCGCTTTTCCATGTACCACATGCTCAAAGCGCTTTACAATTATTACCCCTGGCAGACCTGTTCATTCCGACACATTTTCAACCTCCCGGGAGGCATGGTAACTTAGGCAACCATCTCTGGTGCACATACAGTATTCATACACATTGCCATCTCTGTCTATAGCCAGGTACCCATTTTACTGATAGGTGAAACAGATCCCCCAATGAAAGTCTTTCAGTGCCGGCGCCAAGGATTGAACCCGGTACCTCCCGCACTCAACCCTGACGCCCTAACCAATTGAGCTATCATGGCTGGACATCACATCACAGAGGTCTTGTGTGGGAAGTCAATTATAAATAAGTTAGTGAACAGATTTTGAGAAAATGGCAGAAAAATATAAAAATTAGCCCAAGGGCCAAGAAAGGTTACCGGACAATACATATTTTAGATATTAGTAGTTTGTCCCGTGACCTTGAAAATAAGTTCATTGGTCAATTCAAGGACACAATAATATTCGGTATATGTCATTTCTAGTATGTCCACAACTGATTTTTAAGCTGTAAAGTCAATAATAAGCGAGATATTAGCCATCATGTCCTGCGACCTTGAAAATGAGGTCAAAGGTTGATTCCAAGGTCATAGCAAATTTCAGCTTATATCATTTCCTATACGTTCATAATTGATTCCTAAGCTCTGAAGTCGATAATATGCGAGTTATTGCCACTTTGTCCTGTGACATTGAAAATTAGGTCAAAGGTGAAGTTCAAGGTCATTACAATGTTCAGAATATATCATTTTCTATATGTCCACAATTGATTGCTAAGCTGTAAAGTCAATAAAAAGCGAGATATTAGCCAGTTCGTTCTCTGACCTTGAAAAAGAGGTCAAAGGTCAAATTCAAAGTCATAGCAATATTCAGCATATATCATTTCCTATATGTTCATAATTGATTCCTAAGCTGTAAAATTGATAATAAGCGAGATATTAGCCATTTTGTCCTGCGACATTGAAAATGAGGTCAAAGGTCAAGTTCAAGTTCATGACAATGTTCAGAATATATCATTTTCTATATGTTCACAATTGATTGCTAAGCTGTAAAGTCGATAATACGTGAGATATTAGCCATTTTGTCCTGTGATCCTGAAAATGAGGTCAGAGGTCAAATTCAAGGTCATGATAATATTCAGCATATATCATTTCCTATATGTCCACAATTGATCCCTTAGGTGTAAAATCGATAATAAGTGCGATATTGGCCATTTTGTCCTGTGACCTTGAAAATGAGGTCAAACGTCAAAATCAAAATCATCAGAATATTTGGCATATATCGTTTCCTATATGTCGACAATTGATTACTAAGCTGTAAAGTCGATAATAAGCGAGATATTAGCCATTTTGTGCTCTGACCTTGAAACCGAGGTCAGAGGTCAAATTCGAGGCCACGAGAATATTCAGCATATATCATTTCCTATATGTCCACAATTGATCCCTAAGCTGTAAAATCGATAATAAGTGAGATATTAGCCATTTTGTCCTGTGACCTTGAAAATGAGATCAAAGGTCAAATTCAAGGTTATCAGAATATTCAGCATATATCATTTCCTATATGTCCACAATTGATTCCTAAGCTGTAAAGTCGATAATGAACGAGATTTTAGCCATTTTGTGCTCTGACCTTGAAACCGAGGTCAGAGGTCAACTTCAAGGTCACAAGAATATTCGGCATATATCATTTCCTATATGTCCACAATTGATTCCTAGTCTCTAATCTCAATATTAAGTGAGATATTAGGCTTAATGTGTCCCATTATAAAGCATAGGAGAATTTAACATGGGACAGTCCCATTTGGGCCGAGTTTGGGCCCAAAATGGCCAACTTCGAGCGATTCAAGCGCAACGAAATTTATACATGTCACAGGGGTACATATGAGGAGTGTTATGCATCAAAAAGAAAAAAAGTTACTGAAGAGATTTTGAGAAAACGACCATCAAAGTCCAAAATTGGCCATTTTTAGACGAAAACGGCCGCTCTGACCTTGAAACCGAGGTCAGAGGTCAAATTCAAGGTCACGAGAATATTCAGCATATATCATTTCCTATATGTCTACAATTGATTCTTAGTCGCTAATTTCAATTTTAAGTGAGATATTAGGCTTAATGTGTCCCATTATAAAGCATAAGAGAATTTAACATGGGAAAGTCCCATTTGGGCCGAGTTCGGGCCCAAAATGGCCCACTTCGAGGGATTCAAGGGCAACGAAATTTATACATGTCACAGGGGTACATAGGAGGAGTGTCATGCATCAATAAGAAAATTAAAAAAATTAGGCCAAGGGCCGAAGATAGGTTACCGGACAATGTTTAATATTTTAGATGTTAGCCACGTCACTGGTTGAATTCAAGGTCAAGAGAATATTCAGCATATATAACATTAAGTATATATCATGTCCACAGTTGATTGCTAAGCTGTAAATTCAATAATCACAGAGATATTAGCAATTTTGTGCTGTGGCCTTGAAAATGAAGGGGCAAAGGTCAAATTTAAGGTCATCAAAATATTCAATGTAGATCATTTTCTATATCATGTTCACAACTGATTCCCAAGCCATACAATGAGGTCAGAGGTCAAATTCAAGGTCACGAGAATATTCAGCATATATCATTTCCTATATGTCCACAATCGATTCCTAAGCTGTAAAATCGATAATAAGTAAGATATTTGCCTGTTTGTCCTGTGACCTTGAAAATGAAGTCAAAGGTCAAATTCAAGGTCATGACAATAATCTGCATATATCATTTCCTATATGTTCATAATTGATTGCTAAGCTGTAAAGTCGATAACATGCGAGATATTAGCCATTTTGTCCTGTGACCTTGAACATGAGGTCGAAGGTCAAATTCAAGGTCATCAGAATATTCAGCATATATCATTTCCTATATGTCCACAATTGATTCCTAAGCTGTAGAGTCGATAATAAGCGAGATATAAGCCATTTTGTGCTCTGACCTTGAAACTGAGGTCAGAGGTCAAATTCAAGGTCACGAGAATATTCAGCATATATTATTTCCTATATGTCCACAATTGATTCCTAAGCTGTAGAGTCAATAATAAGCCAGATATAAGCCATTTTGTGCTCTGACCTTGAAACTGAGGTCAGAGGTAAAATTCAAGGTCACGAGAATATTCAGCATATATCATTTCCTATATGTCCACAATTGATTCCTAGTCTCTAATCTCAATATTAAGTGAGATATTAGGCATAATGTGTCCCATTATAAAGCATAGGAGAATTTAAAATGGGAAAGTCCCATTTGGGCCGAGTTTGGGCCAAAATGGCCCACTTCGAGCGATTCAAGCGCAACGAAATTTATAGACATCATAGGAGTACAAATGAAGAGTCTTATGTATCAGAAAGAAAAAAAGTTACTGAACAGATTTTGAGAAAATGGCCGCCAAAGTCCAAAATCAGGCATTTTTCGTCGAAAATGGCCGCCATTTTGAAAAAAATGCGAAAATCAAAAAACTAAAAAATACCTCCTTCTTGAATTATTTTTAGGTATTTTTGTGCAAAATTTCAGAAAAATTCGCCCGTAAACAAAAAAGATAAAAATGTGGACGACGACGACGACGACGACGACGGACGACGGACGCAACGCCATGCCAATAGGTTATCGGACCATAGGTCCGGTAACCTAAAAAACCATTGTTAACCGGTAAAAAAAATGCTGTTGTGACCTTTCAACTCATCAAAGGTCAAATTTGAGGTCATCACGTAAACCGCAATATGATTTCCCTTTTGAATGTGACATTATTTAGGCTCTATGTTGAAGTGTTGTAGGAGTCTACTCCATATAGCTCCTGTTAAGAAGGAAAAAGTGGATGATATTTTCCATAAGTCCAACAGAATTTTTTTGCTAGAAATTGTTCAAAACGATTAGCGACTTGATTTGGAATTAAATTTTTCATTTGCGTACCAGTAAAAAATCAAAATGCAGACCATCCATTCAAGGGCAACGAAACTTATACACGCCAAAAAGGTACATAAAGAGAATCTTTTGAAACGAAAATCTCAAAACTGTCTAAACAGTTTTGCCGCCAAAGTCAGAAATTGGCCAATATGATTGAAAATGGCAGCCATTTTGAAAAAAAACCCACGAAAATGATCAAAATGTAGATGGTCGAGGCCGATGACAGATGCAACACCAAGGCAATAGATTTCGGAGTATGACATATTCCATTTGACTGATTGAAAATGGATATCGGTAAAATATATCCATTATTCACTCTTGCCTCCGACACGTGCTTTTTGAGAATTGTTGGTAAACGTGGTCACGCCAGTGTCTAGTGTAAGTCTAAATGTTAATTCCACACATTGGTCATCCATTTTGACATCCACGA
Organism: Terebella lapidaria; assembly: GCA_949152475.1. Lineage (NCBI taxonomy): Eukaryota > Metazoa > Annelida > Polychaeta > Terebellida > Terebellidae > Terebella > Terebella lapidaria. Next base: position 27,834,582 of record OX424560.1, read on the forward strand.
TCTGCTCTGTTAACTAGCTAATAAATCTTTCACTCATAATTTGAAACGTGTCATGTAATAAATATACAGTGTTCAACTCAGAATTTTTAAAATCCGCCAATGCAACTCTCCATGTCTCAGGATATGTACGGTTTTGAGTCATGTGTCTTGCAGAGGCGTCATAGCAATTATTGGTGTCTGGCATAATAAATCCGAAATACAAATAACAATATTTCAGCACTCGAGGCTAGACCAAATGTATGGATGACGCCATTCCTTGGAAGCGTTTTTCCTTTCTGTTCCAAGTTCACATATAAATACACATGTACATATATTTACGTTAATGTTTCGGGGTATGAAATTTCACCTAATTTTTAGCTATTAGGCCATGAGGCAATTGATACTCCGATGGGAATGAACAACTATTTACAAAATGATATATGGATGAGTCGTCAATGTGCAAGGATGAAATACGTAAGTCCCCGAAATACTCATAATTAGATTTTAATTATGACTATTATTTATTTGTTGGTATTGCGGTGCACATCATATCTTAATTGCACACGGCTGTATATAAAAATTCACAGAGCCAACCATAAACAAGTTGCCGATAATCCATCTCAGGAGAGAAAATGAATGTAATTATTGCAGAACACTATAAGCCTATTCAACTCTTGATTAAATTATTTCAATTTACTGTTTATCTCCAACTGCAATAATATTAGATTTTCTATTAGCATTAGTGGCCGATATTTGAGACCCAATTACATCGAAAGTCAGTGATTAAAGAAATCCTTCACATTACGTGCTTTGTATAAGCTACAAGCAATACGAACTGGTGTCAATTGTTATTTGAACCTTTCCAATCCAGACTCAATCTATTAAACTGTACACTTTGCGAGATGTGCATGGTGTGGCACTCTACCTTAACCAACCCTGACCAGTTAAGCGTAGATGTCACCAAGTACTATATGTGTGGGAGGACACATGTTGATCCCGGATGCCTCACACCATCACTAGTGGACCACTGCACCCCCGTGGACTAGTCATCCAGGTCCTTGCCACAACATTGTTATCATAGAGGCTGAGCAATTAATTGCATTCTTGAGTGTTTTTGACAGAGGTATCAGCTTCAACTCACACCTTTATGATTGTTTCTGCGCCATTGTGCATTATGCATATCTGTTCTATTGCATATATGCATTTATGGATGTTCTACGATGCACGTGATATGCGCATTGCATACCCATCATAGCATCTTATTATTAGAATTATTGAAGCACATTCCTTGTAGCTGCCATTGTTCCTGATTTGTTGGACACAACCCGAATTTGGAAGTATGATATAACGCTTATCCACAAAGGATAATTGTGAGAGAATGAACCAAACCCACAAGACAATTGTAGCCTACCATAATCTATCCATGTGTTCTTCGTATATATCAATGAGTGTGCATTCAATCACCACCAGAAGCACGAGAGTGTGACGAGATCTGGATAATTTATGAAAAAGGCACATGGAGTGGAATCATATGCCAGTGAAACATCTTAATCGAAAACCAGACTGACGTCTTCAGTGTACTACCCTACAACCGATCGAGATGAAAGTCAAAAATGAACTTGGAGGAATAGGTCTATGATACTATATATTTCAGTAGCTTATTCATTTCATTAGAGGAATTCTTACTTATACTTCTAGAAGAATAGAGGTTCTCGTGGGTGCACTAACGAACCTTCAAGGTACCATTCCTATATATATATTTCAATTTGGAATAACAATGTTTGAGTTAATTTGAACCACAGAAAAACCATGAAAGGTTTTATTCATTATCTAAGGCTGAATGTTGCCTGTACAATCAACTGGTATTGTTGTCATCTGTTAATTGAACTCTCCTGATCAAGGAACCAACATTTGTTCAGTTATGCCCTTATGCCAGATGTGTCACTTCTCTGGCGAGCGAGTCCCTAGTGATCGAGCATTTTGTGTGGGCGGTATAATCTGCGTGGGAGGGTACCTGTCAAATGTGCCCTAGTCCCCTTCCCTTCGCGCAGTTTCTACTCTCATCGTGGGAAATTTACCGAGGTTTTTGCAACCGAATCTGCCATCACTACAAATAAGGTATTGGGTTTCCGACACGTGTGTCAACCTCATTCACAAGCACGCTTTCGTCAGTCCTTGGCAGCGTGGATTTCTTGTCAAAACGACACTCATTTTATATGAAAAACGACCAATTTTGGACATTGACGGCCATTTTCTTGAAAACTATTCAGAAAGTTTTGAGATTATTATTTTGAAACATTCCCCTAATATACCTTTGTGACGTGTGTAAGTTTAGTTGCAATTGATTCGCATGAGGTGGGCCATTTTGGGCCACATTTTGTAAATATAGGGTAAACCACTTGAATTATTTGCATTGTGCTGATCACTGATATCAACCCTAAATGCAAGGCTTACACACTAGAAATGTATATATCGACTATATATACCTGTCGATATATACCTAAAATGAACACTGCCCAACAATATTTTTTAGAAATCCAACACAAACTCTCCTGAAAAAAATACCCAATCTCAAGCCAAGACTACTTGCATTCCTTTACATGAATATATTCATCCATTTCATTGTGACTTCAATATTTATTCTGTGCGTCAGTCGTTCCTACCTCACAGTACCAGTGACGCGGAATCATAACATACCGGTAACTTGGTGTGAAATCTATCGAAACTATTTGATGAAAGGGGCATGATATTGATGACGTAGTGTGCTTTTCATATTTCCAAATAGATGTCAGAAAGTGTTGCATTTTAGAAATGATGCATAAACTTGCATCCTTGCGTGCTCGCATAATAAACTGACGATTGTTATGTTGGCTCCAACTCACCCATTTCATGAGAAAATATATGAAAGGAACCTTAATATGAAAGCAAAAAGCCTGGCGGTATTGATAGAATTGAACTTGGACTTCTTTTTTCCTCGATCGTATTCCGTAGTAACAAGTAAGAAAATACATTCACACAGTAGGACCTTGCAAATCAACTGGCTATTACATTTGAAGTACAAATAATTGTCATTAAATACAATGAATTATACAGAAAGCCAATATGAATAGCATTCATTGACGAAATATTTGCTTTGAATCATCATGAATGCATTTGACAGGACATCAATCATATCGTTTTGATTTTATCTCCTCATTTTGATAATTGATCTGTAAAACAACAAGTTTCATACAAATGAAGCGAATGTATTTTAATACTTGCTACTTACTAATACTTGCGGACACATTCAGCAGCACTGAGAAACCAACTGATGTAATCCACAATATGCTGACTCACTGAAATAACGAAGAGGCCTGAACATGACTGGTCATTGTAGACTATTCCATGCATTATTCACAATGGTTAGTTTTATGTTTTCATTTGATTAACCAGGCCCTGCCATGACAACGATTTTGTTACAACGGTGTCAGTAGCACGTGTTAGTACATGGTGATGATATGGAGTGACTGGTATTTTGACAGACAGGACGCATCGCATGTCATCGCCATTGTTTTATGAACACAAATGACTGCCGCATGCCCAACCAATCCGCCTACAAAGTTTGACAGGCGTTGTATGCATAACTTCTGCAAACCCCTTTTTCCCCCCACAAAATCAATATGACGACTATGACATGTCCCAGGAATCGGACAGAAATCCAGGAATAGCATTAATTAGTCCCTTGTGACCAATAAGTTTTCACATGATGCGAAAGACCCACAGTACAACTGTGCCAATAATTGCCTTCACAGGATTTTTTTTGCCGGAAGTGACGTGTACGCTCGAGTGACTATGATAATAGAATGACATGAATTATCAGAAAGCTGTCATTTGCAAACACTCGGTCTAAGTAAAGGCCATGCAATATGTTCTATTTTTACATCATATCGAATCCCCCCAAGTACATGGCCCTTATGATAGACAATGTTGCCACTATGGAATACTGAGCGTGTGATGTATAGGATGTTCCAGATATGTCAAACCGACTTGAAGTTAGATATTAGGCACAGGCAGTACAAAACGTAGCAGAACTTCCATGAATCTCCATACGAATTGAGATCAAGTCCAAATATTTTCCACATAATTTTCAATGGCGAAGAATTTCTGTTCTGGAAATGACTCAAAACAGATACTGACCAAATCTCAAATAAAACATTTTTTGCGACCTATCAGAAAATCGAAATGGCCGCCTCATGCAGATCGGTGGTTCAAGTCAAATGAAAGTTATACATATCACAGTGGTCTTATATGGGAAGTCAATTAGAAACATGTTAGTGAATAGATTTTGAGAAAATGGCTGACAAATTCTAAAAACCATTGTTTTTTGACAATAAATGTCGTTTTGACCTTTCAAGGTCACCACGTAAACTGCAATATGATTTCCCTTTTGAATGTGCCAATATTTAGGCTCTATGTTGAAGTGTTGTAGGAGAAAAAGTGGATATTTTCCATAAGTCCAACAAATTTTTTTGCTACAAATTGTTCAAAACGATTAGCGACTTGATTTGGGATGAAATTTTTTATTTGCGGACCAGTAAAAATAATCAAAATGCGTCACATGCAGACCAGCGATTCAACGGCAACGAATCCTATACACGTCAAAAAGGTACATAAAAGGAATCTTTTGAAACAAAAATCTCAAAACTGTCTGAACAGTTTCACCGCCAAAGTCAGAAATTGGCCATACATAATTAAAGATGGCAGCCATTTTGAAAAAAAAGCACGAAAATGAAGAAAATTTGGATGGACGAAGCTGATGGTGTGCTCGAGCTCTAATGTATAGCATGATGGTTTAGAGCGTCATGATGTAGTATGTAAATACCACATACAAAGAAGCATGTCACATAATACAACTGGTGACATATTTCATTTGACTGATTAAAAATGGATATTGCTAAAATAATATATCTATTATTTACTCTCGCCTCCGCCACATCCTTTTTCGAGAATTCTTGGTAAACGTCGTCACACCAGTGTCTAGTGTAAGTCTAAATGTTAATTCCACACATTGGTCATCCACTTTGACATCCACGATCTGCTCTGTCAACTAGCCAATAAATCTCCCACGCACAAGCTGAAGCGTGCCATGTAATAAATATACGGTGTTCTGATCTGACGTTCTATGATCCACCAGCGCAACTCTCTTTCTCGATCGAGACCGCAGTGTTCGTTAACGTGATGACACACATTAGTGCCCTTTCATTAGGCCTTGATCATTGAGCTACGTAATCGTGTAAGTTCCCTGTTTCAGGATATGTTCTGTTTTGACAGCTGTGTCTTGCAGAGGCGTCATAACAGTTACTGGTGTCTGGTATAATAAATCAAAAAGACGAATAACAATGTTTTAGCACTTCGAGCTAGACCAAATGTATGGATGGCGCCATTCCTTTCCCTAAAACACTCATAATTAGAGTTTAATTGACTAATATTTATTTGTCGGTATCGCGGTGCACGTCAGATCTTGGTTGCATACCAGGTATATATATAAATTCACAAGGTCAAGATAGATGTACAATCCATCTCAGGAGAGAAAATAAATGTAGTTATTTCAGAACACTACAAGCCTGTTCGACTCCTGATGAAAATCATTCCAATTTTACTGTTTATCGCCGACTGCAATAGTATATCAGATTTACTATGGGCATTAGCGGCCGATATTTGAGACTCATTTACAACAATTGAATAAACCTATACGAATGTGCCTACAAACAATAAGAACTGCTGCCAATTGCTATTTGGACTTTTCCAATTCAGACCAAATCTGTTCACCTGTACCCGATGAGAGATGTGCATGACCAACCCTGCCCAATTGAGCGTAGATTTGACCAAGTGCTATATGTGTTGGAGGACACCTGTCGATTCCGGAAGCCTCACACCATCACTAGGGGACCCCTGCGCAAACCGTCAACTAGTTATCCAGGTTTTGCCATAGGAATCTGTCATAAGGGGCCTGAGCAAATAATTGTGGTATTGAGGTTTTGACAGAGGTATCATCCTCCATTCCACACCCTTATGATTCATTTCTGTGCCATGTGTATTTATGCATAGCTGTGAAATGGCATATGCGTTTATGCATGTTCTACGGTGCAAGTAATATGTGTATTACACACCCACAACACCTGATCACAATGATTGAAGTACATTCCTTGTAGCTGCCATTGTAACTGAACTTTCGGACGCAACTCGAATTTGCAAGTGTGATATAACGCTGACCCACAAAGGATAATTGTGAGAGAAAAAAAACAATCCCACAAGACAATTGTAGCATACCATAATCTATCCATGTATTCTTCGTCTATGTATCCGGAGTGTGCATTAAATCGCCCCCAGAAGCACAATAGTTTGGTAGAGAGCTGGCGGACTTTGGTAGAGAACTGGGATGGAATCACACAGGTCAGCATAAGATCTTAATCGAAACCCATAGTGGCGTCATCAGTGAAACCAGTGTACTGCCCTACAAGTTCACCTGATCAAAATAAATGTTGAAAACAATCATGGTGGAATAGGTCTAGGATACTATCTATTTTAGTAGTTTAATTATTTCGGTAAATGAATTCCTCCCTACACTCTTTGAAAAATAAATGAAAATACCTATTGTGTCATGACAACGGTTTATTAACAACGAAATTAGTAAACTACTATGAATCAAATGGAAGGGTACATCCTGGAGACATTTAAAGAATGAAAGAATCTTTTTGCATGAGCAGATGCTAGGAAACCTTGATCAGGTTTGCACCACGAAAATGTCCTGCTCCGTTTCTATGGGTCCGTGTGTCTTAGAGCTACTTTTGAACATATGAAACTTCTTCATATATCAAATAAAAACCTTTGAAGATTGTTCAAAGAACCGTTAAAACAATTTCTACGTTATCTATAAAACTCTTGACTTCTATATTAAATATATTTCAATTTGGAATAATAATATTTGGATAAACATACTTTGAACCACAGAAACCTCGTGAAGGTTCATTCATTGTCTAAGAATAATCTTTGTGTGTACATTCAAATGATATTACATTCAATTATTAATTCAACTCCCCTGATCACGCAACCAGCATTTTTTCAGCTATGCCCTTATGCCAGATGTGCCCGATGTGTCACTTCTCTGGCCAGCGCGTCCCCAGCGATCGAACGTTCTGTGCGGGCGGTATAATCTGCGTGGGAGGGCACCTGCCAAAGGCTCCCTACCTCACTCCCTTCCCCGCAGCTTCTACTCTCATCGTGGGAGATTTATCGAGGTTTTCGCCACCGAATCTGCCATCACTGAGAACCGAACAAATAAGGTATTGAGTTTCTGACACTTGTGTCAACCTCATTCACAATCACGCTTTCGTCAGTGCTTGGCAGCGTGGATTTCTTGTCAGAGGTCCTCAATACTTCATTCTTAGTACTGTATCATTTCCCAGGTCTGATGTAATATTTATTTTTGGAATATGACACAATGAAAGTCAAACTCAACACATGACCAAGTGTGATTTTTATTGCTATATAAAATTGTTCAAATATATATTGTAAATGCTAAATGGGACATGATTATATATCAGTGAGAGACCTAAGTCCCCCCCCCCCTCCCCTTCATCTTCTGGTACACTATCTATGTTTACATATACAATTCGTTTCTTTGCATACAGTTAAGATGATGTGTAATACTAGTGTACCGTTATTGTTGATGATACCCATTCCCTTTTTCCCTTTGCTATATTTACCAGACGTCTGAGATTTTGGCTATATGTCTTAATATCATCAGAGACATTGCTATATTGAGTTTATACAAGTTTCAGTTTGAGTTCCCTCAGTGTAGAAATGTTATGAAGCCATTCTCAGATACTCGGTCGCTTTTCTCTTTCACCAAATATTCTCAGGCTTGTTTCATTTCTCAATTTACTGAATTAGTTTTCTAATTTGTATTCTAATAGCAGGGCCCGAGGTACCATTGACTTTTGGATATCTGGTATTGAATTCTGAAGGTCATGCATATAGTACATATGCAGACAGTAATGCAAAAATATATAAAACACGAAATAAATTAAACTAGACGTCAAGGCATTGGAGGCATTTCGGTGTAAATCATATTATTTGAAACAAGCTGAATATCTGATACAAACAAAACATCCATCCTCAATACCCCCCAAGATATGTTTGTTTAGGACGACGAATCTGACAATATTGTTTGTTCCGCTCTATGACGTATGGTTTCCGAGATATCGACGAAAATGAAAGATGCCAACTCAGCAAAAATATGAGGTCAAGGTCAAAGGTTCATCCCAAATACCCCTGAGACGTGTTTATTTCTCTCCATGACGCACGGTTTACAAGATTTTTAGGATGACTTGGCAAAACCTTTCCTGACCTCGAGGTCATAGGTCGTTTGGCCAGATGACCCCAAGATCGATAGGTTTCTTCCCTGATGATGTATGGACCTTCATGCAAAATTTTGCAGCCATTGCCTCTATAGTTTTTGAATGTAAGTATCAACCCTTTGCCACCAACAACCCTTTGCCACCCCTTGAGGAATTTTGATGACAATAGCAATGATGACGATAAACGTTATCGCGGAAGCAAAGTCCAAAAAATGACATTGATTTCATCCTCACGGACCTCAGATCCGGTTCAGAGAGTATACAGCACATTTACATAGTACGTCTGAGCAGTGGTGAAAATTTCAAGACGATCCGTTCAGGCGTTCTCAAGTTATCGCGTGGAAATGAAAACGGCGGAAGAAAAAAGAAATTCTGACGAAACCATGCTTGATTGAATAAAATTGACTTGAAATCTGAATACCAAATAAATAAATAACTAAATATGTATTTTGAATGTGACATATATATATATATATATTTCTGGGGAAACAGAACAAAACACATACACCTACATAATCACATAAAAATCAATCCAGCAATCACTGATTTTATTTTGGAAGCAAAAGGTGACACGTCCTTTCAGCCAACCTATCAACAGCCTTGTCATACTAGGCTGAATCAACATGCATTTACACAATGTACTAATATGAAAAGGCATGAACTAAATACAATGTATGTATTGGGCATGTAAATTACATTCAGATATTATTATAAGTCCATCGATTAAGTCTGACAAAAATGAGTTGTGTAATATGGGCTTCATTTCAAGGCTTTCAAACGGGATATGTATTTCTGGCTACTTTTGTTATACCCGTAAGGGTTCTGAGATCTTAAGTATACACTTCATCAATTACTAAGACGTCAGAACAGCTCATTGGATATATAATAAGAATATCCCATGGACCCTTGAACCAATGTGCGTCATCGTCGCCAAACGGTATGTGTTTAGGGAAAATTTTAACCGGTCGTAAATTTCCTTCAATGAGCGACGTAATTGTGACTTTTGTTTTCGCAGTTTTCTACTTTCTTTCTTGTTTTCTACTCATGAAGCCATATCTCATGATCGAGTCGAAGTTTCTTGTTCTTCATAACCTCATGTTTCTCAGTTATCAGGTTTCAACAAGACAATTCACAAGTAGACCTCAGTACATGAAAGAGTGGACAAAACAATACTTTAAGTTTTACACACTATAATTTCTATAGTAAACTATCTTCTAATTAGTGACGGTATTCTCATTTACCTATTTCTTATGGCCAACTAGCCTTTTTTCTGGAAAGAACATACTGATAGCGGAGGGCTTTCTGCTGATAGGTGTGGGTTCAGTGACACACAATTACGGTACCCCAAATCCTCTGGCAGCATCTGCCAGGAAATGGAACTGTCCAACCTAATACAGAATAGTACGCCCGTACAATGATGAACTATGTATTTTTAACAAACAATAAGTCTTTTCCCTAATTGGATCATAGAGATAATTGAATTGTATTAGGGTTGAATTTGATGAAACGTCTCATCCTAACTTGGATCATGAAGAAGTTAGAACAAACCTCTTGCAAAATCCAGACAGTGAATAACTATTCACGGAGGGGTATGCAGTACTACTATGGGAACTGGGACGGGTATAATATTGTGGAGGTACTTTCGACCAACTTGTGCGATATGTTTCTTTTATTGATCTAGTTCATGTTTTTCTTTATCAACACTGGACCAATGGACTTGAATGTAATTGATCGTTATTTGTCACAGTTCTTTTCGCCAGATCTGTCACCAGATCGAATCAGTCAATCGGAACCCAGTCAAGTTCGTACGTTATGACTTCAGCTAGTAGCTTTTCGTTATTAAACTATGGATTAACAAAATTCTTAAGTGTTAACGATCGTTTAACAAGAATTAAAAAGAGCATCGCCTGGCAGCACGCCACAACAAATCATCGCACTACCTATGGTTTAACAGGAATTTTAGTGCCTCCATCCTTCCTCCTCACCACCTCCTTCCAATGGTTCTGGAAGATATAGGAGGTGACTAAAACATGAAAATGGTGGCACTTTTTTTACACTGAATAAGCCTGACTGGGTTCTGGTTTAGCGCTTTCTGATTTGAATTAACTAATATTTTTCTCAATATATTGATATATCGTCAATAATAAGGATGTCTTTCATTTGTTGCTACCAAAATCCCAAGTCTGTGGTGATTTAAATACAGGAAATTTCGTGCCAAAATCCACAGTGACTACCAGGACCAGACACTGAGATATTGTGGAATATACACATGTTTATATTATACTTCTGATTGAATCAGTACACAACAACAGAAATAACAACGGGACACAAACACTCTCCGCATTGATATGTACCTATTAATACATGGTTAATTTCATAATGGACCGGTTATCGGGACCAAGTGGCAAATAACGGACCGAGCGGCAGCGAGGTCTGTTATGACGCGGTCCCGATAACCGGTCTGTTATGAAATTAACCATGTATTAATTTGCTTATTACACATCATATCGAAACTTAACTACGACTAGAAACCATTAGATTTAATTGTTGGGAAGTTTGTTCAAATATAACATTATATCTGTTTCAGTCAATTGTTCGAAAGAAAACATTCTAATTCGGTATTATGAAGTCGCTGTGCATGCTAGGAGTGTATGACGCGGCATCGCTCTGTTATTCAGTTTACTATGAAAACGTCATTGCGAACTCATATCGGACCAGCAGGGCACATATCGGACCGGGTGGGCTAATATTGTTTGGTGACATACGACAATATCGGATTCGTTGAACCGTGCATGTTACGGTTCAATATCAGTTAGATGTGTAATAAATACAAATAATGTTGACATTGCTTAAAAAAGAAAATGCCAAAATACTATAACCAACAAAGTAAAAGAACCCACTAGTTTGATACTATAAGTTATCATGGGTTTCAGACCCCAATACGGCGTGATATCTGCCTGAAGTCACCATTTACCACGAGGCCGCAGGCCGAGTGGGATAACCTGACTTAAGGCATGCCGTGTTTGGTCTGAGGCCATGGTAATGATTTTATCATTGGATTGTATGGAACTTTCCAAAACGTCATTTCGTATTACCCGCCTGAAGCCCACGATACAAAAAATATCGTGGGGTTGTGTCACAGCTTTTGAAATACGGCGTGGCATTGTCGGGGAATTGACCAATCAGAATAGTGCATTTTCAGCAATCCGATGATAACATCAGATATTTAGGAAAAATGTTCACGCGTCTCTCTTCCCAAGGTTACGTACGGAAGCCCGTAGAGGCCAGATAATGAAAGGTGTGAAAATATATTTATCTGGCGGCCGCCACATAATTATCTGGCGGCCGCCACTTATTCATCTGGCGGCGGCACATAATTGTCTGGCGGCCGCCATTAAATATCTGGCGGCCGCCCCATAATTATCTGGCGGCCGCAACATGATTATCTGGCGGCTGCCTCTTATTTATCTGGCGGCCGCCACTTTTTTATTTGGCGGCCGCCACATACTTATCTGGCGGCCGCCACATAATTATCTGGCGGCCGCCACTTATTTATCTGGCGGCCGCCACTTATTTATCTGGCGGCCGCCACTTATTTATCTGGCGGCCGCCACATAATTATCTGGCGGCCGCCGCATAATTATCTGGCGGCTGCCACTTATTTCTCTGGCGGCCGCCACTTTTTTATCTGGCGGTCGCCACATACTTATCTGGCGGCCGCCACATAATTATCTGGCGGCCGCCACTTATTTATCTGGCAGCCGCCACATAATTATCTGGCGGCCGCAACATAAATATCTCTGTAGGAGATTCTTGTAAAGCAATATACATGTAGCTAATTAGTATCCATATAAAAGTAACCAAATAAAAGTCGTGACATCATCTACATACTGTTTTTAATGAGACAATGTTATATGGGGTGATGTGGGGGGGGGGGGGGGGGCGCTTGATGTGCAAATCATTCAACAAAACTTAACTTTCACACTTAGCATTATATACGGATCATCAATGAATTCATGTTTTTTGATGTGGCCATGGCAACTGGGCCCTCTGTAATCATGGTTGCTACCTCGATATATAGGTTAAAGGGATATGTGAACAAATAAAAGCAGTGCATATTCGATGGTGGTGACAAATATTCGTCAAATTATCTGATTTATATTGTGTCTTCCTTTTTTCCTTTGTCTTTTTTTTTCACCTATGGAACATGTATTGAAAGTTGCCCTATGGTCCATATTACCAATCAATGACATGAAAATATGTACATTGCATTGCGCAAACAAATATTCGTTAAATTTATTGAGGCATTCTTGGACCATGTGTTACACCGTAAATCAGCATTGACCGATCAGAGTCACTTTGCACGTGACTAACGCGCATCACTCCTATCAGATGCTTCGAAGGGGGGGGGGGGGGGGGAGAAGATTTTTTTTACAATTCCCGAGTTAGTATATCGATAATGTATCTCAAATAAAATGTAACATTTTGACCGCATACAAATTAAGAAATTTGAATTTCTATGGATAGACCAAAATGCTGGGTTAATGCACTAATTATATGGCGGCCGCCAGATAATTAGGTGGCGGCCGCCACTTAAATATATTTTTACACCTGGCACTAACGGGCTTCCGTAGTTACGATTCCATTATGTGATTCTGACAATGACAATTGCTTGACGCAAACTGAAACGAGTGTATGCATCACACCCGTTTATCACTTGCTATGACTTGTTACCCGCGAGAAAGACTGCAAAATTTGTGTGCGTCAATGCTGTTGAATTTGCTTAGCTGAATGTGAATCTTGTGTGCGTTGGGAATCATGTCTGCCATAACTTTTCTTGGATGAACGTCACAACTGTGATATCAACATCTGCCCACTTCATGCAAAATATGAACCTGTGAAAACCATAGTCAAGAAAGAGGCCATAAGACGCTGTCTGCCTGTATATTTGGTAGATGATTTAAAATGACATACTTTGGAAAATGTCTCAGAATAGATGACCCTTCATTTTTACAAATTTGAATGATTTCTTCATGGTTTAAATCCGTGTAACTGTTGATGGGTGTCACGTGGGTTTACGGGGGTTTGCGGATTTCCTTTTAATTCCGTCAGAGCTTGTTTGATATTGGTTAAGAAGCTTGGAAAGTGTACTCGTGCAAGTCGTGCATAAATTAATATATGAAAGGGTGACGGCATATATGACAATAAGTGGACCACTATTCCAAAAATATGACTCAGAGCGAAGTAATTTGGGAAAGCTTTCTCATACCCGGGAGTGAAGGACAAAAAACGTTATTAGTAAAACTGATACACTTACCAGACATCATCCCCCGCAATCAGCACTTCAGGAAAATCCTCGAGTAAATAACATCACTGGAGGGCCCCAGGGGGCATTTCCAATGTGTGTTTGATCAGTTCGAGCCTCTGTGTGATATCTGTCACCCTCCCACCACCCGATTGACCTGGCTATAATTACAATCAAATACTGGCACTTGTGTAGAGCATCGCCTGGCAGTGACACGTCTCTATCTCTTTTATCAATTAAGGGATCTCACTGGCCGGGAGCTACAGAGTATAGTGTTTTGAGATATAATTACCTCACAGAGAAACAAAACACGTCTTGATGAACTCTGATACACGTACCCGATACAGCAATCATGAGTATGTTAAGTATCTGCATATAATATCATCCCGAGTTTGAGCACCATCAAGTAGAATACATCTGTACATACTGGACATATGTAGTGTTGCCCACGGTCATTTCACATAGTGAATGGACATGTTCGATGATATTAATCTTTTCTCGACTCCACATAATGGTTTTTAGAATAACTTAATAAGATAAATAAATCTTCAGCATGTTCGACAATCGCGTCCATATGCAATATCATTGCAGATATTATTTTGAGAACGATTGTGATGAGCATATAGCCCACTAACATGCGGAACTAGCGTAGTATTTTAATATCGAGTTTATATGTAAATCTCCTTCCAAGCATAAACATAATTTTTCTTGTATACTGCTGGGTGATTAGTGTAAATGTTGAAATTTCTGCCATGTCAGTCATGGGTTATTGCATATGTTTACAGCTCCGTGTGTTTATCCACTACTGAGTTGCATGTAATAATGCCTGAACTAATTAGGTGACCTTAATAGATCTAGTAACCAAATATGCGAAACTACTCTTGGCATTGGACACTTTCTGATCATGCATGGGAGACAGAAAGATAATGTGTGGCATAATCCCCTGAAAATTAGTTTATGATATATAGCTGTAATTTTTATACTCAACTTGCACATTTAATCTTCGGTAATAATATATCATTGTGTAGTGTAATAAGATATACCTACCACTTAGTATGAGTGGGTGGTGGTATCAATTTGAACCCTAAAAAATTATGTGCTTTGTTCGACAAATAACGATCGGGTGTCTCAATTACTATATTCTCAACAAACGCCTTAAGCTCAAAAGCAAAATTAAGGAGGTGGTGGGAAGAGATAATATTATTTGAGTATTTGCTTGTATGCAAGACGAGTAATGAAAATACAGATGTATTCAGCAAATTATTAATTCAAGTATATTTGTGATGTGTATCCCGTGCAAGAAATAGTTCCATTCCAATTCAAAATATATTCTGCCATTTCTAAAGGTATCAACACATAGAATGATTCCCAGTGCGAAAGGAAAACCTTCTTATGAAATCAATAGGTAATTAAGTCTCAAAATGCTACATTGTGTACCTTCGGGGTCTCAACATAGTTCTGGGACGGTGGCATCCTTTGATCGAAGTGAAACAAAAATCAGGCCAATGCTAGACGTTGCCGAATGTGACCATCCAAGTTTGCATTTGATTCTTATTATGGCCTGGTCAATCGAAGTGGAAAGGCGAGTGACATTTTTTTTAACAAAATCTCAATTTGATCCAATACATTGCCTCTTGGATTTGCTTGGGTTTTCCCCAATGATACCATTTCTTGAGACACATTAGGCTGACTGCGGGGGAGGGATGGTGGCTAAATGAACGTCTCTTTAGGATTAACAGTTTTGTTTTATCTCCTTCAAGAGATTTCCAATCAAGGTATGCTATGACATTTGGCGCACAAAATAAAAGCAAGACTGTCGATTTTTGCACACTGATCGAAATCATCTGTGATGTTTCTCCGTGATCGAATTGCTTCTGGACCTGCTCCTGAATATGACCAGTAAATGTCAACACGGATGGTGAGATACCTTGGGTTGTGATTCAATGTGTGAGGTACATTTTTAGGTTACCGAACCTATCGTCCGAAATCCCATTGGCATTTTCGGTGTCTGTTCGGCCATCCATCCATCTAGCTAGGCATCTGTCCATCTGTAACATTTTTAGGTTACCGCACCTATGGTCTGATAACCTATTGGCATGTCGTTGCATCCGGCGTCGTCGTCGTCCGTCCTCATTTTTATCTTTAAAGTTTACGATCGGATCTTTCTGAAATTTTGCACAAAATTACCTTAAAAATATTTCGAGAGGGAGTTATTTTTTTTATTTTCACATTTTTTTCAAATTGCCGACCATTTTCGCCGAAAAACGGCCAATTTCTGACTTTGGCGGGCATTTTCTCAAAAGGTGTTCAGACAGTTTTGAGATTTTTATTTCAAAAGATTGCTCTCACATACCAGTGTGATGTGTATAAGTTTCGTTGCCTCTGAATCGCCGGTCTGCGTGTAGCAGCCATTTTCATTTTCTGGACGGGTCTCAAATTGGACTTTCTCATGTTAAATTCTCCTATGCTCTATAATGCCTAATATCTCACTTAATATTGAGATTAGAGACTAGGAATCAATTGTGGACACATAGGAAATGATATAGGCTGATTATTGTCATGACCTTGAAATTGACCTTTGACCTCATTGTCAAGGTCAGAGCACAGAATGGCTGATATATCGCTTATTATCGACTTTACAGCTGAGGTATCAATTGTGCACATATAAGAAATGGTATAGTCCGAATATTCTGATGACCTTGAATTTGACCTTTGACCTCAATTCAAGGTCAAAGAACAAAACAGCTAATATCTCGCTTGTTATCAACTTTACAACTTAGGAATCAATTGTGGACATATAGGAAATGATGTATGCCGAATAATATTTTGATGACCTTGAATTTGACCTTTGACCTCATTTTCAAGGTCAGAGCACTAATTGGCTAATATCTCGCCTGTTAACGATTTCACAGCTTAGGAATCAATTGTGGACATATAGGAAATGATATAGTCCGGATATTTTGATCATCTTGAATTTGACCTTGAACTTATTGTCAAGGTCAGAGCACAAAATGGCTAATATCTCGCTTATTGTCGACTTTACAGCTTGAGAATCAATTGTGGACATATAGGAAATGATATATGCTGAATATTGTCATGACCTTGAATTTGAACTTTGATCTTATTTTCAAGGTCAGAGCACAGAATGGCTAATATCTCACTTATTATCAACTTTACAGATTAGGAATCAGTTATGGACATTATAGGAAATGATATACTGGTATGCTGAATATTGTCATGATCTTGAATTTGACCTCATTTTCAAGGTCTCACAGGACAAAGTGGCTAATATCTTGTTCATTATCAACTTAACAAGTTAGGATTCATTTGTGGACGTACAGCAAATGATATATGCTGAATATTCTGATGACCTTTAATTTGACTTTTGATTTCATTATCAAGATCACAGGACATAATGACTAATATCTCTCTTATTATCAAGTTTACAGCTTAGTAATCAATTGTGAACGTATAGGAAATCATATATGCTGAATACTCTCGTGACTTTGAATTTGACCTTATTTCCAAGGCCAAGGGACAAAATAGCTAATATATATTTGTCCGGTAACCTATCTTAGACCTTGAGCTATTTTTTTATTTTATGCATTATACTCCTCTATTTATGTCTGTGGAATGTATAAGTTTCGTTGCCCTTGGTTTGGCGGGCTGCATGCAGCGGCCATTTTGATATTTTGACAGGTTGGTAAAAAAATATGTCCCAAACCATGCTACTATCCACGTTTTTTTATCCATTTCAAGGCAAAAGAGAATACCCTTTGAAAAAGATTTTGGACTTTTTCAACAACTTCTTCACTTCAAAATGGAAGCTGCCACAACTGTACTAGAACACCTAAAGATAGAGTTTGGACATTGGCACTTTCAAAGGGGAAGTAATATGTGGCAATTTGTGTGGTGACCATGAATTTGACAAACAGCCATTGTAGGGTAAATATGTTTTTTTTTAAATATGTATTTCAGAACGTACCACTTGGGATACTTGATGTCGCATTAAAAGATAGAGCACCTGAAGTTCCTGTTAAGGTCCAATATATATACCAGAAAGGCACAAAATGGCATGATATGCACAAAATGACCACTGGTGCTAAACTGCTTTTACATAAATCTCAGGTTTGTAATATAAGTATATATAGGAAGTCTTAAGTGGAGCATCATTTGGTGACCTTGAACTTCATGTAAGATAACCTTGAGTCGTAATAATTGAGGTAACATTCATCATGAATAATGAAAATTGTCAGACGCAGAGAGAATGTTTGCAGATGAAGCTTAGGTTGGTATTATGAACATATCTTCAGTGGCATCAGGTGAATCTTTTGGTGACCATTGGTGATTATGATATGTCAAACTATCATTTTAATTTCGACCGGGCTAATTTTTATAATAATGATTATTACCTGAAAATGAAGTTCAAATTATAGTATACTAAACATTCTACGAAAAGATTCGAATATCGCAGGCCATGCAAAGTGAATGCTTATTTGACTATATTGTTTGGTGCTGTTAAATATAGCCAATGTGATTCGAGCCTATGGGCAACAGAGTGACTTACTACAACAGGACTGTCACATTTATAACGTTGTTGCTCTCACTCGCCCAGCTAAACTGACCCTCGGGAATTCAATCAGCGAAAGGAAGGCTGATTAATTTTCCTGGATAGCCTGTTGCACCATGGTGAATAACGCCAGCATACGAGCATAAAATGATGAAACCTGAATCTGAATTCCCTCGACGTTTGTCAGAACTTGGCATTAAAGCGCAATATACGTTGCATAACGTTGCAAATGAAACAAATAGTTTTAGCTTTATCACTATACAACAAGAAAGAGCTCGCATGCAACTCATTGGTAAGTGTAATTATAGCTTACAGGAATGAACACAGCCTTGCAACATCTATATACGTCCAAACTTGTGTCCAAACTGCATTATTAAACTTTTACGTGCACTGCATTCCAGTTGAATGCAGTGTGGATTGCTTGAAGATGATCGTTTTTCCCTGAATATTACTTGATTGTCCCCTGTATTAGTGAACATTTAAAACTAAATCAGAAATGTAAATGTTTCTGCAGGATATGTCAACCTAGTTATTGTTTTAGTTTCACCAGTCTTACTGATTTGTCTTATGAACATTACGAGAAGGCCTTCCCCTCCCCACCGATAGCAGCAGCCATGACGTGGTCATATGGCTTTTCTCTCACGTCCATAAAAATGAATGTATCGTTTACTTGTAGTAATTGTGAATGCTAAATATAGTTTCTGCTACCTTTTTGTTTGCCACATAATTTATTCGGTTGTGGTTAATTGCCGACATACGTGGTTTGGACGAGTCTCTCATGTGACATGTAGCTATTTTTAAGCTGGAAAGTATATTTAGAATCCAATCATTGGTTTGTGCTATACAAATGTTTTAGGTTGTATCTATGGCTTCTGAGTAATAAATGGGAAAACAATTATAAACTGTTGTTTTTCTATCGTTCTGGATGGTTCTCAATTTACGGGGTCATCAGATGTAGCTTGCGGCACTTGTGATAACTGAACAATTCATAGTGGTACTGGTGGATCGAATATCATTTCAAAACTGCTACGTTTACGACTTTTGGACACACGTATTTACACTTGTTACCATTGTTATAACCAACCTAATGTATAATAGATATCTTAATTAAGAGGGCACATGAATTTGTTTACAATCTCATTATATGTCACATTGCATATATTTTAACGTCTCCTGGTTTATATGTTAATTTAGCATACTTATCAAATCAGTTTGATGCCAAGATGCTCACACATATAGTACGAACATTGTCCGTCGTGGAATTACAACCAATGGCCACCTGCCACTGTCAATTGTAGCGAACTAAATTTCCAAAGATACCAATACAATTTCTTATCAGAACCTATACGTACCAATTGCGAGAAGGTCATTGAAGATGTATGCCATATTAAAATTGTATTGTCATGACCTCAGATGACCCGTCCATACCAGACAGCGATTTTTATCTCAAGTTCTTTGGTGCAATGCATGTAGGGTCTGGATTGTTGCAGAATGAAGTTATATTTATGTTGAACACCTACAGGGAGTCAAATATCATCTGCAATGTGGTGATCTTCAGTATCATCTTGGAAGCAATTTTACAATGTTTTTCCTATTCTGAAACATACCATACGAAGGACAAATATAAGTAATTATAACCTTCAAGATCTTGCTCCAACAGGCACCTGCCAAAGCGTTCCTGGTGCCTTCAGATCCACCACTCGCAACATCTGGTCTGTCCCATAGTTTGAGACTAAGACCTAGGGTGATTGTGCGCACAGTCTGCTCCGAGAGGCTGTTTCGTTCTAGTCATTCTCTAGTCGTTATTAGACCATGCAAAATAATACCTTTGTTTCCGGTTTCCCGCCGACCCTACCAAATCACGGTCCATGTAGCGCAGCTTACTATTTCTCCTTAATTCAGTGAAGATTAAAAATGTGCCAGACGGATTAAATATGGTATACATTTAGTGGGTGAGTAGTATCAACAGAGTAAGGTGCGCTATCTGGGCCCAAATCACTGCCGACCCTGTTAGTTTTTGAGAACAAATTTTAAAAAAGACGAAAGCTCCCCGACCCTGTTTTCATATACTTTTCTCGACCCTGTGACTTTTTAAGTTTCACGACAGAACATACTCTTATCATTATTGCCGGGAAAACAAAAACTGAATCTGACACGAAAGGAAGTGGTCATGTTTATGAAACAGCGCACCTGATTGGATGAAATATGACTTCTCAGCCAATGAGATGACACGTCTCAATCTTTCTTCTTGGGAGGTACCAAATGAAAACCAGATGGTATGTAAGGTGAGACCCGGACTGGAGTGCATTGGAGGCTGATACCGAGTTGGGCCCAAGTATCATACCCTGCGCCTTCCTCTATATTCAGTAAGGATTAAAAAGGTGCGAGACGGATTAAATGGTATGGTTTCAGTGGACGAGTAGTATTAAGGAGCAGTGTATGGTACTTGGGCCCCGAGGGGGTACACACAAGGACAGGGTTTAAGCATTAGCGTGTGAGTTATATGCACCTGTCAATATCTTCGTAATGAGCTAGAGGACAGCCAGGGTTTGTTCAGAGAATACGGCCTAGTAAGTTGTGTAAAGTGCAGAAGGTGTACAATAATATTGTAGAAACTGTTCCTCTCTTTTATCCTGTGTGTAAGAAATTGTTGGTCCAGTACTCGTGATTACTCTGTATCTTGATTGTGTCTTCATATTATAGTTTATTATCATGTCACTCATAGTCTAAGGCATTGAAAATTACACATGTAAATTATATAAACAAGAGCATACAATTATAGGAGCACATACATGATAGCATTATACCATACATACAGAAAATGGACAGGAACATTGTGAGAGGTACACACATCATAATCATTCATCAAGGCATTCACATAGGGCAGAGATGTTTTATTTGCATATCATTTTTAACCTGACTCTGACTCAGGTTATAGCTGTTTTGTAACTTCTTTCTTCCATGTATGTTAATAAAATTTCTGTCTTTTGGTTTAATAGTAATTCATCGTGACACAGAAAGAACACCGTCAGATCAATTGACTGGCATCAGAATATGTGCATGTGGACTTGTGAATCGACTGCTTGATAATCGATCAAAATATTTTGAAAGTTTAATATTAGCACAAAGCATTACAAATAGGCCTTAAACACTCTGATAATAAAGTCCTGAAATAAAAATTCTTGACCGAAAACTGTTCTTGTGGAAGGTTTTTACGTCAGACATAAAACAATGTAAAATTTGTGATCAGTGTCGGGATATCCACATGAAATACCGCTAAGGCCTCCATCACAACCAACCACCCCTACAAGTGGAATACAAAAAAAAAACAGGGACAAGTGAAATTTCTCAAAGAGAATGTGTTTAGCAGGAGTAGAAAGCAGCAGGCCTCGGGTTGCACCCCATCCACTACTTGCTTTTAAGCATGATGAGACAGGTGTAGTTGATGATTGCTGTTGCCACATCAGAGTCATGTCCGCGGAGGCATTAAATGTACAGTTAATGCCTTCGAGTCGATGATGCAGCCCAAAACGCACTATCCATCAGTTACGACAGCTAGCCGTGTCTCCCTGTTTTTGTGAGCTATTTCTGCTGTAATGTGTTGTTTCCAGTTCATAGAACATGTGTAACTCCATGTTGAAATTCTGTTCATCTCTAATTTACCTTATCAGTTCAGGCCTTAAGGGTCTGTCAGCGAAAAAAACTTTCCAACAGTGGTGTTTTTTCGGAACACGTGATATGCAATGCTCTTAATAACACACAACCACGACAAGATCAACGATGTTGCACGCCATAATGTGGAGTGCCAACCCATTCCACCAGAGTTCAATGTGTACGCAGACTTTAATGATGTCAAGCAAAAGAAACAGAACGTCACAAAGTCATGTCGTGGGCCTCAGCGAATTCAGCTACACCTGGTGTGCGCCTATTCTTCCACCAGATCACTACCTCTCATATAGTGTACAGTGCAGGCCTCACCTACACTACAGCGACCCTATGGAGATCCCATACTACTGTAGCAGTGTTGGGAGAAGCCACAGTTCCCGGCGAGTTGCAAAAAAAAATTAAGACGGTTTGCCAATCTGTCAGCAGTGCCTGCAAGATGGGAAAAAGGCCTTTGTCCAGCAGCCATACGGCAACAAAAGGAATTGACTTTCTTTATTTCTGCTGAATTTGCCCAAGCAGTGTATTTTGTTTCATGTCTAGTCAATATATTTTAATAACATAGCAAGAACTGACTGGTATTTCAACTTTTTTCTTCATATATTACATCTTGTTTATCATGTTTATTGTCTTTTTTCATGTTTTTTTCAAACCCTAGTCAATGGTGTTATTTTGGGATATTTAAATGAATTTCACTGAATAGAGACTTGTTGTTCATCTGAATTTTAGTAAGAGTCGCATGTTGCTTGCATAAAACAATACAATATGACACACAAGACTACAATTCAGGTTACATGTTCATGGTCACATAGGTTTTGAATGCTACTAAATTAAGGAGGGCTGATAGCCAGCATAAAATTACCACACAGGCACCTACTGAACATATTAAAAGTAAGCATAACATACAATATATAATCTACAGTGGCCCCTCCGATAAGACCGATAATGCCACAAAATTGAGGTCTTAGCTAAGGGGATGTGTTATTAGAGGGGTTGATTTACATGTTAAAAGTAATCCCAGCGCCATGAGAAGAAGTCTTTACATAGGGGGAATTCTTTATTGAGGGGGGTCTTTTCCAAGGATATTATCTGAGGGGGACCATTGTAAATCATTTGGTACATTTCATAAATTATGTAATTGGTTGTGTTATCATATGTTACAGCCACGATCCAATGCAATTTTTCAATACATATCGAATTTAAAAAAAATTATCGCGAGACCTACCTACTCTAACTAAAAAAATCAACAATTTTTTTACTGGAATGCCTACCTACCCTATTTTTTTTTTATCACAAAATGTTAATTAAATAAAAGATGAATGCCTACCTACCAAACCTATTTTTTAATTTCATGTAATCAGAAACAAAGATATTATTTTGTTTGGCCTTATCATTCACTCTATTATTATTATTATTATTATTATTATTATTATTATTCGACAGTGGATTCCAAAACACAGAAGTTGCTTGAGAAGGCCATTTCACCACTGTATAATCCAGATAAATAATATCTCAAAACATAGCCGAGAAATCGTTGTGAAGTTTTTTAAACACCTTCTGAGAAACCCGTGGGGAGTATACTCTCGAAATATTTTCCTAGTCTGGTTTATTTATCACAGTATTTTACGTTCTTACGTTTATTGATTTTGGATAATTATTATATTCTGATGAATATTTCCATGAATGTTGCTCCGGTAGTTTCGTTACAACTTGCGTATTGCGGATCCTTGTGATGCTGTTGATCCGTGGGGTGGGGGTCTGGTGCACTAGTACCAGCTATGATTCTTGTTTTGTGATGAAGCATAACTGTGACATGTGGTATGCCAAATGAATTTTTCATATAATTCTTTTTTTTTTCCATATAATTCTACAAAGTATGTACCTTAGTTCATATGTGGTATGTCTTCCTCTGGGATGAAATTTCTTTTTGTTGTATACTGTGGAGGGTTATTATTATTGAATAAAATAACACATAAATATTGTGTGTTCCTGGTTGTCCACTTGTATAACATATTCAAATATTCGCATCAACTGCTGGCTATTATACAGACACTTCGTGTGATAAAATGGAAGGATAGGAAGTATCAGGTGACTACTATTTGTGATTGCAATCTTTCGTCTTGACTGAGGGAGAAAACTGCATTTGATTGAGAAAAACTTCACCAATTCCACATGTAAACTCCCTTCCATATATAATGGAACATTTCATGTTTTCCGTGTAGTCCACTCACATAGATTACTGGAATGATTCACATTGGGCATTACTTTCTCTTTCGCGACCTGAAATGACACTGTTCAAAACAGTATCCTATATATGGGTCTGAATCGTGTCACGTAACAATTTTACGGTCTTTTACGGGCGATTCCGTGAAAATCCGCCAACGCAATGTCCACTACAATGTTCACAACAGCTGTGGCTGCAATGACACATATATCTACTAAATAGGTACTGAATGTGATTCATTTGAATTACCAGTACGTGCGACTTGCCATGTAATTTGTATATATATATACCATAATTCGCAGCAGATAGTTCGTTGTTGAAATATGGATATGTAAAACTGTGAAAAATTCCCCCGAAAATTAAGAGCTTTTTATGGACACCTCCCCTTTAGCCAAAACCTGACTTTTTTTAGATTACCGGCCCTATGGTCCGATAATCTATTGCAATTTTCATCTTTAAATTTAAAAACCAACTTTTTTTTTAATTTTGCACAAAAATGCCTAAAAAATATTTCAAAAGGGGGGTATTTTTCATGATTTGGGGGCTTTTTTAAGAAGGCTGCCATTTTCGAAGAGAAACGGCCAATTTCTGACTTTGGTGGCCATTTTCCCAAAAACTGTAAAGACAGTTTAGGATTTCTAATTCAAAAGACTCCCCTTGTGTACCTTTGTGACGTGTATAAGTTTCGTTGCCCTTGAATCGCCAGTTTGCGTGTGGCGCTATTCTGATAATTTCCATTTCTTCGGAAAAACATTCGGACATAGAAAAGTTTTGACCCTTTTTCTTTTCATAATCGGGACTGTGCTCTTGGAACGCTTGAAAATATAGCTTAGATATTGGCACCTTGTAACGGGTAGTCATACATGGCAACTTGTGGGGTGACGTTGAAATTGAATTTCGATGACCTTGAAAGGTCATTTGGGGGTAACAAAGAACCGTCAAATTTGCACTTGCTTTGCATTTTCACAAGAACTACCCAATCAGGTTTTAGATTTTTATTTCAAAAGAGGACATTTGGAATAGTTGATGTTGCATTAATTGAAAGACGATGAGCTTTAAATTCCTAATAAGGCCCGATACATAGGCCAGAAAGGCCCAAACTGGCATGATATAATACAAAAATTGGCCAAATCTATAGCACATGTACATAGATTTGTACTAAGGTTTGCATTAATACCTTGAGTGGTAATTGTCAAGGTGACTTTTAAAGTAAATAATATAAATTGACCGATGCAGACATAATGTTTCTAGATGAAGCTTAGGTTTGTATTATGAGCACAAAAGCAGTCACACTAGGTGGCTCTTTTGGTGACAGTGTATTTGCCCTTAAGTGAATAAGCGGCAATTTTACTGAAGACAAGTTTTATGTCTAACGACGTACATTATTCCGGTAACCTTTCTTAACCCTTGGGCTAGTTTTATGAGATGTTGTGAGGAACGAGTGCTCTCAAAATGTATGAAGGATAATTCTTACATATGGACTGAAGTTATACTAATAAAAATATTGTCCCAAGTTAGTTTTGGTTCTTAGTATAAGTCGTCATAACAATAACGATTATAAAGTGGATCAATGATGATAAAACTATTGCAGTTCTGTTAAATTCTCGACAGTGTAAATATTCTCAACCGACCTGTTAACGAGTTGTCGATTATAGGTTATCATTTCTTCAAACGCTGTATCGACGAATGTAAACCAATCTCACATAATTGTTATTCGCAAACGCAAATAACACTGTTCGTGTCAGAGTATTTTTTATGATCTCTCATCGATCATCGTTTATGTTATTTTTCTATGTGTTCGTATCGATTACATTTGTTTGCATTTCAGGAAAAGCGTCTTGTTCCAACGTTCTTGGAACTGCACTCCGACGTGTCGGGACATGTTCGGGAAAGCATTATTCATGGTGCCCTGCATCTATCTGATGATCATTTTAATGTTATGATCATGTCCACGTATCAACTCTTTCTTCTCACCAAACACAAGTGAGCAACGTGAAATAACAGAATTCTGTAGCTCTCCCCGTTTCGTTTCCACACAGCATGCTATAGTCAAGATCGCAAAAAAACTTGCATCCCCTTTATGCTGACACATACACATAATAATTGTAGTGTTTATATAGCGCTTTTTCATGCAAACATGCTCGAAGCGCTTTACAATTATGACCCCAATTTTGTTTGGCTTGGAACCACTTTCCGACCACCGTCCATTAGACAATCACCTATAAGTTGCTGCCAATGGAGCAAGGTGACTAAGTCACACACAGCCTACATTTACCTTCACTGCCAATCAGGTACTCAATTATATGACTGAGTGAACCGAGACAATGTGGTACACACCTCGCCTAAGGGTGTTAGACAGCCAACATCACAGCGTCATCGGCGCGGCTCGAACCAACAACCTGCTGGTCACGAGACGAGCGCCTTAACTGACTGCGCTACCTGCCCCCACAATTTACTTGTTATTACTGCATACATATAACGCTGAAATAAATTTCAATGGAAGGTCAACTAATAGGTATGTAGATGATGTCATATCACTGAATAACCTTAGAACTGGAAATCAAAGAAACAATAGGTTTTTCAGTGTCGGCTACTTATCGTGACAGTTATGTCAACATTGGCCATAAAGGCATATTGTGTGCAAGGTTATGTAACGTTTGACGCCTGCGCAGTCGCACGGTCACGGCGTGCGTCATGATTACTGAAACTACAGCCAGGTAACAGTCCATCCGGACGAATCCGGCCGTCATACATCACATCATAACACATCATAGACATACAAAATACATTATATATCAGTTATGGTAATGTAGTCCGTTGTGTGGAAACTGAGACGCCATGGGAGCGGCACCCCAGAATCCGCGCACGTGGGCGTGTTGCTGACCGGCCTCGCCGACGGCAATGCCGCAGAGATAGAACCCTGGACAGCCCGACAGTCTGTCAGAGCCTGTGTCGCACCATCCCAGGGTGAGACTGGTGATCCAGGGGCGTGAGCCCACGATTCAGCACAGTCCCCCTCCTGGGCCCCCAATTTGAAAATCGTCCCCGGGGCTCTTAAGAGCCGAGCAGACAAAGCGGACTGGCAGTATTTGCATGAGAGCGAGGGATGACGTAAGCCCATTGCTTCAGAATAGAGGATAGAAACAAGGATGATGCGTCGCCTTAGCAACACACGACCTTCGAACAGAAGCGGTCAAAACAAGAATAGTTTTAACAACAAAACTCCTGCCGCGATCTCTTGGCAAAATCGTCACAGTTAAATTACAAATGTGATGGGATTTCTTTCTGTCTTGAACAGTAAAATCCCAGCATCACCAGCATATGGCGCATACGTGTCCCAGGTAATCTCTTATGCTAAATAGCAGGTGTCACATGCGGGGCAGCAGATGTTCCCTCTTCTGGAACACCTGATATCACACAGCTGGCTGGGTGTCTGTGATTTTCAGACACCCAGGCTTTTTTCACAAAAAAATTTTCACAAGGCTTTGACTTAAGTCTTTGATACTTTAGTATTTTCTTCACTCTTTCTGATTTTGTGGATTTCGTCCAGGGATTTAGTCTTGGAATTTGAACTCGTCTGTTTGTCTGTATCCATTTCTACTTTTTAACTTATCGGGTGAATACATCAGGTTTGTATGAATTATGACCTGAATATGTAGTGTGTTTCTATTAGTATGGATCAAACAATTACCATCTTTACCACCGGATTACTGACAATACTGACAACCTAAAATATAACGTTTTTGGATTAAAAGATTTATGTCTGACGCCAAACTGATTGGTCTAATCCGGCATTCAAGTTATGACAATAACTCTCAAATAATTCAAATAACTTCGAAATTTTAAACATGCATGGAGTCAGCCTCTCTTAAGGCTTATCAAAAAATATCGCGATTGAAAAATCGTGGATCGGTCAAGCATGCGAATCCTAGGTCTCCTTTCATAATAAACGAGAAACAATTATCGAAGATACTTGGATCATATTCGTTTGCTCTAAATTTTGTGAATACATGACTACAATTGATTGATGTATACCGTTATGCTGTCATACCTGGGCATGTGATATAACAGTTTCTACCATACACAAACATAGTTGTTCCTACACAACACGATGAGTCAATTGCAGTTACTGTCTCACACATTTCCGATTCCAAAGGTAGAATGATGCACATACAAAAGCTGAGATAACAGGTTCAACATATCAGTGTATATTCGGGCCATAACAAGATATACGTCGTGGCATTCTCTGCGAAATCAATAGGCAATTCTCAAAACACAATATTTTGTAGCTCCAAGGCAGTAAGACTATTTAATTGAAAAAGGAGAAACAATCCTGCCAGTGCTGGGCGGTGCTCTATGTGGTTGCCCATTCGCCAGTATTTGATTGTAATTATAGCCAGGTCAAACGAGTGGTGGGCGGGTGACAGATATCCCACAGAAATTCGACCTGTTCAAATATACAGTGGAAATGACCTGTTATATACTCCATGGCCCTCCATTGATGTTATTTCCTCAAGGTACTGCCGTAAATATCGATATCCTTTTTTCTTGAAGTGCTGAATGCGAGGGATGATGAACAGTAACTATATCAATTCTACCATTAACACCTTTTCTCTCGCCTGCTAGCTGATAGAAATCTCAAATTACTCTCAAGCTCCCGTTATATTACAAGGAATAGTTTCGTCATTTATTAGACTTTCTCCTAGTTCCTTAGGCCATCCTTGTGATTTACAATTTTCACAACTTTATAGATACGTGCACACTATTTATAACAAGCCATGGAAGCTCTACCATGTAAAGAAACACCGAGTCCGTATACGACCAAACTCAGTTCTTGCTCCAATGTGGCACCCTTCTTTGCCCCTGAAACTCCGTTGTGTATATGCTGTTCCATTACAAAGCAACCATGATAACACCTTTGAATTTCGTGAAAGAAGTTTTAGTCGTTTCAAGTAATATGTCATGGTGGAACAAAGATCTGGAGTGTTCATGTACAAAACAGTCCACGGCTTTCACGACGCTGATCTTCTTGATTTGTTGCACTCAACAGGCTCGCAACACTATACCTTGCACGTAATGGGAAACTTTGGAAGTTAAAATGATGACGCTCGTCCTGGAAAAGCTATGGGTAACATGATGTTGGAGATTTGCTTCTTATAACACACACGCTATAACACAATCTAGCAAAACAATTTAGCAATATCGACGCAAAATTCTACCGTCCTCCGTTTGGTTCCCAAGACACATTAAGTAATAGACGCGTTAAATACATTCGAGTGATTTACGTCAAGTACTTATCATAAATCGCCCAGATTTATGGGTCATGAGTCATATCATGTAACAGCGCGTAATATAAAAAACACTACACAACGGCTTACATAAACATGAATGATGAGCAGAAAGACACAAATTTCACATCTATCAAGCAGTTGTTATAATTATGAAGTATTCATATTTAGACATAGGATTCATTTATACAATGCAGGAGGTTGTATTCAGCCGAATCTGAAAAGTCAAAAACATTATGTTATGAAGATACAAATATATGGTTCACATTACACTGTCAATTGCAAGGTAGTAGGGTGGGACAATTCAATAGGTACGATATTTCACAATCGTACTCATATGTTCACAAAGACTACTAGTATTATTCAAACTAACACATACAAACTATCGATAAAGATGAAACACGTTTACACCAATACATACCGGTGTAATGACATCCGGTATTCGTCAATTGGTTTATCATGAGTTTTCCTCTATACTCTTCCACTTTGCGATCAATATTTGGGGTTCGATATTGTCATTTTTCATCGTCTCCAAATTGCTAAGAGCCTCAGAACCAACCTTAATGAAATTGATGTTGTTGCTAATATACAGTC
Organism: Terebella lapidaria; assembly: GCA_949152475.1. Taxonomy (NCBI): domain Eukaryota; kingdom Metazoa; phylum Annelida; class Polychaeta; order Terebellida; family Terebellidae; genus Terebella; species Terebella lapidaria. Next base: position 27,864,604 of record OX424560.1, read on the forward strand.
CCAAGGATTGCATTGTTTTTACGATTTACGATGAAAATAGTATTGCCAAATACTAGTTCATTCAAATGAAAGATATTTTATGGTTACATTAATTTGGATATCGTGTCTCGTTCACGTATGACCAAACGAGACTCTGCTATTAAGTATTTACAAAGTGCTCACATGGTTTGAGGCTGTGGTAGGATGAGACCAAGGTCAATCTTGACCCCTTTTACGAGCGTTGAAGCTCCGTGATATTTTATATTAGAGAACGGAGACCAGAAATTAAGATTTACTGCATTCATTGATCCAGGATCGATATGGGGCAAACATAAACTGACATGAGCTGCTCCATCAAAAAACGTATACCAAATTAACCCCTAGAAGACTAGAGCTAAGATGTATGTTGTCCACCCACGTTTCCTAAAGGTGGAAATGCTTAGACGATTATATCTTCCCACAGTCCATCACGTAATATGACCCCTGTTAGTCAAACAATGCGGTTTAAATGCATTTTGCACATAGTTGTGCATGTTCATGAAACTGACGACGTCACCCAACGTTTCTGAGGTCACACCATGAAGTGTAAAACACATCATTGCTTTGTTATTACGGATAGGTAGATGTGTATTGATAATTTAATCGGATCCATAAATGCATATCCATGACTAAACACTGTATCAAATCGTAAGTAGTTTAACACGTCATCAATGTCACCATAGTTGTCACCAGTGTTCCGTTTACTGACATGTTGTTTCAACCAAAAATTGCATCTGTTAGTTCAGGACAGTTGGAATATATCTGACTTGGTCTATTATTCACTGGTGTAGAATACAAATCAATATGAATCGCAGCTCGAGGACATTATCACACACAAAAAATCGTGCAGAATGGAGAATAATCTGGACCTAATCCCAAAATGAAGATTTCGTAAGACCAGGGAAATGATACGGTACTAGGAAGCAAGCATTGAAGACCTCTGACAAGAAATCCACGCTGTCAAAGACTGACAAAAGCATGCTTGTGAATGAGGTTGACACAAGTGTCGGAAACTCAATACCTTATTTGTTCGGCTCTCAGTGATGGCAGATTCAGTGTGGAAAACCTCGAAAAATCTCCCACGATGAGAGTAGAAGCTGCGGGGAAGAGAGTGGGCTAGGGAACGTTTTGCAGGTACCCTCCCACGCAGATTATACCGCCCACGCATAACGCTCGATTACTGGAGAGCTCGCCAGAGAAGTGACACATCGAGCACATCTGGCATTGCAGCATAACTAAACAAACGGTCGGTTCCGGGATCAGGGGAGTTCAATTAATAATTGACAGCAATACACATTGATTGTACAAGCAAAGTGTAATTGATTCGTTCAATTGCTAGTAAATAAATAGCAGAGTGTATCAAATAAGTACTGTTGTTATAAAATTACATGGTAATAACAGACTAGGAAAGAGGACAAAGATCAGGTCACCATCTTGAAGCTCATTTTTACTCTCTTCATGTATTAGATACTCACTATCTGTTCTCTGTAACCAATTGCAAAATGGCAGTCAAGCTTATGCGTTGCCGTATTGTCATGCGCCTGGCCGTCCAACATCGGTCATCGTCATCTTTTGATTTTTGTGGTGATTTTTCTCCAAGTCAATGAATCAATAAATTTTCTAAAACTTATGCACTAGCATGCCATTTTAGGCCGTGTGTAATATTTCAATTTCTAAAATTAAATTTTTGGGGAAGATTTCTCCAAATTTGTTTCAGAACTTTCTCACTTCACGTGTTGATACAGTTCAGTACTGCTCAGATTGTGATTGAAAACGGGACGCATTGTATCATTCAAATGCCCAGAAATATATATCCAGAGGGCCCAAATAAATGTCGAAATTTCCCTTTGAGGCATTTTGCTCAAGATCTATTCAGTAACGTTGTGTTTAATTCTGAATTTCGCATGACATTACATTAGTATAAAGATGGAATGCCTTGAATCAATCGCAAGACTATCAGACACACTACCAGGCTAAGGCGTGGTATCTTACGGATGAAACACTGTCATACTTTGAGACATCTGTAGGACATGAATGACGTGAGGATCAAACCAGTGCATTGCTGTATCCTGATGTATCGGTAGATGATTCTCTCCCCAGAGAATTCACAGATATCATCCACTCGACTGCAATTGCAAAGGGTTTGCACCATCGAGATGTTCTTGCCAACCTAAAACCTGGAATGTACTGCTGCATGTGCTTGCATTGATGCTGCATGTCAGAATTCGTGTAGCGTGGTGAGAAGATGAGTAATTACTACAGTCTTGTCAAATTGCAAACCAAGTTCTACATGGTCAGCCAAAAATTTGGATAGGATTAATTAGGTGTTCCAGACTGCCTCAAAGATGGCAGCCATCGTGGATTCCAGAAAAGAATAATATTTCTGACAGCATATTGAGTTTTGTTGCCTGATTTGATGTATCAATTTTTCGATTTATATGTATCAACCTATTACCACCAGACTTTGGTGATGCCAATCCCGAACGTAAAATACAACATTTTGCAATAGAAACAAAGCCCCACCAATTAGCTTATATAAAGACACACTGGCGTCATCAGAGGCAGACAGTGTGTGAAATGTAGTTGTTTCTATTGCACACCTGATGGATGTAAGTATCAATCTATTACCACAAATATAGCCAAATTTTGATGATTCCAATAACAAACATAAAATACAGAATGAGTATATAATAATATTGCTTAATAATTTATGCAATCTGAAACAAACCCCGTGGCTGAGATACATGACAAGTACATGGGTCCCTAATCACAAGCCAAAGGGCTTCTGAGTTCATGGTATCCGAAAGTATCATAATGCTTCCTGTGTGTTTTTTGTTCGGAACGTAAAATATATGTGCCATTCTTATATTGCAATCGATATTGCACAGGTAACTACCGGTACTGGTATCCCAGGATTTCTATTTTTGCGATATACTTGCAAAATGTATAGACTAGTGGGTAGGTTTGATTTTGTCTTCTTTGATTCTTTCCGCGCTTTAGTTGTTTACGATGAGTCATTTTAAATTGTTGTCTCACGCCTTTTCGGTTCCAAAGGGAGAATGATGCACACACACAAGCCGAGATAACAGTATCAAAAAAATTGGTGTTGGGCCATTACAAGATACACGTTTGGGAGTTCTCTGTGAAATCAATAAACAATTCTCCAAACACTATGTTGTGCAGCTCCTGGGCAGTAAGACTGCTTAATTGGAAAAGAAGAGAGAAACAATCCTGCCAGTGCTGGGCTGTGCTATATGTGGTTGCCCGTCCGCCGGTATTTGGTTGTGATAATAGCCAGGTCAATCGGATTGTGGGTGGGTCAAAAATATCCCACATTCGACCTGTTCAAATATACAGTGGAAATGGCCTGTTGTATACTCAATGGCCCTCCACTGATGTAATTTCCTCAAGGTACCGCCGTATATATCAATATGGATTTCTCTCGAAGTGCTGAATAACACCTTTTTTCTCTTCCTGCGAGCTAATACAAATCTCAAATTACTCTCAAACTCCGAGTCATATCACCAGAAATAGTTTCGTCATTCATTAGACTTTCTCTTATTTCCTTGGGCCATCCGTGTTATTTACGATGTTCACAACTCTATAAATACAACAGTTTTAACAAGCCATGGAACCTCTACCATGTATATCAAGGCTTCTGAACAATACCAGGCAATCTCTTTCTTGGGATGAAATCAGTTGTTCCTGCAAGAACGAGCAGATCTTGTCCGCATTTGGCACCCCTTTTTCCCCCTGTAACTCCGTTATGTATAGTGTTTGCTCTATTGCAAACTTAACTTTGATAACACCTTTGTATTTCAAAGAAAGTAAAGTCATTTCAAGTTGAATGTGTTATGGTGGAACGCAGGTTTGGAGTGTACAAATAGGTCCACAGCTTTCATGGGGCGGCTGACATTCTCGATTTCTATCAAAAGCTCGCCAACACTACACCTTGCATAAAATGGGAAATTTGCAAGTCATGGAGATGACGTTCGTCCAAGAAAAGTTATGGGTTGTCATGATGTTGAAGATTTGCTTCTAATGAAACACAAAAATGAACTCAATGTAGTATAATTAGCAACATCGACGCAAAAAAGGCCGTCTTCCTTTCCGTTCACAAGTCCCATCAATTATTAGAGCGTTACATACAGTCGAATGGTTTGCGTCAATCAATTATCATAAATCGCCCAAGGCACTGCCTAGATGTATGTATCTTGAATCATGTCATGTAACAGCGAATGGTACATGACAAAAAAGGCTACATAACGGCATACAAAAATCATGAATTTTTCACACCATCAAACAGTTGTTATAATGATAAAGTATTCAAATTTAAAGGAACTGCCTTCGAAACCAGTCAATATTTTTTAAAACAATATTTCATATTAAACATGCTAAATTAACTGAATGAGACGTACTCACATCAAATGTGATGAAAATGACCAGTCCTCAGGGAAATTTTGCTCCTTTGAACAGGCGGTTCTCGCGTAAATACAAGACCTGTATTCATCACACGCAGATGTAAACAAAGCATGGAAGTGCGAGATAGACTGATAATCCCACGTACATCATGGTATATCACAGATTATTTTCTCATAACTACACTATATATGCACTTACGAATTGGAAAATGTACTCGATGTGGACTTTTACACAGTCGGGTTTGATGGATACACTTCGTATATTTATTTACAAAACCGGTATACATTCGAAGGCAGTAGCTTTAAACATATGATTCACTTACATAAATGTGGGAGGGTGTATTCGTACTAATATGCACATTTAGTGTAAAAGGATTTTAAACACATTGAGTGTAAAAGTATTTTACATGTCCATGCTTCCGAGAGTAGTATACTGTGAACTGCAAGGTAGTAAGATAGGACAATTCAGTTGGTACGATGTTTCACAATGATACTCATATGCTCACAAAGAGTACTTGTTTTTTTTTTCAACACTTACAAACTATCCAAAAAAGATAAAACTGGGTTACACCGATACAGATACTGATGTAATGACATCGGGTATTCGTCAATTGGTTTAATATGGGTGGGTTTTTCCCCCGTACTCTTCCATTTTGCGTCCTATCTCTTTGGTGTATGATACATCTTCAGGTCATACGTCTTGAGGTCTCACGTCTTCAGATTGCTACGAGCATCAGAAATAATCTTAGTGAAACTGATATTATTGATTATATCATCCAAGAGATGTATTGTTTCTACAATATTTTTGGCCAAATACTTAGTTCATTCACATAAATGATACTTTACGATTACATTATTATGGATGTTGTGTCTCGTTCTCGTGACACCATACGAGACTGCTAATAAGTATTAACACAGTGTTCACAAGATTCAAGTCTGTGGTTGGATGACAACAAGGTCAATTTTGACTCTTTTACGGATGTTGTAGCTCCGTGACAGATTTTCCATATTAGCGAACGGAGACCAGAAATTAAGATTTACTGCATTCATTGATCCAGGATCAATATGGGACAAACACAAACTGACATGAGCTGCTCCATCAAAAAACGTATACCAAATTAACCCCTAGAAGACTAGAGCTAAGATGTATGTTGTCCACCCTCACTTCTTAGAGGGTGAATTGCTGGGACGATCTTATCTTACCACAGCCAATCACCTATTATGACCCTTTTTAGTCAAGCACTTAGGTTCAAATGCATTTGCACACGTGTACGAGTATCATAGGGGAGTTCATATTCCTGACGACGTTTCCGGATGTAACTCATTGAGCACACAACAATGTTCGTCTATCACAAATAGGTAGGTAAGTATCGATAAAATAACCGAAACTATAAACATGATAAATGCAAAGCAAAATAGCCATGACCGAAAACTTGTGTCCAATTGCTATTTTATCAAATCATCCCTAAATAAAGATTACGTTAGAAATGGTGAAAGATACGGCACTAGGAAGGAAGTATTGGGGACCTCTTACAAGAAATCCACGTTGTCAAGGACTGACAAAAGCGTGCTTGTGAATAAGGTTGACATATGTATTGGAAACTCAATACCTTATTTGTTCGGCTCTCAATGATAGCAGATTCAGTGTGGAAAACCTCGAAAAATCTCCCACGATGAGAGTAGAAGCTGCGGGGAAGGCAGTGGGCTAGGGCGCATTTGGCAGGTGCCCTCCCACGCAGATTATACCGCCCGCACAGAACGCTCGATCACTTGAGAGCTCGCCAGAGAAGTGACACATGCAACTCTGGCTTTGGAGCATAACTAAATGAAGGTTCGGTTCCATGATCAGTGGAGTTAACAATTGACAGCAATACCCGTTGATTCTGCAACCAAGTTAGTGAGGATTCCATTCATTCAATGGAACTGATATGTAACTAGATAGCTGGTAAATAATTAGCATGATATATAGCGTCTGTTTGCTAGAGATGGGTGCACACTTTATTTGCAGGTGCTGCGAATAATTTGCTCTTTTGCATATTGTAATGACTAATGATAGTATAGATGTTGTTTATAATGTCATCAAAAACCTAGAATGGTACTCTTTTGGATCAGAAACAAAGCCAGGCAAAGAAATGTGAATTGTTTCATCTAAATCATTCCTGGTGCCTGGTTTCCATTTTCATATAATATCTGATTTGCTATATTAGGAAATTTTGGCTGAAACTTTCTAAATTTTCATATTCAATAACTTGTTCTTGTTCGCTCGGAATACTATATACTTGGGTATTGGTTTCATGTTTAATCGTAGTGTGTAAACTCCCTGAACTATCAGAGCTGTCGAAATTGACTGTTTTGCTTCTAGAAGAATATAAATTATTTGCATGGTACGATTGAAAACAATTTCTGACCTGGCTCCAATAATGTTTTGAAATGAGACAAAAAGTCAATTCAGGAAACTTCGTTAAGCATCATGTAACAATATGATTATCAGGAGGCGAAATCATAGTTGTTCCATGAGAATTTGCTGCCCTACATGAGTTACCAGTCATATATTGAAAAAAAATTGTCTGCTTCATATTTTGCCATAGAACTGATGCATTCATCAACAAATCATGGTGGTGTCAAATCATAGAATTGTTTAAAGTCAGTTTGGTGAAACATTGATGATTTCAATTTTTCCATAGTCAATTTCCCTTTTCTAAGCAGCAACATTCCTATGTCACCGGTATATGGTGTGTTTGTTTCTCAACTTATACGCTATTCCAGAGCTAGTTGCAAATATGAGGACTTTGTCTATCGAAGTGCCCAGCTAGTCTCCAAACTGCTGCGACAAGGATATGTTTACCAAGACTTATAGCTGCGTTTAAGAAATTCTATGGACGTCATCATGATCTGGTTGATAAATACAGCAAATCCATGTCTGCCATGCAACTAGATCTCTTTTCATGTTAATTTTGGGGAATTCATGACGGGTGCCACTAGTGTGGCAGGAAATGCTCACTCTTTCCGGAACACCTGATTTCACCTCCTAATGGCCATTTCTGGGGGTTCATGAGTTTCCCTTCATTTTTTGTTTTCTCTCACTTCGTATGCCTGATATGACTTTCTGTCCCCGCACTATGAGATTGGATAACGGACCCTGTTTTGTTTGCTCGGAATACTTAATACTGGGTATTGATTCCACGTCTATACTTCTCTCTGCAATTCAGACACAAACTGGGCCCTAATGTGAGACAGACAAATCCACTATGTCACCTTTTTAGAAAGTGATTGACTGTGGGGAATCTAAAACTTTCATGTTTGTCATGTAACCTGGTACAGAAAGTAGATAGGTTAGAACTCTTTTGGTGATTTATAACAAGTCGATTCTCTCATCATTCCTCAGTGTCTATTGCGTATATTGACTTTTTCAGGATATGCTAACTACACCCATTAACGTACATACTTATTTCACGATGTCATCCACAATCTTATTCATTGTGTGCAATTAGTGTTCTATTGTTCTGCAGTATTGCATTCTACGTACTAATGGTTTCATAAAATAGCCAGGTCGCAATACATTTGCATATGGAATATCGAAAACCAAACCACAAGAAACCTCACGAGACATGATGTTCTTACTGTAAGTTATTTATGACATTAGTGTACTGTGTAATTGATTGTGTCCAACATTTTGAATGCCTCAAACTCCATCTGATGTCAGCTAAATTGACAACCATTGAAAACTATATATTTACAGTCAACTTTTATGATTGTTAATCCATTATTACTCCGAAGCCAAAGATAAAACATAATATACCACAAACCAAATAATTTGATTCTAAATATACTCTCCAGTTCATAAAAAGCTGCTTATCAAAAGAAATTTACCGACCCGTCGAAAAATTAAACTGGTCACCATTCGCAGACCAGTGACTCGAGGGCATCAAAACTTAATTCCAAAATATTTTGTCAATGGCAAAAAAAGCATTTTTTTTCTTGGCTGGGAATGCCTCAAAACAGATAATGACTTACTTTCGGACCACATTTTTTTCGCCGACCACGTATCTGTTTTCATAATATTGATGATCATTAGCTGAGTCAATACCAGAAACTGAAAATATTGTAGTTGTATTTCATGTTCGTTAGTACGTGTATAAATGTGATCGGTCGGATTCAATGGGGCATTTGATTGTTAGTATTTATTATTTGCACACTTAATCGATTAATGTCATTCAATGTCATCTATAATGATCTGGGTATTGTTACAAAAGAACATAACACAAGCTGTTCGCCATCTTCGTATTTCTGTACATTCATTGATTGATCATGGCTATGTATGTTTCATGTGTGTTTTTTGTCTGCGCCATTGGATATATTTCAAGAAAAAATACATTGATCTTGGTCAAATATATCATTCCTGGAAATGTTTCCCGGTGCGTTGGGACATGTTTTAAAAGAACAATCTTACGTTATGTATACGTAATTATGGGGTTTGGTGTAGTCAGTGTTGTCTCACAAAACATACCGAAGCTATGTGAAATAAAAAAAAATAGTTCTGTAGATTTTCTAGTTGCGTTTTGCGTAGCATTCAAAGCCCAAAGTCACCAAACGATCGAAGAGCGATCCCTCTCATGTCAATCTGTACATACATATTCTGTTTTCACAGACCAGTTGAGATATTTCGCTGTAATTTCAATATCACAAGCTGAATATATCCATGAGATACCACTTGATATATATATGAAGATCACCAATAGGTTTCAATTCACTCATACCAATATTAAAGTTCAACACAAATCCTCTGATGATGTTTGCCCATGAATTTGTGTTAGATCGAAAGATCAATTTGAAATTGTATATATCTGAAGGGCATAGGAAACATATTTTTATATCAAGTTCCACACATTTATCTGGAAAAATTAACATTTGTGTAGTTTGCACATTTCTCCGGTTAGAGGTGAAAATCTAAAATTAAGTGCATGCTGTTCATGAAACATATGCAATTTCAAATTGATACGACGATCAAACCAAACTACTCCAGATCACTATACAAGTACCTGATGGAATACATTCGGACAAAATGTATAGTTTTGTACATAGATGATAGCAATTTTTCATTCAACTCTGATGCATTACATATCATACAGATACGTGATGTAAGCCGAAGTATCTTATGAACATATATCCATAATTGAGGATCTCGGGGCACAAAGGACATTTCTCTTTTTAGGCCATTTTATAGTCTGAGAATACCATAAATTTGTCATGTGTTGTTTAGAATTTTGCTTCCATTTCCCGATATGTCAATCCCACCCAGGCAATGATATTGATACTTACATATACCATGTGCCGATTTTCTATTGACATTGTTTTTTATTTCTAGGTAAACGAAACTATGGTCCAGTAACCTGTTGACATGGCGTTGCGTCCGACGGTATCGTCGTTGTCAGCGTCCACTTAGATTTTTAGACTTCACAGTCGACTTTTTCTCAAAGTTTGTACAAACACCTAAATAACCCATGATTTTCCAAGGGGGCCAATTGAAAAGTATTTTGGACTCTCATCAACTATTTCCTTTATAATGGGAGCTGTATGGAGTAATAGCCGCTCACAATGGGATATCATGTGTGGTGATTTCATTGGTGACCTTGAGTTCAACCTTCAACGACATTGAAAGGTCAAAACTGTCAATTTTGTTGAAAAACGATGATTTTTGGACTTTGGTCACCATTTTCTCAAAATCTATTAACATGAATAGAATACTAATAATATTTTATAAATTTTGATCAAAAATCAAATCACTATTTGTTTTCAGCCATTTCCAGCTGAACAAAAAACTTTTCCCCATGAAAAATATGTGTTGGGCAGGTATCATACTTGCTATCATGTAGCACCCATCAGTTCCACCTAAAACTTCGTCGTGTGACTGACCTATACTACTATAAACTAGATCCGGATGGAATTTCTAGAAGGGAGTTTCAGCCATTCTGAAACATGTTCCAAAATAGGCTGCTATAATCCAGCTGCTAAAAATAACTTACATAAGCAACAGTCATGTGTACTTCGCATGGAGTGAGGTGTAGGTCCATCCAAGTAAAGTTATGGTGCATGATGATACTCACTTCAAACTTCAAAGCAGCGGAGCCATATACCTAACTAATGGGAAGAATATACGGAGCCATATACCTAACTAATGAATCGTATGAACACTCTTCTAGATATATGATGTTAGTAATCTGGTGGGGTTTTTTTGTGTGTATGTACACCAATAATCAACTGAAACCATCTTTGTAGCCCTTTGGACTGTGGTTTGATATATTTGGAAATTTTGATATAGAAATAAAATCGCACTTGTTTATTGTTCATGTGTTGAGTAATATGCACTAAATGTTGTTTAAATATAGTTTCTTTTTTACAAAAATAAAAAACATCCTGCATTATTGATGATGGCCCCATACAAAAAGTGTCTGCTTGATAGCAACACATTTTCTATGGCATTTACAGGTCATTCGCTAACCATCCAAGCTCCCCCCCCCCCAGCCCCTCTTTTATGTATCCGCCCTGTGTTTCATATATTCACAAATATTTCTAGTACTCTGCAATCAATAACATATACAAACTTAACCACACCAATACATACATATGTATAATGATACATGCATTTTCAATTTGTTCATTACGTGTTGTATTTCCCCTGCTCTCTTCAATTTGCTCCCATTTCTTTTCGAGATGTTTGATGTTGCCATGCTGTGGTATTACCCATGACATATGATGATGATTTGGGATGGCTACGTGCATTAGATTTGACCTCAATAAAGTAGATGTAATTGCCAAACCCAGCACGGGATGCGCTGTTTTTTTCAATTTATGATGAAATTTATATCGACAAATACATAGTTCATTCCCATGAAAGATACTTTACTGTTGCATTCATTTTGATCTCGTGTCTCGTTCACGTGATGTAAAACGAAACTCTGTTATTAAGTATTTACAAAGTGCTCACATGGTTCAAGTCTGTGGTTGGATGAGAACAAGGTCAATTTTGACTCTTTTACGGGTGTTGCAGCTCCGTGACAGATTGTCCATATTAGCGAACGGAGACCAGAAATTAAGATTTATGGCATTCAATGATCCAGAATCAATATGGAGCAAACATAAACTGACATGAACCGCTCCATCAAAAAAACACTTTATCCCCCAACAGACTAGATCTTAGATGTATGTTGACCACCCACGCTTCCTAGAAGGCGATTTTCTTGGACGATCTTACATTATCACAGCTCACCACGTAATATGACCCCTCTTAGTCAAGCACTCCGGTTCAAATGCATTTTCCACCCGTGTACGAGTATCATAGGGGAGTTCATAATTCTGACGAGGTTAGCCGCTGTAACGCTCTCAGCCTGAGCTCATTGAGCACACAACAATGTTTATCTATTACGAATAGATATGTAAGTATCAATAAAATAACCGAAACTATAAATGCAAACTAAAATAGCCACGACCCAAATTTGTATCCAATCGTTAGTTTATCAAATCATCTAGTTGTCACCGGTGTTTCGTCATATGACACGCCAATTACGACACGCGAATTCCGTTGGTTCAGTTGTTGTCTGACTTTGTCTGTTATTTACTATTTTGGTATAATAAATAAGTCGGTTTGAATTTACAAATCGAAAAAGACTTCCTTATTATATAAAACTCTTATTAATTAAACATTTTACTCGGTAATGATGGTCACAGTTGTGATTAGAATCACTCCTTTCTATGAATAAAAGAGGGCTTTGGTGAAGTCTACTCAAAATCTGAGATGTCCGCGACTACATGGAACATTTTCCAACACCAACAACAAGCAGTACAATGTGCAGTAATAATAATTCGAGATAAATATCTCATGCTCCTGAAGTCCACCCACCGTGGAATTGATCGAGCAGAAAAAAAACCCTGCAGAATGAGAAAAGAAAACATGTCATAATTCCAAAATAAAAATTACATCATAACTGGATGATATGGTACTAGGAAGGAAGTTTCAAGGACCTATGACAAGAAATCCACGCTGTCGAGGACTGACAAAAGCGTGCTTCTGAATGATGTTGACACAAGTGTCGGAAACTCAATACCTTTTTTGTTCGGCTCTCAGTGATGGCAGATTCGGCGGGGAGAACCTCGATAAATCTCCCACGATGAGAGTAGAAACTGTGGGGAAGGGAGTGGGCTAGGGAGCGTTGGCAGGTGCCCTCCCACGCAGATTATACCGCCCGCACAGAACGCTCGATCACTAGGGACTCGCTCGCCAGAGAAATGACACGTCGGGCACATCTGGCTTTGAAGCATTCCTAGAGGAAAGTTCGGTATCAGGATCAGTGGATCCGAGTTAACAATTGAAAACAATACCCGTTGATTGTACAACCAAATTAGACAGGTATTCGTTAATTCAATGAAATCAATATGCTACTTATTACAATAGCTAGTAAGTAGATAATATTGATAAAAAATAAAATATTCGTTCTTTATTTATTATAATCACAGTGTTTCAGAGTAATAGCAATAATATAACAACATAGTTTGGCATTCAGCACAAAATTAGCAGGGTGTATTAACCACATAGCCGTTACTCGAATATATTGGCGTACTTGAAAATGTCCACAACTTCATGAATCGAATCAGAATGTTATTCTGCAAACTGTTGCTGTGTTTGACCAGAATTTAGGTGTTTTCTGGAAACATTGGACAACTTCTCTGTATACAAGTCTGAAAGTGTAACATGGTGGTTACTGACTTAAGTTCGGACCATTGTTTTGTCGACCGAGTCACACAAGTATCCGTTTTTGTAGTAATGATGATCAATAGCTGAGCAAATACCAGGAACTGAAACTATTGCAGTGCATAAATACGCTCGGTCGGCTTGAATGAGGCATTTGTCGATTATTGGTATTTATTATTTCAAACAGTGGATCGATTAATGTCATTCAATGTCATCTACCGGGTATACTGATCCGGTGATTGTTACTCACAAAAGGATATAGCAAGCTGTTCGTCATCTTAGTATTTTTGTACGCTCATTCATTGATCATGGCTCTGTATGTTTTATGTGTGTTCTTTGTCTGTGACAATTGATGATATTTGAGGAAAATAAATACATCGCTCTTGGAATATATATAATTCCTGGAACTGCTTCCCGATGCGTTGGACATTTTTACAGGAACATTCTTGCGTTATCGATAGTTGATTCTAGGCTTGGGGTACTCAGTGATATTTCTAAAAAAGCTACGTGAAATAATCACAATTATCATACCTCATGTTAGAATCCCGGCCGCTCATTGGTTAATCAGCTGTGAAACAAAAAGTATGTTCCCCGTTACATGTAATAGACATAGAATCAATACCCAGTATTAGGTATTTCGAGCGAGCAAAACAGGATCCGTTATCCAATCTCATAGTCCGGGGACAGAAAGTCATATCAGGCATACGAAATGAGAGAAAACAAAAATGACAGGGAAACTCATGAACCCCCCCCCCCCCCCCCCTCCCCCTCCATTAAAAAAAACCAAAAAAAAAAACCCCAACGTCTCTAGCAACGGGGAACATTGTCCTGCCATGAAAGACAATGTTTCCCGAGACGATACCAGTCACCATGTATATAATAGTTGTGTAGCCTTTCTAGTTTTGTTTTTCATTAGCATTCAATATCCAAGGTCCCCGAATGCCGGACATGAATGATCCCCTCCATATCAATCAGTAATACATATCGTGTTTTCACAGACCAATTGTACACAGATACTTCGCTGTAATTTCAAGATTACAAGCTAAAAACCATGAGATCTCACTTGGTATAGACCAATAGGCTTCAATACGCTCATAACTGTAGTCACGTACAACGCAAGAAATCTGATCAATGGATCAATCTGAAATTGTATACCTACGAATGGAATACAAATTTCACACAATTGTCTGGAAAAAAACTTTGGCCCGATTTGTCATCTCTGGGTTAACCCAGGTAGGTTAAGTCCAAAACCCAGGGTTAACCCTGGGTGAGCTAACACAGGGATAACCCTGACCCATGTGCGTGGGTCAGGTCTGTTTCCCATGTCAAGGCTAGGTCTAGGTTACCTAACCTAAGGCTAACCCGCGGTTGTTGTATGTTTGGCTCGGCAATCTAGTGCAGTCTAAGATGAGCTTCGAATAAAACTGAGAACATGATGCACTGAGATCAAAATTGAACAAATCAACTCAGTCTTGCACACACAAACAACTCATCTCGGTATGGCTGCGCGTACATCAAGTTAGGGATCCTAAATAGCTCAAAATTCTGATCTGATCGTAATGCTCGGGAATGAGACTATCATACAATGTCATATCGTCTGTTGGCTCAAGCGGTAGCGCCGGATAAGTCTATGTTATCATACGGTGTCATCCGAGATAGACGATTTCTGAATAGACGATACCTGAATGGATGATTTCTGCTTCGACGATAATTTTGAATTCCTTTGTATACTATGGCGTATTTGTGAGATTGGTGCTAGTTTCGCTCATTCAATAGTGTATGTCATTAAAAATAATAGGGCTTCGTCGTAAGCAAGATGAGCAGACATCATTGGTTGATACGAATTCATGGAATGTGCGGAATTTTTATCGTTGAATAGATACATTATTCAATTATAATACTTGAAAAATAAAAATCATTTTTATCATTAAATCTTAGCCTAACAACTACATCTCGTACGACGTTCAGTACAACCGTTGAAGTTACTTGTTGCTATGGCTCACCATAGGCAAAGAATGATTTTACCTACAAAATGACAAAAATTGATCTAAAAAATGTGGTAAGATCCTTAAAAGTTTTTCAGGACAAAACATGTTCATAAAAAGTAAACGTTTTTAATTATAGGAAGAAATGGCTTATATTCAAAAACAAATACACAATCGTCCAACGGGGAATCGTCCATTCAGACATGTGAACACTTGAGTCGTCCATCCAGGAATGGTCTAAGCGGAATGAAATCCACCAAACACGTTCATTCGGTCTCGAAACAGATCTCTCCCGCCTCAGTAACTGTCTCCGTTGTCGTCGGGTGCGATTAAAACGTACAAAATTATCCATAATGCAACATGAAACACCTCCATAAACTTACTGTATACCAGGGTCAAGAAAACAATACAAGTTAGCCCAGGGTTAAACCTGGGTTACACAAACCCACAGATGAGAAATCCATGTTGTGGGTTACCTTGGGGTTAACACCGTGTTACCCCTGGTTTACGAAACCCAGGGATAACCGAGGGATAACTCGGACATTAGAAATGCAAAATGAAGGTGACCTACAGGTTATCCCAGGGTTAACCTCGGGTTATGAAAACCCAGGGGTAACCCAGAGATGAGAAATTGGGCCTTTGTGTTTGCTGCCAAACTCAGTCAATAATATGTTTTTTATGCCCTTTGAACCCACACAAGTTCAATAACTCCCGAATAGTGAACAAGCATGACATTATACTAATATCTGTTGTTGGCTCGGAATTTGGCGTAAGGGTGATCGTTATTGTAGGGGGAAACGAGGAAACCTGGTGAAACCCCACTTGCCCATTTTGGCCTCCATATACCACCTCACATACTGCAGAGCCCAGGATCGAACCTGGGTCTGAACCGACTGTTCGGTGAGAAGCCCACATACGAACTAAGCTAACCGGGCACCCAAATATTATAACATATGTGGGTACTTGTTGTGTATCAGCGCCATATAACAGTTTTTGTACATTGATGACACGTAGCAATTTTGTTCTCCACTTTGATGCATCACATGTCAAACATATACGTGATGACAGCTTGAGTATCCTGTGGACATATAAATATATCATAATTGAAGATCTCGGTTCACAAAAGACATTTCTCCATTGTAGCTATTCATATTTAGCTAGTCTGAGAATACCATAATTTTGTCATAAGTTTGTTTTGAACTTTCCATTTTCCTATATGTCCACCCCACACAGGCGATAATATTCCATTTGCCGACTTTATGGACGTTGTTTGGGATTTTTACCGGTTTCTTTTCATTTACCGTTGTTTGCCATTTTACCAGTTTCATGATTTGTACAGTTGGAAGATTTGCAATTAACACTGTGTACCCCCGAGAGCACCAGGGTTATATTGGATGTAATTTGGTATTTCTTTTTCTATTTTGATAGTTATGTATGAAATTGCTATTATAGGAATCCCTTTTCCTGTCATATACAGGAACAGTAAATATTACTTTTCATCAAGGAGAGAGGGGAGGCAATAGCAGCTAGATAATATATTTGTGTAATCTTGGATTGACTTTTATTAACCTTGAAAGGTCAAAACGACGGTTTTTGGTCAGAAATGGCCATTGTTGGACTTCAACAGCTTTTTTTTATCAAAATTTGTCTGATAAATTTGTACTAAATTATGCCTATGCTTTAAATTTTATCTACATTGATCTTGAAAGGTCAAAATGACCATTTTAAATTGAGAACTAGAATTTTTGGACTCAGTTGCTTGACATTGTACATTTGTTAAATAACCTTTAAATAGCCCTTGTGGTAATGTTCACATTACATTGTACTGACATCAGTATTTACCCATACATATGTCCTTCTGTTTTACACGGCAAGTGTATGTTTACATACACACCGCACAATTGGTTGAGGTTCCATGGCTTGTTATAAATAGTGTGCACGTATTTATACAGTTGTGAAAATTGCAAATCACAAGGATGGCCTAAGGAAGTAGGAGAAATGACAAAACTATTCCTTGTGATATAACTGGGAGCTTGAGAGTAATTTGAGATTTCTATTAGCTCGCAGGAGAGAGAAACAGTGTTAATAGTCGAATTGATATACTTACTGTTCCTCATCCCCCGCATTCAGCACTTCAGGAGAAAAGAATATCGATATGTCCGGCGGTACCTTGCGGAAATAACATCAATGAAGGGCCATGGAGTATACAACAGGCTATTTCCACTGTATATTTGAACAGGTCGAACTTCTGTGGGATAACTGTCATCCGCCCACCACTCGTTGACCTGGCTATAATTACAATCAAATACCGGCGGATGGGCAACCACACTGCTTGGCACTAGCAGGATCGTTTCTTTTTTTTTCAATCAAGCAGTCTGACTGCCTAGGAGCTACAAAATATAGTGTTTTGAGAATTGCCTATTGATTTCGCAGAGAATGCCGCGACGTATATCTTGTTATGGCCTGAATATACACTGATATGTTGAAACTGTTATCTCAGCTTTTGTATGTACATCATTCTACCTTTGGAATGTGTGGGACAGTAACTTCAATTGACTCATCGTGTTGTGTAGTAACTAGGTTTGTGTATGGTGAAACTGTTATATCACATGCCCATGTATGACAGCATAATGGTATACATTAATCAATTGTAGTCTTGTGTTCACAAAATTTAGAGCAAACGAATATGATCCAAGTATCTTCGATAACTGTTCTCATGAAAGGAGATTTTGGATTCGCATGCTTGACCGATCCACGATTTTTCAATCGAGATATTTTTCGATAAGCCTTAAGGAAGGCTGTCTCCATGCATGTTTGAAATCTCGAAGTTATTTTAATTATTTCAGAGTTATTGTCATAACTAGAATGCCGAATTAGACCAATCAGTTTGGCGCCAGACATGAATGTTTTAATTCATGGGAATTCAAACTCCACGACTAAATTTTTCAAAAAATCAGTGAGTACTAAAGTGTCAAAATCAAAGCCCTGTGAACATCACAGACACCCAGCCAACTGAGTGTGATATCAGGTGTTCCAGAAGAGGGAACATCTGCTGCCCCACATGTGACATCTGGTATTTAGCATGAGGGATTAATTGGGACACGTATACGCCGTAGGCTGGTGATGCTGGGATTTTATTGGTCAAGACAGAAAAAAAAATTCCCATCACATTTGTCATATAATCTTGTACACAATATGCCTTTTTGGCCAATGTTGACATAACTGTCATAAGAAGCCGACACTGAAAAACCTATTGTTTTTTTTTATTTCCAGTTCTAAGGTTATTCAGTGATATGACATCATCAATATACATATTATTTCACCTTCCATTGAAATCTCTTTCAATGTTATATTTATGCAGTGATGACAAGTAGATAACTGTGGGGGCAGGTAGCGCAGTCAGTTAAGGTGCTCGTCTCGTGACCAGCAGGTTGTTGGTTCGAGCCACGGCGCTGACGCTGTTGTGTTTTTTGTCTAACACCTTTAGTCACCTTGTACCACAGTGTGTCTCGGTTCACTCAGTCGTATAATTGACAGTGTATAAGTCGTATAATTGGCAGTGTTGCCAAATGTTTGTGTGACTTAGCCATCTGCGCCAATGGCAGGAACTTACATATGGTTGTCTATGGGCAGTGGTTGGAAAGTGGTTCCAGGGAAAAAAACGGGGTAATAATTGTAAAGCACTTTGAGCATGTTTACATGAAAAAGCGCTAAATAAACACTACAATTATTATGTGTATGTGTCAGCATATAGGGGATGCAAGTTTTTTTGTGACCTTGGATATAGCATGCTTTGTGGACACGAAACGGTGAGAGCACGGGATTCTGTTATTATTTCACGTTGCTGCCGTGTGTTTGGTGAGAAGAAAGAGTTGATACGTCGACATGATCATGTGTTCGTTACATGAATGATACTTTCCCGAACATGTCCCGACACGTCGGAGTGCAGTTCCAGGAATGTTGGAACAAGACGCTTTTCCTGAAATGCAAACAATTGTCACCGACACGAACACATAAAACATACATAACGATGATCAATGAGAGATCATAAAAAATACTCTGATACGAACTCTTTTATTTGCGTGTGCGAATAACAATTACGTGAGATTGGTTTACATTCGTCGATATAGTGTTTGAAGAAATGATAACCAATAATCGACATAAGCCCCGTTCAGCTCAGTTGAGCATATTTACACTACCAAGAATTGAACAGAACTGCAATATTTGCAAGTCATATCATAATTGATCCAGTTTATATTCGTTAGTTAATGTTATCATAACTGATACTAATAACCAAAACTAATTTGGAACATTAATTTTATTAGTATAACTTCAGTCCATAGGGTATAAGAATTATTCTTCATATATTTTTGAGAGCACTCGTTCCTCCCAACAATTAGCCCATGGGTTGAGAAAAGTTACCGGAGTAATGTACGGTGTTAGACATGAAACGTATCTTCAGTAAAATTGCCGCTTCAAAATATCAAATTCACTTGAGGTCAAATACACTGTCACCAAACTAACCACCTGATGTGGCTGCTTCTGTTTTCATAATACACACCTAAGCTTCATATAGAAACATTCTGTCTGCATCGGTCAATATATATTATTTATTTCAAATGTAACCTCGATAATTACCACTCAGGGTCATCTTAGGTCACGTTCAAGGTCACCAAAAGATAATCCCTATATGATTATATTACAAACCTTGTACAAATCCATGTACATGTGCTTTCGCCCCCAGAGGCCAATTTTTGTATTACGTCATGCCAGTTTCGGCCTTTCTGACCTGATGAGGAATTTAAGGCTCATCGAAGGTCAATGTCAAGGTCACCACACAAATTGCCACATATGACTACCCATTCCAAGGTGCCAATATATGAGCTCTATTTTCAAGCGTTCCAGGAATACAGTCCCCATTATGAAGAAAAAAATTGGCAAAACTTTTCTATGTCCAAATTTTTAGGTTTTATGGTCCGATAACCTATTGCCGTCACATTGCGTCTGTCGTCCGTCCGTTGGCCCATCCGTTCACATTTTCATCTGTAAGGTGTAGGATCCGATTTTACTGAAAATTTGGGAAAAGATACCTTGAAATAATTCAAGAATGAGATATTTTCTTATTTTTTTTATTTTTCTCAAAATGTCGGCCGTTTTTGTCGAAAAACGCTCAATTTTGAATTTTGGCGGCTATTTTATCAAAAACTGTTTCGAGAGTTTTGTTTAAAAAGATTCCTCTTATGTACCTTTGTGACGTGTATAAGTTTTGTTGCCCCTGAATCACCGGTCTCCGTGTGGCGGCCATTTTGAATTTTTTGCCCAAAATCGCATTATTATCCATTTTGTGTCATTTCTAGGCAAATTTTTTTTCACCCTTTAAAACAATTTTGGATTTTCGGCACTTTTTTCCTTTATAATGGGAGTTGCCATGACTATACTCATAGAACGCTTGAAGATAGCTCAGACATTTGACACTTTCAAATAGGAAGTCATATATGATGATTTGTGAGGTGTTCTTGAGTTTGGCCTTTGATGACCTTATAGGTCCAAACAGCCATTTTTGGGTAAAAAAAATGCCCAAATTTGCCTCTACAGATGAAATGCATGTAGATAGAGCTCAAGTTTACATTATGGACATTATAGGATGATGACCTTGATCTTGACATCGGATGACCTTGAGTTATAAATGTCTGACGTGAAACCTGTAAAGTGGTCTCTGAGGCTTGAACACTTGCACATACAGGTTAGGATTGTGTATAAGCCTATAAGAAGTCATGTATATATGGCACAACGACCTTGAAGCCAAATCTCAAAGTCTTGCCTGACCTGACATGTGTAAATTGGTCTCTACAGACGAAATACTTGCTGATGGAGCTTATATGTTTGTATTATGAGCATATATGAAATTATGTGCAGCGTACCTAATGGAGACATTGAAGTTCACGAAGATGACCTTGACTGGTAAATCATGAAGTCATATGTTACCTACAGTGCTTAAAACCAAAATTGTCTGGTAATCTTAGCCCTTGGGCTAATTTTTCCAGAGAAATGGCCAAAAATGGATAGTAACGCGATTTGGGCCCCATCAAATTATCTAAATAGTGCTACACGCAGACTGGCCGTTCAAGGGCAGCGAAACTTATACATGTCATATAGGTACATAAGAGGAATCTTTTGAAATAAAAATCAAAGTCAGAAATTGGCCGTTTCTCTTCGAAAGTGGCGCTCTTTTTTAAAACAAAAACCCAAATAAAAAATAACCCCTTTTTGAACTTTAAAGATTGAACTTCGAAGATAAAAATGTAGACCGACGATAGACGCAACGCCATTGCAATAGGTTACCGGACCATAGGTCCAGTAACCTAAAAAAAATCAAGTTATGGCTACGTGATAAGTGTCCATAAAAAGCTGTCTATTTTCAGGTGAATATTTCACAGTTTTACATATCCATATTTCAACAACGAACTATCTGCTTTGGATTGTTATGTATGTATAAATGTAAGTATCAATCTATTACCACCAATGTAGCTGAATTTTGATGATTCCAATAAGATACGTAAAATACAAAATTTGCAATAGAAACAAAGCCCGACCTAATACTTTATAGAAAGACACACTGGCGTCATCTGGGTAGACAGTGTGTTGAATGTAGGTGTTTCCACTGTACACCTGATGGAATTAACAACTGCCAACAAACAACCTATGAAAATAATTTAGAAATCCGAAACAAACGCCATGGAAAAGATATATGACAAGAACATGAGTACCTAATCACAAGCCAAAAGGCTACTGATTTGATGCTGGTATTAAGAATTAAATTACATGACGAGTCACATGTAAATGGTAATTTGTAGATTACGTGACGAGTCACATGTTAGTAATACAAATAAATCACATTCAGTAGCTATGTGGTAGATATATGTGTCATTGCAGCCACAGATGTTGTGGACATTGTCATGGACATTACGTCGGTGGTTTTCCACAGAATTACTCATAAAGAGACCGTAAAATTGTTACGTGGCACGATTCAGACCAATATATGGAATATAGTATAAACTAATGTCATTTCAGGTCGCGGAAGTGAAAGTAATGCCCAATGCAAATTATTCCAGTATCTGTATGAGTGGACTTCACGGAAAACATGAATGTTCCATAAGGAGGGGGTTTAGATGTGAAGTTGGTGATGTTTTTCTCAATCAAACATAGTTTTCTCCCTTAGTCAAGACGAAATATTGCAATTACAAATAGCAGTCACCTGATACTTCCTATCCTTCCATTTTATCACACGAAGTGTCTGTATAATAGCCAGCAGTTGATGCGAATATTTGAATATGTTATACAAGTGGACAACCAGGAGCACACAATATGTATGTGTTATTTTATTCAATAACGACCTTGAAAATTTTGCATTCATTTATTGCATATAAATATCATCATGTCCAGAATTCGGTCCCGTTGCTTGACCCTGATATTTGGGTAACTTCTCTGAACAACTTAGCCGAAGTCGTGGATTGCCTGATGTTGCATGCAGCTGTCTTCCTTGTTAAAACTAACGGAGGTGAAATGCCAAATGGCTGTGATGTGAAATTTGTTTTGCAGGTTGAACAGTATACGTTATCTAACCCATTAGTTTGTCGCAATCATTAACCCACAGCGTCAATTTTGATTTGACAAGGATAACGTAAATTTGGATGTAAAAACCACCCAGAGCATACAACGAAAAGAAATTTCCTCCCAGAGGAAGACACACCGCATATGAACTGAGGTGCATAATTCGTAGAATTATATGGGGAAAAAAATCATTTGTTATACCACATGTCACACAGTTATGCTTCATTACAAAACAAGAATCATACCTGGTGCTAGTGCATCAGACCTCTCCGAATCAGAAGCATCACAAGAATTCGCAATACGCAAGTTGTAATGAAACTACCGGCTTTCCATACCAAAGTAAACAAATACGTTCACGTAAAATATACTCGGAAGTCTTTTCACGAAGAGATAGTTGAACATGATTGGTGTACAGCAGGACAGAGCAACTTTCATGGAAATTTTCATCAAAATATAATAATTATTCAAAATCAATAAACATGAGAACGTAAAATGCCGTGATAAATAATACAGACTCGGAAAAATATTTCAAGAGTATATTCCCCATGGGTTTCTCAGAAGGTGTTCAAGAAGTCTCCACTCCGGGGAGACAATAATTTCGCAACGATTTCTTGGCTTGTTTTGAGAGGGTTGCTGTCCCACTGCCCGTTTATTTGGATTACTGTATACAGTAGTGAAACGGCCTTCCTAAGCAACTGTTTGGAATCCACTGTCGAATGATAGTAATAATGATGGAATGAAGGATAATAACGACTAGAGAATGACTAGAGCGAAACAGCCTCTCGGAGCAGACTGTGCGCACAATCACCCTAGGTCTGAATCTCAAACTATGGGACGGACCAGATGTTGCGAGTGGTGGATCTGAAGGCACCAGGAACGCTTTGGCAGGTGCCTGTTGGAGCAAGATCTTGAAGGTGATGATAATTACTTTATATTTATCCTTTGTATGATCGGTTCAGAATAGGATAAACATTGTAAAATTGCTTCCAGTTTGACTGAAGATCACAGCATTGCAGGTGATATTTGACTCCCTGTAGGTGTTCAACATAAATATGACTTCATTCTGCAACAATCAAGATCCTACATGCATTGGACCAGAGGATTTGAATAAATATCGCTGTCTTGTATGGACGGGTCATCTGATGTCATGACAATAAAGATGAAATTATATTGGTATCTGTGGAAATTCAGTTTGCTAGAATTGACAGTGCATTCAAGACTCAGCATTACAATTCGATGGTTAGTGTTTCACATCACTCTACGTAAGAGATATTTGTCAACTCTCATCTTCTATCACGGAAACCTGAATTTTGAATTATTTCGAAAATACTTAAATGTATATTCAGAACAGTTAGTATACAATGATATACGATACTTTAATTGACGGAACTGGTTGGATTCCTCTCGCAATCCGGTAATTTTTCAAATAAAGTTCCTTGGTCCCCATATTCAGTACGAACCCTGACATAGGAACCAAGACGTGAGTGTAAGATATTCGGACGAATCTACACCGGACGTACAGCAGTCCACCTGAGGTAGCATGCAAAATAATACCTCCTAGGTAAGTAAGGTATGAAGAAATCATCATGAGCTCGAATGATTACAATTGTGAACGAATAAACTCGTAGCTAAATACAAATGATGAAAAAAAATAATGGTTTGTCTTATCTCCTTTGAACATCTCATGTCAATACAAATATCAAATATTGCCTGAGAGCATCTGAACGCTTGCCGAACACTATGGTCACTATTCACAGCACATTTTACACATGCAAGAAATATGGTATTATACAGATGGCTTGGCACACATCGCTAATGTATGTACAAACCAGAATCAATGAATTCGGTCCAGCATCTTAGAAAACTCCCTGTATGACTTCGCGATGATCACAGTGGGCGCTATCGATATAGACAAATACAAATTATGTTACTACCAAAACTAGAACACAATCTGAGAACCTCGTGGACGGAAAGAAATATTGCACACGCATTCCAAAGCTTACGAGCTATTTGAACATACATATTACATTACATGATATTCCATGAACATCGCTGGTTGCCAACAACCACATGATCGTAAATGACATAATATTTGTAATTCTATAATACCTGGATAGTTCCAACTTCTCAAGTTACCACAAATTCCACTGAAAACACAAACAAAATGACTTCCCGATGCTACACACATCCGAGGTCAATAGTCTCCCCTGGTAAATCTCAAAAGTATTCTCGCCATACATCACAACACAGCAAATACACAATCGTAAAATCTACATGTGATACGGTTCCATCTAGCAGGTTTTTTTTACATATTTATCTCATTCTTTAGCATCTTCATATGCATGTTCACCAAATAAACAAACAGATGATGATTCTTCGTCTTCACAAATATAACTACTCATACTGCTGTCTGGTGGCAGCACCGTACAGAGGTCGCTATGTCAGCGAGAATGTCATAACGTTTCAAAGTTCACCATGCAGCTACCCGAGATTGTTAATCGACAAATACCCCTGAATGTACAACCCACACTAGACCATGAAGTTGCAAATACATTTTAAAAGAATATATTTGATCGTCTTACAGTTCAACATCTATTTTACATAGCTGGAGAGGGAACATAGTGACCCTGTTACACCAGGATACGTTAAGAAAGATGCACGGCAATTCTGTAGATTTCACTCACACCAATATATATGTGACATACAATCAGATTAAGAGAACCATGTGCCCTCTAAATTAAGATATCTCCTCTATTTTATTTTAGTTTGGTTACAACAATGGTAACAAGTGTAATTAAGTGCGTCCAAAAGTCGTAAACGTAGCAGTTTTGAAAAGATATTCGATCCACCAGTATCGTTATGGATTGTTAAGTTCACATAGGTGCCCCAAGCTACATCTGATGTCCGCGTAAATTGAGAACCATCGAGAACGATAGAAAAACAACTCTTTATAATTGTTTTTCCATTTATTACTCAGAAGCCATAGATACAAGCTAAAACTTTTGTATAGCACAAACCAATAATTGGATTCTAAATATACTTTCCAGCTTAAAAATAGCTACCTGTCACATGAGAGACTCGTCCAAAGCACATATGTGGGCAATTAACCACAACCAAATAAAATATGTGGCAAACAGAAGGGTAGCAGAAATTATATTTAGCATTCACATTTACTACAAGTATACGATACATTCATTTTTTATGGACGTGAGAGAAAAGCCATATGAACTTATCATGACTGCCGCTATCGGTGGAAAAGGGAAGACTTCACAATCTTCATAAGGCAAAACGGTAAGTTTGGTGAAATTAAAACAGTAACTCGATCGAATCACCTGCAGTTACGTTTACATTTCTGATTTAATTTTACATGCTCACTAATACAGGGCACGATCAGGTAATATTCAGGGGAAAACGATCATCTTCAAGCAATCCATACTGTTGCAATGCACGTAAAATTTGAATAATGCAGTTTGGACACAAGTTCGGACGAATGCCTCTTAGATGCTGCAAAGCGATTTTTATTTCTGTAAGCTATATACCTACAAGTTGTATCTTGTTGTGTAGCGATAAAGTTAAAATTGTTTGTTTCATTTGCAACGTTATGCAACGTATATTGTGCATTAATGTCAAGTTCTGAAACACGTCGAGGGAATTCAGATTTAGATTTCGTCATTTTATGGCGTTATTCACCATGGTGCAACAGGCTATCAAGAAAAATTAATCAGCCTTCCTTTCGCTGATTGAATTCCCGAGGGTCAGTTTAGCTGGGCGAGTGAGAGCAATAACGTTATAAATGTGACAGTCCTGTTGTAGTAAGTCACTCTGTTGCCCACAGGCTCGAATCACATTGGCTACATTCAACAGCACCAAAAAGAAAGGGACAATATAGTCAAATAATCACTTACCTTGCATGGTCTTGGATATTCGAATCTGTTTGTAGTATATTCAGATGAATATAATTTGAACCTCATTTTCGGGAGATAACCATTATTATAAAAATTAGCCCAGTCAAACTTCAAATGATACATTGACATATCTAATTCACTAATGGTCACCAAAACATTCACCTGATGTCACTGAATATATGTTCATAATACCAACCTAAGCTCCATCTGCGAACATTCTCTCTGCATCGGACAATTTGCATTATTCATGTCGAATGTTACCTCGATAATTACGACTCAAGATTATCTTGCATAAAGTTCAAGGTCACCAAAGGATGCTCCACTTAAAACTCCCTTATGAGGAATTTCAGGTGCTATATCCTTTGATGCGACATCAAGTATCCCAAGTGGTACGTTCTGAAATAAAAATCTCAAAACTAATCAGATTTTTTAAAAAAATCTATTTACCCAAAAATGGTTGTTTGTCAAACTCAAGATCACCATACAAATTGCCATATATAACTTCCCCTTTGAAGTGCCAATGTCCAAGCTCTATCTTCAGGGATTCTATTACAGTTGTGGCAGCATCCATTATGAAGTACAGACGTTGTTGAAAAAGTCTAAAATCTTTTTCAAAGGGTATTGTTTTTTGCATAGAAATGGCTAAAAATGGATAGTAACGTGGCTTGAGACTCATTTTTGTTTACCAACCTGTCAAAATATCAAAATGGTCGCCGCGTGCAGCCCGCCAATTCAAGAGCAACGAAACTATACATTCCACAGACATACATAAAGGAGTATAATGCATAAATTAAAACAAAGTCACTGAACAGATTTTGCGAAAATGCTAGCTAACGTCCAAAATTTGATATTTTGGCCAAAAATGATCGAATTGATTCTCCTTGAGAATGTTTTAGTCATTCTGTGCAACATTTCAGAAAACTTCGACCATAACTTTTGAAGATAAAAATATGACAGATGGATGGATGGCTAGCTGGACGGTCGAACAGACACAAGACGCAACGCCATGCCAATGGGTTATCGGGCCATAGGTTCAGTAACCTAAAAAAAAGTACCTCACACATCAAATCACAACACAATATCTCACAATTTGTATAGGTATTCAGTTCACTGCTACAAAAATAACACGAGTAATCCGTTTTGTATACAAAATCTGAAGCTTTCAAGGAGAATGTTTCAAATCAATGTGATCAGACTACTGAATTACAATCCGTGTTGAGATTTACTGGTCATATTCGGGTGCAGATAAAGAAGCAATTCGGTCATAGAGAAACATCACAGAAGATTTCGATCAGTGTGCACAAATCGACAGTCTTGCTTGTATTTGGAGAGCCAAATGGCATAGCATACCTTAATTGGAAATCTCTGGAATGAAATAAAACAAAACTATGAATCCCAAAGAGACGTTTATTTAGCCACCATCCCTCCCCCGCATTCAGCCTAATGTCTCTCGAGAAAAGGTAACATTGAGGAAAACCCAGGCAAATCTAAATGGCAATTTCCGTTAAGTTGAGATTTTGGGAAAAAAAAAAAGGTCACTCGCCTTTCCACTTCGATTGACCAGGCCATAATTAGAATCAAATACAGACTTGGATGGTCACATTCGGCAACGTCTAGCATTGACCTGATTTTTGTTTCACTCCGATCAAAGGCTGCCCCCGCCCCCAGAACTATATTGAGGCCCCGGAAGTAAATATTGTAGCATTTGTGAGACTTAATTGCCTATTGATTTCATGAGAATGTGTTCCCTCCGCACTAGAAATCATCCTATATGTTGATACTTTTAGAAATGGTAGAATATATTTTGAATTCGAATGGAACTATTTTTGCACGGGATACACATCACAAATATACTTGAATTAATAATTTGCTGTATAAATCTGTATTTTCATTACTCTTCTTGCATACAAGCAAATACTCAAATGGTTATTATCTCTTCCCATCACCTTCTTAATTTTGCTCTCGCGCTTCAGGCGATTGTTAAAAATATAGTAATTGAGACACACTAGTTTGTTATTTGTCGAACTAATCACAAAATGTTTTCGGGTTCAAATCGACACCCACTCATGCTAACTGGCCAGGTATATCTTATTACGCTACGAGATGATATATTATTACCAAAGATTAAATGTGCAAGTTGAGTATACAAATTACAGCTATATATATATATATATACATTAATTTTCAGGGGATTATACCACACCTTGCCCTCATAAGCATAGCTAATCATCCTGCCTCCCATGTATGATTAGAAAGTGTCCAATGCCAAGAGTAGTGTCGCATATTTGGTTACTAGATCTATTAAGGTCACCTAATTAGTTCAGGCATTATTACATGCAACTCAGTAGTGGATAAACACACCAAACTGTAAACATATGCAATAACCCATGACTGACATGGCAGAAAATTCAACATTTACACTAATCACCCATCAGTCAACAAGAAACATTATCTTTATGCGCGGAAGGAGATTCACATATAAACTCGACATTAGAATACTATGCCAGTGTCGAGTATTAGTGGCTATATGCTCATCACAATCGTATTCAGAATGATATCTGTAATGATATTGCATATGGACGCGATAATCGAACATGCTGAAGATTTTTGAATTTTTGTTGTCTTGCACTATTCCAAAACCATAATGTGTAGTCAGTTTTAGATATCTTTTGCTGATTTTCACGTATGCAATAGTAATTGAAACAAATGTAAATTGTTGTACGATCGTGTGATAAATGCCCAATGTTCAGATATACATTGTTTTATTCGTTCACTTAGGCCATTGGCCCATATACATGTATTCAATGTTTCAATTGCGGCGATAACACACAAACATCAATGCTCACTTACATACATACATACATTTCCAGGCAATAATGGAGTACATACATATCATACATCATTGTTCAACTCGGTTCTAAATTTTTTATGGAATTGTAGTTATTGTGGAAGTTTAAGGCATTATAAACATACGCGGCCAAGCTTGGAATACACTGTTTTCTCGACATGATATGTTGAAAGTTATTTACTAGGGTAAAGTTATGACATATGTGTTTCTTTAAATACTGGTCTCGAATATCTGAATACAAGGGGCAAACGAGTAAAAAATGAAATTCATCCTCCATGATTTCTAAGTTCTTTTCGGATTTGCAGTAACTGCACACTCTGGATTGTTTATCTATGTTCTTATGTCTTCCTATTTCTGTTTGTAGCTTATGATTTCCACAACGGAAACGTGTCAGTGCCATACAATGTTTTTCACACAATTTTACTTGGAGGTAATGTTCAAATACAAGATCATCTTTATAATTCAAGTTTGGAATTAGTTTTCACTTCTTCATACCAATTTTGTTTAGATGTATCGATTAGACGTTGCTTAAATATAAACAGAAAACAGTCCATGTCCCATACCCCTTATTGAAGCCAAACATCGCCAAACCCATGAGAATACAACAAATATCCAACATCACTCACCCAGTTATGACATCCAACTTCATCAAAACGTCGGAGCATATTGTACGTAGAGTTTCTGATTTTTACATTTTGCAAATCTGTAACAATCTTCACACAATTTAACTTATACATCACATATAATGGAGATCGACCCAATTCACCTAAAACACATGAGTTTGATGTGGAGTATAGAACATTTAAAATGTATTTGCAAAATTTTCTTTGAACTAATTCAATTGACTCCGTTTTCTGCGTTCCCCATAATTCTGATCCGTACAAAAGAATTGGTACCACAGTTTTATCAAACAAGTCCAACCATAGACATACAGGAATATCACCCATGATTTTGATCTTTTTTTTTTCAACATAAAAACTGCTTTTTCTGCTTTCATACTTAGATTATTCACAGCCGTGGCCCAACGACGTCTGTTCGTAAAGACAATACCAAGATATTTATACTGGTTCACGCATTCGAGCTGTTTGCCATTTAGAAAAAAGCGCTATCCCAAGCGCTTTAGCATGATTACTCGTTTTCCCGTGTGCTGGTAGTTTGGTTATGGGAGGGGGTGTAGGATGTTATCGGGGGGAGGGGCTTGTGGAAGGTTGATGGAAAACCCCCATAGCCCATGGCTTAAAATGATCACTTTGGAATTGTTCAGTCTGTGCAAGCAAAAGTTACTTATATTTTTCTCGTACATCTCCCTCAGAAGCCCAAACTTCCCCGTTGTGATACCAGTAGACCAAATAACAGGTCAGATGACTTATGTCGTCCTACTTGCAAGACATATTGCATATTGCACATATCATAGCCATTTTGCATATCGCCATCGTTACTTTTAACACCAAAGACAGCTGTATGTAATAACAGACCGCCGCCCACGAGTTCGGCAGAATAATTCAGAGGAGTAATACATCACGGTCAAGTAACCGGACCGAATTCTGAACATGGCTATGATCCACGGGAACTCTGTCAATGTATTTTTTTTTTTAAACTCCCATTCAAATGTTCCAGTACCAACAAGCTCCTATTATGAAAGGAAAAAACGGGAAAAAGTACAAAAAAAATAATGGCAAAAAAAATTACATTTTTGCGGGGTGGAAAATGTTTGTATGGCAACCACTCGAGAATTCCTTTGCACTTTTTTCAATTCTCTACATAAAAAGAAATAGCCCAAATTACACTGTTGTGTTGGAAACGACCAATAATTGAAAACAAAATGCTAAAATCAAAACAATAAATTAATAAAGAAATACTCAGCCCATTCTGAAATATTTTCAGGCATTTCTGCCTAATAATGCCCAGAAAGATTCGCCCAGAAACATTATACTAGAATGTATATTTTACGACGGATGCATTGCCATACCAATAGGTTATCCCCTTTATTCCCATTAATGAATGTACATATTCAGTCTGTATTAATGGACCAATCCAGATATTTTATGGTCATTTCAAAATCACGATAAATGAAACGGTAAATTACATAAAGACTCCACCTGAGGTGAACTGCCCTTATAGGTCCCTTATAGATTACAAAAATACTTTTTTCCGGGTGGAGAATGTTTCACAGCTGACCACTTGTGAACTCGAAATAGACGCAATGTGCACACCGGTAATATCAAATGATGTTTGCCATAACTGTGTTTTAGATCGTCGGATAACAAGTGTATGTTTCCAACGTGAAAAGATATTTCCACCAAATTCCATACCTTAAGCAGGAAAAAATCAAAATTGGTTAGATGGCCAATGTCAAAATATACACTTTCAAATTAACCCATCCGTCCAAATTAACCGTCCAAATTAGCAACAAATTAGCAACTGAAGACAGTATGAAAACACTATGAAGACAGTATAAAAGAATTATTTTACGAGTATGCATTCATTGAAGCAATTGCATTGAACTGAACTAATACATGCGATAACATAGGACCCTTGGAACAAAACCATGAATTGCGGTTGCAATGTATATTTTCAGGCTTTTCATTTACATTGCAAATGCAGTAAATTTGCATTGCACTGCACTGTAATTCAGATTTTGATCATGATTCAACTTATTTGTGAAACCCAGTCATCCGAATGGTGTCATTATTGTCTCATTGCATGAAAACATCACCCAGACTGAGTGCATAGAAACACGTTTCTATATGTAGATTATAGGCGCCCTAGAGACCATATAGAGCATACACGTGATGAAAAAATTTAGTATGTCACCGACATAAAAAAATATTTCCATAATTGAAAATCTCGGTGCACAAAGGACATTTCTCTATTCTGCCAATTTTCTTGTCTGGGAATAGCATAAACTTGTCATATGTTTGTTTTGATTTTACTTCGTTTTGTTCGTGCCCATTTCCATCCAACGAGACAAAAATATTCCACGCGTGATTTTATGGACTTTTGTTTGAATTTGTCCAATTGAGTTTGAGCCGTCATGATGAGTGAATGTTGAACGTGAGATATGTGTGTTCGTGAGGGGGAGAGCAAGAAAAGTATAATGGAGCTACGCCTGCAAAGCAGGTTAAGTTCTACCCGACTTTCTCCCAGCCAACCAAAGGTTTCTACTCTCCCTCATTCACTCATTCACCCATGACAATCCATAAAGTCAAATCAAAATCAAGACAGGGATGATCTCTTAGACGAATATTGAAGAAGTTTGAGACAAAATTACCTGTCGATATCACGTGAGAAACCTCTGCCACCTGAAGCCAAATGTAACTGTGGTTTGCTAAATAACTGAGATGAAGGGACTGGCGTGGGGTATTAGTAATTAGTTCGCGTTATATTGTAGTGATATCAATAATTTTCCTTACACGTATGTTTTGTATTTTCACAGCAAATATATTTCGCATGTACGCCACTTTGGATAGCCACTTTTGCAATAAACTGATGCAGGAAAAATTTGTAGTCATTATTGCTGTATCATATGGATCTATATATAGCAGAGCTTCAATAATGCGACCACAAAATGAAGTGTATGTCTAAAGATATCACCCTAAACAACCAGATTTTACTGATGACAATAGAAAGCCAAATGTAAATGCAAAACGGGCGAATTTGATTTGACATTCAAGTTATGACATTGAGTCTTGAATATTCAATAATCTCAATTATTTAGAATGAGTTGCACATAACATATGAAACCATAAAGCTCTTTCAAGCTTGGCCTGCATCATTTGTGCCCGCATCACTGCTTCGCACTATCAACACTCATCATCAATTCGGGATAGCACGTGTTATATATACATAAGTGGTGTGTGAAACGTGATTGGGTATTTCC
The DNA here is from genome assembly GCA_949152475.1 of Terebella lapidaria. NCBI lineage: Eukaryota > Metazoa > Annelida > Polychaeta > Terebellida > Terebellidae > Terebella > Terebella lapidaria. The sequence goes on from OX424560.1 coordinate 27,898,018, forward strand.
TTGAAGAAGAATAACAGTTAAATAAAAATAAGATTAATAACAATTAACTGAGATGAAACGGTGGCCACGAAGAATTATTGCAAACCACAATTCTTTCACTCTACTACAGAATGTGTAAGAATGTAATCAATACTTGATTTATTATGTGTCGAATGGACTTATTTCCCGCACATTTTACGTAGTACGTACTAAAATCTTGATCACGTGTTTATCAAAACTGTTTTTGTTGTCTGGGCATAACAAGAAATACGTCCTGGGGTTTCTCTGAGAAATCAATAAACAATCATCTCAAAACAATACATTCTATAGCTCCTGGGCAGTGAGACCCCTTAATTGAAAAGAAGTTAAAAAGAATCGTGCCGCTGATAAGGACACTCATCCGTCGGTATTTGACTGTAATTATAGCTAGGTCAATCGGTTCGTGGGCGAGTGACAGATATCACACACAAGTGTGATCAAATCCACAGTGGAAATGGCCCAACGGATGCTATTTCCTCGAAGTTGTTTCCATAATTTGCTCAGAGTACAAATGCGGGGGATGATGAGCAGCAAGTATATTAATACAATACCATTTCCCTCTTCCCTCAAGCTGAAAAAGGTTTCCTAAAATTGTTTAAGTTGCAAGCCATATTTCTAAAAAGAGTGGTCCACTCTTATTTGGTGATGTGATGGTCAACCATTGATTGTTATATTTGGATGAACATTTACTCTCTCATGTCATCTTTGTGATAAAAATTGTTCAATACAATATGTTATAAATAGTCGAAGTCACGAAGTTTGAAATATTTTCTTGACCTTAGATGGCGCCTGTTCCAAGGGGCTGGTTTCATTTTCAAAACTCGTTTCATTGAGATGTTATAAGGAAGAAAAGGACCTCAGATGATCACATGGTATGGCTTCATGTGGGTGAAACAAAATGGCGAAGATACATCTCACAATTATGTCTCGTCGAAGGAAATTTATGACTGATTAATATGGTCACATTTTCTCTAAACATCTACTATTGGGGTCGATGACGCACATTGGTTTAAGGACGTGTGGGAATCTCTCTATATATCTAATAACCTGTGCTGACGTCTTAGTAGTTGATGAAGTGTATACTTGTGATCTCAGAACCCTCACTAGTATAGCAAACGTAACAATCCCATCTGTTTGAACGCCAAGATTTAAAGCCCAAATCAAGTAACTCATTTCTCCCCAACCTCATTCCTGAAACTGTAAGAATCTATAAAAGAAATCTATATAATCAATACATACCCCGCAATCAGTTCATACATTCGCATAGTAGTAGTGCTTATAGCATGTTTCGGAGCACACTGTAATATGCAGGTTGGTTGACCACATTGTGGCAATTCAGTTGTTGAGCTGCTTCACATTGGTACGCATTCACAAACCCCAGAACAACTCGGTAGCAAAATATACAATTTTATTGTCAGTTTATTTATTATGGATCATTTTGGTCCTGCACTCTCACACTTGCAACTGATATAAATTCTTTTTGACGTTGGATATTGCTATTGTTGTCTTCATACAAGTGATATGAAATGATCTAAAATCACTACATGCACTGAGATCAATAAAATAGATACATCTGCTATAACTGTCCAAGGGGGCGCATCGTTTTAACAATTTATGATGAAAATATTATCGCTAAATACTTAGTTCATTCGTATAAAATATATTTTATGACTACATTCATCTGGCTATCGTGTCTCGTTCACGTGACACCAAACGAGACTCTGCTATTAAGTATTTACAGAGTGCTCACAAGCTCTAAGACTGGTTGGATGAAAACAAGGTCAATTTTGACCCCCTGTACGAGCGTTGCACCTCCGTGACAGATTTTCCGTATTAGCGAATTGAGACCAGATATTAAGATTTACGGCATTCATTGATCCAAGATCAATATGGGCAAATATAAAATCACATGAGCCGCTCCATCAAAAACAATATACCACTTTATCCCCCAGGAGACTGGAGAAAAGATGAATGTTGTCCACCCACGCCTCCTAGAGGATGATTTGCTGGGACGATCCTGGCTTCCCACGACTCACCACGTGATATGACCCCTGTTAGTAAAGCACTCCGGTTCAAATGCATTTTGCGTCTGTATAGCAGTGTCATAAGGGAGTTTATGAATCTGACAATGTTACGGAATGAAACACTTTTGAGTTGAGTTCATTGAACCTTGAAATACAAAACACAAAAACCCGTATCCAAATGGTTAGGAAGGCATATAACCACTAACAAACCCTGCATCAAATGGTAAGAATGAGTCTTTGAATTCATCCAGTTGTCACCAGTGTTCTCGTCTGGCAGCGATCTTGCTGAAAAAATTTGGATTCTGTTATATCAGTTAGTCTGATATGGCCAATTAATCACGAATCCTTATTTTTCATCAATATATACTGTATACAATATATACAATAAGAACAATATCGTTCCCGGTATGATCGTCTCGGTTTTGATTTAAACTATTAGTTCCTGTCGCTACATTTGGGCCTTGGAAACATTCACTAAAATTTGGAGACGACAATTACAAGAATAATCGCATTATCAACCTGTTACCAGAAATAGAACCAATTTTGTAATGAAACAGAATAATAATTGGTGCAATGTGCAGTAGTAGTAATCCGAGATAAGTATTGCAAGCATGCACCTGAAACTTTTTCTGCAAGATGAGGAACTATCGGATTTCACGACTATCGTGCAGAAAAACCTACACAGTTGCTTCTGTCACTGTGTTTTGAAAAGAAAGTGCGTCATAATCACAAAATAAATATTATATAAAAACTGTAAAATGATACAGTACTAGGAATGAAGTATTGAAGACCTCTAACAAGAAATCCACGCTGCCAAGGACTGACAAAAACGTGCTCGTGAGTGAAGTTGACTCAAGTGTGGGAAACTCAACACCTCTTACGAGGAGAATAGAAAATGCGATGAGAGGGATGGGTTAGAGCGCTTCTGATAGGTACCCTCCCACTAGATTGTACCGGCGGCACAGAGCGCTCGATTCTACGTTGAGAACATCTGGCATTGCAACAATACTAAATGCAAGACAGGTTCCGGGATCAGTTAATAGGAATTCTGTCAACAATTGACAGCAATACCCGTTGATTTCTCAACTAAATCAGTGAGGAATTTCTTTCATTCCATAAAATGAATATGCAACTAAATAGCTAGTAAAAAATTATATTATAGTTAAACTTACTTATTGTCTGACTGTACTTTTCAAATTTAATGAATTGCATAATTATATAAATTGCTTTTATCTTCACGGTACGACTGAATATAAATTCTGAACAGGCTAGACATAACAGCCTGAACATAACAGACAATTATGTTGAAAGAAAACTCTTCAAAATCCGATCTCGATGTCCAGCGTCAGGCAGAATTGGGAAAATTAAGGAATTTCACGAACCACCACCATTACTACATGTAACTGCTGCATATTTCACCACAAATTGCATTTGACAACAAGATCATGGAAGTGGCCACAGAGGTTACTGAAAGCAGATCATGATTGTTTCCATAGAGTTTCTTAAAGTGAGATTGGGAGAAAGTTATGTATTTTACCTTACATTTCATAGCAGAGAAAATATGAACAGATACATGTAGTTTTACATACGAATTGTTCTGGCGAACAGATATTCATTTCTCAGGGCTTTCATTTCGAGTTTCTGATGGAGATCGTTCGAACATGTTGCCATTACCGCCATCCTCAGTGCTCTTTATCCCTTGATGCAAAGCGTACGAAAAAAAAGTTGGTTTTAGGACCATTTATTTTCTGAGGCCACCTGGCATATGTGTAGTTGATTTAGAAGAAAACCTTTTCCCCAACGCAACTTTGAAAGCAGTTCGGTGAAACATCCTCATCCCAGCATTTTAGACTTTATCTAGGCCCTAGTGTCTAAATCATGAAATACACCCACTATGTCACTACCCATATTCCCCAAGCTGATTTCTCGTCAGAGGGGAACAAATTTTGGATGTGATATACACTAATAAAAGTTATCTCGAAGCACCCTTCTGAATATGCTGGCTAACTCCACCAGAGGGAAAAAATCCAAGATGGCGACCAAGAAAAAAAACGAAAATAGAAATATTAATGTTTATTCCTACGAAGGCCATTTTGAGCCCTATATTTACCACTTGTCATCTTAGTGTCAATACCCAACATTTTTGTTCTACGTGGCAGAAGAAGCACGTTTATTGGTGAGGAGGTTTCATGTTCATACAGTAGCATAATCGTGGTGATTAGCATACGTATGATACAGTAATGATGTGCGCGTAATCGTCCAACATAGTAGGAGAATGAACTAAACACACGGTAGTTCAAGACAATGTTCAACGCCAATGCTAGATTTGACGTTTAGTGTCAAGAACGTTAACACAGTAAATATGCATTTGCACACAAATGTACATTCCAAATTACACCTTTTGCATTCTAAAGATGAAGAGGGTTTTTATTCAATGGCAATTGACATTAGGTTAAGAGGAATGGTGGTCTAGTTGGGAACCATCCTGCCGTATTTCGCAGTCCATCCAAGGTCTGTGGGTTTTTTTTAACCGCCTTAGTGATTCATGGGGTCTAGTCTTTATGTGTGAGTGTGAATGTTTCTCTGAGCCTTTATCGAAAACGCTCAAGTGAAGGGTATTCCGAGGGAATGAAACCAAGTCCGTTATCCAATCTCAAAGTACAAAAAGCTATTTGATTTTTCAGTACAGATTGTTCAATCACCAAAGGTGTTCCAAGCTTCATTTGATGTCAGCGAAATTGACAAACCATCGATATCACTCAAGAGACAACAATCAGTTCTTCACAATTGTTTTTCCATTCAATGCTCGGAAGCCTTATGGATAAAGCCTAATATAGCACAAACCAAATAATTGGTTTCTAGATAAACTCTTCAGAATAGCTGCCTGTCGGATATGAGATTCCTCTCAATCACATAAGTTAGAAAATAATAATGCCAAATAAAAACGGATGGGGATCAAATTAATATAATATATTAATGATATAAAAATCATATTTTAACATATATACAGTCCAAATTGTTCACCAGACCTGGAGGATTTTTTTCGAACATTTCCAAGAACTTACTAGTTAATCTTTGGATAACATGGAAAAGTTTTACTCAAAATAACATTGAAACTATTAATCCAATAAATGACGACTCCACGGCTAAAGAAATTAAAGACTGCATGCATGAATAATCTACACGATGTATGTAGCAATAAAGCCTATAATAAAGATCAAGTTCTATAGACAAAATGTTGCCCTTATATGTCACAATGTTCAATATGATCTTGAAATTGGATACATACCAAAAACGTGGCTAACATGGTTGATACGACCATCTTAGAAAAATAAAGGGTCTGACTGCTAAAAACTAAAGACACTGTGGCGGGACTGGGTGCCCTAGAGATCATCAGTGAGTCCCAAAATGGCGGACAACACACACGGTTCGTTTGAATTTCCTTCATTTTCACGATACTTACGATTGTGATGAATACACACATACACCTGCTGATTCTTATGCGCATGACGCAACCTGTCGTCGCAAACACGCGGTGATCTACATCCTATTGAGCATGAAAAAAGCCGGCATGCCCTAACGAACATGTTTAGGATTCCCTAATGATCTATTCTATATTCATTCAAATTCACTTTGCTTTAATGTTAAACGTGAAATGAAGTACCAATTGACATGTTATGATGTGAATAACATAATCAATTGACATGTTATGATGTGAATAACATAATCATTTGTGTATTATTGTATTTGCATGTGTGTAGGTATATGATGTATGTGATTATTTGTTTTTACACATCGTTACAATTTTCAGCATCACGTGAAGCCGAAGCTTCTTTTGCGGCAGGTTGACAGACAAGTACATGTATTCATCTAATGCAAATCTAGTTCATCTATAAGTGGTACGTATTACTAATAAATAAGACAAAGCAAGATTTTCATTTATTGTAACTGTTCCACCATCAAACGCTTCAATTATTTATAAAGCGTGAATAGTCTGATAGATCGTTTTGGGTAGGGGCCTACATGTGTAGATCTATATATGATATACATGTTCTACCGCAGTTGCTAATAGTAATATCAGCGAGCTTCGCCCGAAGTGGAGTTAAGATAGGGTAACAGCAAAGTGTATCGACTCATACTATAGGACACCCGCATGTTCTACAGAGAGCTGCGGCAACCTCACGGTGGATTACGAATCCAGTGTTACGATAGTAATACAAATAATTGGTACGAAAGTCTGGAAATTGAAAGGAATACTTCAGTGTAAATTAGTCGTTAGGGAATTGTCTAAAAATCATAAAACTATCGTTAGGGCATCTCACCCATAACGTCAGGGAATCTCATTATCTCAACAAAAAGCGTTATCTGCTTGAAATAGCTACGCATGTCATTGACCAAAATGCTAAGCTACCTTCGAAATATTCATTTATCACAAATGGACCTGTCATTTCATAAAATACGGTTAAAAGCCAAACTGATCATATTGACCGTCCTTCATTGCAGGAAGCACTAACGATCGTTAGAGCATCCAATCTCGCCACAGAGAAAGAGGAATCATGATAATGAGCTGTTTTGATCAATTCGTCTGTGCAGTTATAAAGAACAGTTTGACTAATTTCTTGAATAACCATAAAATGCTGGGCGAGGAACAGATTTTATTTCTAATGGACATTTCACAATTGATCACATATTACCATAACAAATCTGATTGCTTTTTTTTTCGAACAGGATATGTTCATATCATTAATGGTGCAAGTAAAACTTCAATTCTTTTCATGAATATGGATTCTCAAAATACCATATGGTAGTGTCCATTTCATCGGTAAATAAGGTGTCAATGATACCGTCTTGGTTCAGCTTGCGGAAGACAATAGTTGGATAATGGAGTTATAGAATGCTTCTGAATTGCTCAATTTCCTTCCTATATCATTAAGTAGCTTGCAGAGTCCACACTGTTGAGTACTGATAAAGCTGAACCCAGTTACTTTACTCGCTACCTTTTGGAAAGTGTAGTGTTTCTACCATGTCCCGAAAAACGTCGAGAGCTTTGCAAAGGTAGATTTAGTCATTTTATGCTCTGTTCAGTCGCGTTTATCACATGGTGCGACTAGCTATCCGGGAAAAGAATCACCCTTTATTTCTCTGATTGAATTCCTGAGGGTCATTTCAGATGGGCGTATAAGAGCAATATCAGTGTAAATGTGACAGTCCCTTTGTAGTAAGTCACTATGTTACCCACATGTTTGCATCAAACCAGCTATATTTGACATCACCAAACATGAAAGCAATTGGTAAGTGGATGACACAATTATACTGTCAAATAGTCATTCATTATGTGCGCCTTGCAACGTTAAAATAATATGTCGTATTAATAAAATAATATAATGATAATATTAATATGTCTAGTAATCCAACATATTGATCATGCCTTAGTCTAATTTGAACTACAGTTTTAGTACAAATAGTATAGTACCTCACGCAGAAAATCACAAGTTTTGCTTGGACAAGGTATCTCACACTGTTTTGAGATATTCGTTACTGCTTACAAAAAGTGACACATTGGGAATCCGTCTTGCATCCAATAATTGAAACTGTGGTAAAAATGCCTCCAATTACTACTACTAATGCTTGAAGGAATGATCCCTGCAGACGTTTACTGATCGAATTTACCCAAAGATTTGCATGACAAAAGAACATCCATCTCCTGCTCGGTTCAGGTTCAATTCGATCACGGAGAAAACATCACAGATGATCTGGGTCAGTATGCTCACATATCGCCAGTCACCAGCAACTTCTTTTGTAACCCAGATTTCGTCGAATAATTTAATTGTATATTTTCTTGAGGGAAAGAAAGCGAAACTGTTATTCTCAGGAGAGGCATATATTTAGACCGCATCCCTCCCCCACATTCAGCACTTGAGAAGAACTTAATGTGACTCGAGAGGTTGGAATCGTTGGGTAAAATCAGAGACGCTACATGGCAATTCTTCTCATGTATTTGATCAAGTTGGGATTTTGTGACAATTTTGTTCCTCACTCTTCTTCGCCCTCCAACTGACCAGGCCATGATCAGAATTGAACACGAACTTGTTGGGTCATGTTGGGCAAGGTTTTATATGTTTATTTCCACCAAAACTTTCTCCTTCCAAGAATTATGGTTAGATCCAAAGCTACGCACTATAGCATTTTGATACCTAATTGCTTATTGATTCAACAGAAATATGCCTCTTCTCACACTGGTCATCCTCTCATATGTTGGAAATCGTTTAATAGGTCTGGCATAGTTTTTCGTTAGGGGAGCACGTGACACATATACTTACAAAAATGATCAGTAGCTAAAAGTGTGTTGAATATATGATAAGTTCTGCATTTTTGACACTCTTCTTGCACACTGAAAATACTCGTATAAAAAAAAGCATATCCCCTTTCTCAAGCTTCTTGATTGACTCTCAAGATGGGATTGATTGTTGAGAATGAAATTATACAATACACACTTGATTGCTGTTTGTCAAATTGATATCAAATTAATATAGCCACCCAGCCATCTAATCCATCTAATTATTATAGCCACCCACTCATGTGAAGCATTCAGGTGTATCGTCTAATTACTACATGGTCGTATAACATTACCAACGATTACGTTCAAATTAAGTGTGCAAATTGCAAATACATATCCTAAATTAATTTTGGCTGCATTTACGCCATAGTATGCTGTATTGTCGAATATTACAGCCAATTTATCAGGTCAAGTGTATTACATTCGTCTTTGTTGTTGATAATGCATGCACCCGAATATAGGCAATAATGCATAACTGATGTGGCTGACAATATTTCCAGCAATCAACGATAAGAAAGCAAGTAGAATAAGTTCACACAGATAATGAGTTTGGGTAAAACGATATTTTTCACAATGAACCTTAATTATGAAATACTGTACCAGTGTTGTGTAGTCTTGACCACAATGGTTTTTGTTTCAAGATATATGTATTGATGATGCGCAGGTAAATGCAAAGATTATTGGTATTCTACCCAAATAGCAAAAGTCGTAGCATAGGCAACATTGTAATATATATTGATATTATCGAAATCGCTCTTCATAACAATTCAATGGATGTCCTCTTTGAACGACTTGATAACGGGATGTTTTCGTGAAACAATGCCCAGGTTACCATTGCCAGTTCCTTATAAGCGTGTGTCAAGGACATCACTAATTAGAAAAATCTACAAAACATCATGTAATAATAGAGCTAGTGTACATAATCTCATTATCAATACAATTGCCAGAATTGCAACGTTTCAAGTTCAAAGCTTCTCTCACTTCTGGCATTTTTGCACATGTTTTTGTCCAGATTTACATCTTGCATCGTGTTTTCCATGCGAACGGATACGGTGACCCCCCTATTTTCTTTTCAGTTTTAGGATGCTGAACAGTTACTCTATAAAATATATCATTTTGAAGCTCTAGATTATGTTGATACAGGTATTTGTTTTCAAAAAACTCTTTGACATTGATTTCAATTTTTTGATTTCAATTTTTGTGTCTCATTGTGCACAATTGTATTGTTTTTTTTGGCAATATCTTGCTCACTGATTACATAAAGACAAAACACAGCATTGTAGCAAAACGATTAATCTTTATCCATTACATCACACAAATCTCTCATATTTTGAATTGTCATTTAGGTTGGCAAAACTACGACCATAAAGAAAAGTCAAAAGATAGTTAAGACCGTGATACTAAAAGAGTACACTAGCGTATATCATCCTCGTTTGCGCAGCTGCGTGAAATTGCGAATGGTGAAGAACTCACTTCGAAGACATGCTGGTCAATATGTGCTAATAACATTTCCCGCCTGTAAATCCCATGATCAATGTGACACCGCATCATAACGTCAGTAAAAACTATGGAATTATGTCAGAATGCTTCGAGAAATTGGTTATTTAAGGCATAAATGCTGAGAGGAGAACATCACGTCTGCACAATTTCTTATGATTCGTCTATGATTTTTCTATAATACACATACCATATAGCATCATCATTTCAATGCAAACTGTATGAAAAAGTGTTTGTGTGAGGCAGTATATCGAACGATAATTGTACCATGATTTGCAGTGGATCACATTAAGTTTGGGATCATAAAACATTCGTCATTAAGTTTAATCTTTTCATCCAATGAGATATCTTTTTTTGCCCAGAATGTCTGCAAATTTCGAATAATTGAGCGAAGTGGCCATCAGTTGTGTTTTAATGGACATAAACATCTGTTTTAAATTAGATCATTTATTTTCATATAAATATTTCTACTGATTGTAGCATTGTTCATTCGAGTCATTGATGAAAAAATGAGATACTGGTATATGTATCTGACTGGGCGTCCTCAGCGAGTCTGCCTGGGTGATGTGTCCTCAGACACTGTGCTGACGAACACGGGCGCGCCACAGGGCTGCGTCCTGTCACCTGTATTATTCACACTGTACACAAACGCATGTCGCTCGAATCTCACCAACTGCGAGGTGATCAAATACGCCGACGATACAGCTATTGTCGGCCGTCTCAGCAAACGAACATCTGACCTTGATGACTACATTAAGTGTGTGGGAGAGTTCACGACCTGGTGTTTCGAAAATTATCTAGAACTCAATGTTGCCAAAACTAAAGAACTAATTTTTGATTTCCGCAAATCTTCTGAACATGTACCTCTCTCTATCAGTGGTCAGACTGTTGAAGTAACTCACGAATATAAGTATCTGGGCACCATCATTGATGATAGACTGTGTTGGTCACAAAACTGCAAACGCGTTCTCGCTAAAGCCCAACAGAGGCTCTATTTCCTTCGGAAGCTTAATGACTTCCATGTGGATAAGAAAATCATGAGCATGTTCTACAAGAGTGTGGTCGAAAGTGTTCTGTGTTTCTGTTTAGTTGTGTATTTCGGTAATAGCAGAAACTGTGACATTAACAAAATGGGACGTGTTGTACATCGAGCGTCAAAACTAACTAATACACATTGCCTGTCACTAGAAGAGTTGTACATCAAGTATTGTGTAGCCAAAATGAACAGTATTTTATCCGACAGTGATCACCCTCTGAACAAGTTTTATAAAAAGCTTAGGTCCGGTATTCGTTTTGTGTCTCTGTCATGTCGAACAAACAGGTTTTTAAAATCATTTGTCCCGGAGTCGATTCGTCGGCACAATGTGTCCTGTTCTCGCTAATAATGTATAGTTTGTAAATATATGTTTATGTTGCCTCCATCTAGTCGTACTACAAGTTTCCATGTTACGTATATCATTGGATCCAATAAAGTATCTATCTATCTATCTATCTATCTATGTCCAATACATCTTTTAGTCCCATCTATTCAAACAAAACAACATTGAGATATAACTAGGCACAAACCTCTACAAATATACTTCAAACTGTCTTGAAGAGGGTTAAAATTGATGTAATGAATAGCCTATTAAATCACATTATTTTATCAAGTTAAATCTTGAATGCTTGCCAACGTCGAGTCACGAGAATATGAAGTGGCTTCTATTGATCCGAAAATAAGCCAGGCGTGGGTGGAGTATCAAAATGAAAATAATATATTTAACTTCAGACGCTGAACATTGGAACATGGGTCAAAACGTGGGACCCAGATTTCTGTTTCAACTCAGAACTCGGGATATTATGTGCATAAAAATGTAAAAAGGGACCATGAGACAGTGCTCGCTGAAATCACGAAAAGCTGCTACAAAGTTTCCGTTCAGTGACATGAATGTTCAATAAAGCCTGCAGTATCGCCTCGGATTGCGATGCTTGCTACCGGTTTGAAATTATTGTGCAAATCCTGCCCTAACACTTTCGCTTATATGGATTTTCTATTCATATCGTCTTGTCCTGCCCATTACCGCTCACAATAAGGCAATATTTGAAGACCGCGATTTCATGTCTGTATCAGAGCTAAAGACACAGATGGCAAAAACCGATTTAAAGAGAATAATCTTTCATGCGTGGGAGTACACAACTCGTGACTGCAAAGGATGTTGGGTAAATTCCAATGTAGTTGCCTGGGATTCCCGAGCGAATGAAGTCGTCTGACACATACACATGTGCTCCAGATTGAAATTATATAATAACGATGCATTACAACTATGCTTTTACATATTTTGTTTACCATACACTAATTATAAGAAAACATTATCATAAAAATGGCCTCGAATTTAGCACACAATTTTAGCACACTTCCACGAAAACATGGAAGGACGTGGAGGTTCCCTGACTAGATAATGTCAGGGATACATGGCTAGTAACACCATTCAATGACAATTACACAGAAAATCTTGACCAATCATACATGACGACACAGGATAAAGAATGATTGGGCTTGTTGGTTGCCACATTATACATAACAGAGAGTTTCAGTGTCTGGTGCAAATATCAAGTTTTCTTTTATAATTATTTATATGTTAAGTTATAATTATTTATATGTTAAGTTATAAATATTAATATATTTATCTAAACCTACATATATTAATGAATTTCACTTTTATAAATATATATATCATCATTTATGTGGCAAGTGTAATAACCTGAAACGGCGAAAATGTCACTCCGTGACGCGTCCTGACAAGAGCATGGTTCTGAATAATCATGTTTGAATGACTCTGTAAGCTTGAAAAAAAAATAAAAATCAATATAACAACAAACAATCAAAACTTGCCTTGGAAACTAATCCTTATAACGATAATGAAAAAAGGATAAAATGTGAGATCGATTGGCATCATTAATTTAACAATCCAAACATTTTTTTATTTATGTATATTTTTTCGAAAGTACAGATATATAACCTCTCAACAATACCAATGACATCATGTGGCTCTATGTAGAACCCGCCAGCAATATATTTGACAAGGAAAACATGAAAACATGAAGTCATGAAGTCATGTTCTGGGTCACAAAAAAACAGGCAAACTTGTCCCAAGTACAAAGTATCCCAAGCGAACCAAATCCGTTAGCCAATCTCAAATTAAAGTCCAGTGTCAGGCAAAATATTTGTTAAAATGTATGGAACTCCAAGAATGCCCATATAAGACCATAAATGGGTGAAATCAAGTGTTTCGGAAAGAGAACATTTTCTGCCCCAAATGTGGCACCCCTCATGAATTCCAAAAATATAACATGCAAAGAGGTCTAGCTGAATTCTGGTGAGATTTTTATCGCAGCACTTGAAGTAGCTTGAAACTTCCGAGTACAGAGTCCTCATATCTGCTGCTAGCTTTGGAATAGCGTATGTGAGAGGAGCACACAATATGCTGGCAACATAGGAATGTTGCTGCCTAAAACAAGGAAATTGACAAGGAAAAAAATTGAAATCAAAGTGCCTTTTATATCTCATTCTCTAACGCCTCACCAGCTAATAAACATGTTAGAATCTTGATCAATACCCAACTTTAAATCTAAATAGTTGCAAAAAAATGTCGTGTCTGTAATTTCAACTTCCTCACGATATACGCTATCCAAATAATTACCAAACCTAGGATTCGGTCACAATACACTATCTGTGTATCAGAAGGTGATACTAAAGTTGCTATTTTGTTTCCTATACCCTCCTCTTCGTTGGTGATCGATGAAATCATATTCATACGAGCTTAAAAACAGGTCAGCCAGATATTAGTGCACAGTTTGTACACTCAGATCACTGACAAGAACGGTGTAAATCAGACCATTTTGGCGCAGATTACGGAATTCAACATTTGGATAGAGTAGTTACAGAAAGCTTCCTAATTGCTTAGTTTTCTTTTTGAAATCTGCATATATTACCAAGTCCTATGCAAGCGCCATATAGTTGAGTACTGATAAAGCTGAATGTAGTAATTTTACTAGCTATATTATGGGACGTGTATTGTTATTTAAAACATTCTCAGAAAACCGTCAAGGGAATTGCAGAGGTAGACTCCGTCATTGATGCTCTGCTCAGTTGCGTCGTTCACCATGGTGCGAAAGGCTTTCTAAGAAATAGTCACCCTTTAATTTCCTGATTGAATTCCTGAGGGCCATTTTAGCTGGGTGAATACGAACGAAAACGTTATAAATGTGACACTATCATTGTAGTAAGTCACTTTGATGCCCATACACTCGAAAAACATTGGTTGTATTTAACAACGTCACCAAAACAAAATACTATTTCTTGTTATGACACAAATGTATACCTGAGTAGTCAAATAATTATTTTTCATGCATAGCTTCCAATGTTTAAATACATGGTGTTTTATTTCTTTTTTTGTATTTCCACATATTAGGATGTTTATATTAAGTACTCTAATTTGAACTATAGGAAGAAGAAAGAATGGAGTTCAACAGCACTTTGGGCTCAAAAAGGCCATTTTAGTGCTAATTTGAACTATAGTTTTGGGAGATTTACCAGAGGCACCTCAAGCAATAAATCAGTCATTTGAATAAGGTATCTCATGATGTTTCAAGGTATCTGTCACAATTTACATCAAGTGTCACATTAGTAATCAGTTTTCGTCCAATATTTTGAAATTCTCGTAAAATGTTTCAATATAGTCTACTACTAAATCCCGAATAGATGGTCCTTGTAGACGTTTACGAAAAGATTCAAATGGCAAAAAAATTTGGGTCAGCATGGTCATAAATCGTCAGCCTTGCAACTTCTTCTGTGACCCAGATGTCACTGCATACTTTAATTGGGAATCTTCCTCAAGAAAAGAGCAAAATTGTTGATCCCAAAGGAGTGTGTTTATTTAGCCATCACCCCTCCCACACTCAGCACTTTTAATCTGTATCTCAGGCAATTGAATAAGGTAATCTATATTACATTCGTCTCAGCACCTTCCACTTGAACATAGGCAATACTACATGGCTCATATGGCTGACAATACCCCCCCCCCCAGGTACCCATTGGAAAACAAGCAAAATGAGCTAATACTACGGAGCCTCTGAGAGGACATGGAAGAAATATTTTTAGCACATTGTTATTGCGTTCCCTTGCAATATTATCGCGTTCCCTCGCAATATTATCGCGTTCCCTCGCATTCCGGATAGCGTTCCCTCGCGATCTTATTGCGTTCCCTCGCATTCTGGATCGCGTTCCCTCGCATTGTGCTGACGCCAATGACTTCTGAGAAGGTTATTCTACAAGATCGCGAGGGAACGCGATCCGGAATGCGAGGGAACGCGATATTATCGCGAGGGAATGCAATAATATTGCGAGGGAACGCGATAATATCGCGAGGGAACGCGATCTGGAATGCGAGGGAACGCAATAAGATTGCGAGGGAATGCGATCCGGATTGCGAGGGAACGCAATAAGATCGCAAGGGAACGCGATCCGGATTGCGAGGGAACGCGATAATATTGCGAGGGAACGCAATATTATTGCGAGGGAACGCAATAACCGTATGTCAAAAAATATTTCTTCCATGTCCTTTCAGCGGCTCCGTATAATACAGAGAGTTAAGTGTGGTACAATGATACTTCTCACAATGACCATTGGTTGTGAAATACTGTACCAGTGTTATGTGGCGCAAGTGGTTAGTTATGTCTTGACTACATTTTGTTTTGTTTCACGACGTATGTAACGGTGGTGCACAGGGCCACATAAGTGACTAGTACATAGTAAATGCAAATGTTATTGGTAATCTACCCAAATAACAGATGTCAGAGCATAGGGAAAATTGTGATAATATATTATCATTGGCGAAATTGCTCTACACAATTAACTGGATGTTATCTTCAATCCATAATATGGTAACTGGCGCCAATAAACTATACCGACATTATGTAATAAAAGAGCTAGTGACTATAATCTCAATATCAATGCAGTTGACTCAATCAACCAGAATTACAACGTATCAAGTTCAAAGCTTCTCTCACTACATGAATCCATAAAGAGGGGACAACGACTTGGGAAGGACATTGTACAAGTATCGATATGGCCGATTGCACCCCCTATTCACGGCACAGCGGTAAGTAAATTTTTGACGTTATCGGTTCTAACTTCTTGACGTGATGCGCAAAATTCTTGACGTTATGCGCGAAATTCTTAACGATATCTTTGTTTATCTTTTGTTCTATCACGATCTCAGCTTAAATTATCTAATTGTGTTCAGGTAATTAGTAACAGGGTGACTATATATTCGATTTATGAGTTAGACGAAGCATTATGGCATCCCAATCACGCTCTGAGATGTAAAAAAAATTGAAGATCGTGCCTTGCACTTATCCGAATGTATTAAATGCATTTTATTTCCATGCAATGAGTCCGCTATATACTGGAAATGAGCTTTAGTATACTGGCAGCTCATTTATGATTACGCATTGAAAGGTTCAAAGCCCAGATGTTAAATTAAACATACCTGTCAGTCGTTTTCCACCAACAATGATAAGTTCGGTATTATTGACGTTAGTTCGTCATGCTTGACGTTATTGAAAGCCATGTTAGAAATTTTTGTCGTTATTTTTGACGCATGATCGCAATTTATTTAAGTAGTAAAATTGAATAAAAGAGTGGTTTCCTCTTGCAAATAAAATACGATGCTAAATATGTAAAAACAAAATTGGAAATACTTATGACGTATTACAAAATGCAAGAAATAAACATCCTGACACATTTTAAGATGTCATATAAAACATAAAACGTGGTTACACAGTTTATTCCCATACGAAAGCGCCACACCAATATTTAAACAGTTCATATAGATCGTCATACGATCAGTCACATCAAAGTAAATGACACGGCAAATTGTGAAGACCCTCAATCAAATTATCTCCCCCAAAGTCTACTTAGACGTGCCATATCTTTGCCTGACCGCCAGTACTGGCTTTTGGCCCTGAGCTTTCTTAGCCGTCGGCAAGTCTGTTTTTAAAAAAAAACAAAAAAAAACATCCTACTAAATTCATGATCAAAACCAACGTATCACTGTCCATCGCTGCAATACAACACATTTCTAGTGGTAACTTTGCTGACGTAGTTATATAACGCAAATTGATTATACTTAGAGAGGTCAGAAATAAATAACTGAAAGGAGAATGCATAAAGGAACTGTCGCATACCAGCCGCAAACTAATTTAAAACAGCACTTAAATTGTCACCAAATTCAAGACATTAATATTAGCAGTATACACATGTATTGTATGAGATTACCGGAATGTCTCGGCTTTTATTGCAATGTCGAGAATTCTACACCAATGTAGGCCTATGCTGAATCTAAAAGAGTCGTCAGAGAAGTCGGAAAACGAAAAGAAATACATATAGGGTGATGTCAACGACCATCGGTCAATCACATATCCCCTAAAGGACTTTCTTCACGCTGGGAAAAAACATTTCTATTGCGTACATAATGGATTTCCAGGCCATGGAATGAGCACACGGTTGTTATGTAGCACCATGACGCTTGATAACAGGTTAAACGTCAACATATCTTAAATACTAGCACCATGACGCCTTATAACAAGTTAAACGTCAACATATATTAAATACTTATCAATAATACATTTAATACTATTATTACATTTTTCTTTCTTTTATAAACATGTTTTTTTCTTTAAATCAATAAAAACCAATATCGTCAACTTCTCTGTGATATAACGTCAAGAATGATTAACTTGTGTAATCATAACGTCAATAATTTAACGCCGTGCAAAATTGGGGATGCGTAGGTTTCCCTATTAATAACCACTTCTTCCGTATGTAACATCATTGTACAAATTAATGATGAATCAAATAGTCATTACATATACTTATCGACCGGTTTTTGCGCCTTTTCAAGAGCTGGAGAACAATATTTAGAGTTAACCATCGAACGCCCATTGTATATTACTTACAATGGTGCTTGAATCCACAGCTGGACTACATATCAAGATATATATAGTATCTGTGTACTGTGCGCATAACTATTACGATATTAATTGTTCCATATCAGGTTTATTTCATTATTAAACGTACTCAATTGTCCTTTCTGTGGCTACACAAAAATATATCGTCAAGAATTTCGCGCATAACGTCAAGAATTTTGCGCATCACGTCAAGAATTTAGAACCGATAACGTCAAAAATTTACTTACCGCTGTGCCGCGAAAAGGGGGTGGATTGGGCAATACAATTATTCTACTTCCTAGATCAGCCTATACTGACTCATGTGAATAGATGGTTCAACAGATAACTCGTCTGTTCAGGGGGGCATTCAGTACTTGCGAGGGAGATGACTGTGTGTCCTAATATAACATCCATGAATCGAGATCTGCTGGTATTTTTGCGATCATCTCAGTATGAGAACCGGACCACATGGGTCTAAAACTCTATTCGTAATTTCTGCTATAAACACCAATTTCTGGTTGTATTATTTTTTATAAATGCACATGTATGTCACAACGTTCTGCGTGTGATTAACGTAAACCAATTCTTTGACACCCTTTTATGTATTTCATTTTTGCATAGTTGTATTGTTTGATCAATATCTGGCACATTGATTTCATAAACACAAAATGCAGCATTGTAGGAAAACGATCAATCTTTATCCATTTCGTCACACAGGCATCTCATCTTTTTTGTCATTTAGGTTGACAGCACGTTGTGCAAAACTTTCTAAGAACTCAAACTACGATCACAAAGATAGTAAAGATCGTTATATACTATTGTTTGCCAGCTGCGGGAAATGACAACTCGTGAAGAATTTACTCCAGAGACATGTTGCTCAATATGTGCTAATAACATTCCCGGCTTGTAAATCCCATGATCGATGTGACAACGCATTATAACGTCAGTAAAAACTATGGAATTATGTCAAAATGCCTCGAGAAATTGTGTATTCGCAGGCATATATGCGTCGGGAACATCACGTCTGCACAACGTTTCATGATTTGTCCGTGATTTTTCTATAATACACATATCATAGTATCATGATTTCAATGCATAAAAAAATATGTAAAAATTAGCCCAACGGCTCAGACAGGTTCAAAATGGACAATATATGTTTATATTTTAGGTATTAGTCATTTTGTCCCGTGACATTGAAAATAAGGTCACTGGTCAAATTCGAGGTCACAAGAATATCCAGCATACATTTATATCATTCCCCATATCTCCACAATTGGTTGCTAAGCTGTAAATTCAATAACAACGAAGATATTAGCAATTTTACCATTGAAAATGAGATCAAAGATCAAATTCAAGGTCATTAAAATATTCGGCATACATCATTCCCTATATGTGTACGATTGAGTCCTAAGCTGTAAAGTCGATAATAAGCGAGATATTAGCCATTTTGTGCACTGACCTTGAAACTGAGGTCAAAAGTCAAATTCAAGGTTGTGATAATATTAAGAATATATCATTTCCAATGTGTTCACAATTGATTCCTACGCTGTAAAGTTGATAATAAGTGAGATATTAGCTATCTTATGCTCTGACCTTGAGGTGAAATTCAAGGTCGCGAGAATATTCAGCATATATCATTTCTTATGTCCACAAATTGACCACAATTGATTCCTGATCTCTGATCTCAAAATCACGTGAGAAATTTAGAAAAATCTGTCCTATTATGAAGTATAGAAGAATTTAACATGGGAAAGTCCCATTTGGGCTGAGTTTGGACCAAAATGCCAACTCTGAGCGATTCAAAGATAACGAAACTTATACACATCACATGGGTACATATGTGGAGTGTTATGCATCAATAAGAAAAAAAAATACTGAACAAGTTTTGAGAAAACAACTGTAAAATTCCTAGATTGGCCATTTTTCGCTAAAAATTACCGCCATTCTGACAAAAATCGCAAAAAAAAATTTTAAAATAGCCCAAGGCTATGAAAGGTTACCGGACAATATATATTTTAGATATTAGCCTTTTGTCCCGTGATCTTGGAAAATAGGTCATTGGTCAATTCAAGGTCACGGAAATATTCAGCATATATTTCTAGTATGTCCACAATGGATTTTTCAGCTATTGAATTGATAATAAGTGAAATATTAGCCATTTTGTGATCTGACCTTGAGAATGAGGTCAAAGGTCAAGGTCATGAGAATATTCAGCATATATCATTTCCTCTATGTTCGCAATTGATTCCTAAGCTGTAAATAAAAATAAGCTAAGCTGTAAAGATAAAAATGTAGACGGACGACGACGATGGACGCAACACCATTCTAATAGGTTATTGGACCAAAGGTCCAGTAACCTGAAAACTGAAAAGTTCCTCCCTCTTGATATATTTTTAGGTATTTTTGTGCGAAATTCCAGGAAAATTCACCGCAAACTCTGAAGATAAAAATGTGGACGACAGACACAATGCCACAGCAATAGGTTATCGGGTAACCTAAAAACTGTTTGTGCGAGGCGCTATATCAAACGATAACTACAATGGTTCGCAGTGAATCCCATGGTCACAGTGGGCATAAGTTGTGTTTCATTGACATACACAACTGTTTTTAAATTACATCATTCTTGTCTTCATATAAGAAATATTTCTGCGGATTATAGCATCGTTCATTGGAGTCGTATAAAAACATTGAATACTGGTATATATGTCCGATACATCTTTTAACCTCAAGATGTTTGAAACAAAATGATGTAATGAATAGCCTATTACATCATATTGTTGTCTCATGTTAAATCTTGAATGTCAAGTCACGAGAATATACACTGGATGCTAGTGATTCGAAAGTAAGCCAGACGTGGGTGGAGCATCAGAATGGAAATAACTTGGGGACACAAAACCAAACAATCCCAGAATTCAGTTTCAATTCAGAACATTAAATCTTATCCGCGTAAAAATTTAATCTTGCACAAGGGCTATGGTGCTCGCTGAAATCATGAATAACTGTTACAAACTTTCTGTGCAGTACTGGGGCGATATGAATGTTCGGTAAAGCCAGCAATATCGTCTTGGATTGTGCTGCTTGCTGCCAGTCTGAAATTATCCAGTAAATCATGCCCTAATACTCTCGCTTGCATGGATTTCCTATTCACATCGTCTTTGTCAAAAACAGATTGATAGAGAATCATCTCTCATGCGTGGGAGTACAACTCGTGATCGCAAATGTTTTCGGGTAATTCCAGTGTAGTTGCCCGAGCGAATGAAGTCACATGATTCATACACATGCTCCAGTTTGAAATTATGTAATAACGATACAGTACAACTATGTTTTTTACATAGACTTCGTTAATGGATGTTTCCAGTGCTTTTCGAATAATCCTGTGTCAAAGACAGCTAAGCCCGGTGAATTATACCAACATCATGTAATAATAAAGCTAGTGACTATAATCTCAATATCAATACAATTGACTCAATTAACCAGAATTGCAACGTATCAAGTTCAAAGCTTCTCTTACTACAAGAATCCATAAAGTGGGGACAACGACTTGGGAAGGACACTGTACAAATATCGTTATGGCCGATTGGGCAATACAGTAATTCTATTTCCTAGATCAGCGTGTGCTGACCCACATTCTATCAATAGATGGTCCACCAGATAGAACGTATGTTCAGGAGGGCATTGCATCGTCGCTGGTTTGGTTATAGATAAAATAATAGTACAAGTTTGATACAGTGCTTGCGATGGTGATGAAATTGTTCCTAACTAAAATATCCATAAAATAGTGACCTGCTGTTGTTTTTGTGGTCACATCAATATGGAAATTGAACCACATGGGTCTAATTGTTATTCATAATTTCTGCTAACAAACTATCGTCGAAATCTTGTTGTATTAATTTTTATAGATGTATGTCACAACTTTTTTCATATGAGTATCTTGAACCAACTCAATGACATGTTTTAGGTCTTTTATTGTGTATAGTTGTATCGTTCTTTGTCAATATCTAGCTCGCTGATTTCATCAACACAAAACGCAGCATCCTAGCTAAACGATCAATTTTTATCCATTTCGTCACAAGGACATCTCATATTTCTTCCGAGAATTGTCATTTAGGTTGACAGCACATCGTACAATACTTTCTCAGAATTCAAAACCACGACCATAAAGATTAGTAAAAAGCTAGTAAAGATCGTGATATATGATTGCATATCAAGTTCGTTTGTGGAGCAGCAGAAAATTGCGAATCGTGAAGAACTCACTTCAAAGACATGTTGGTCAATATGTGCTAATAACATTTCCGGCCTGTAAATCCCATGATCAATGTGACAACGCATCATAACGTCGGTAGAAACTATGGAATTATGTCAAAATACGTCGAAAAATTGGTTATTCACAGGCATATATGCCGACAGAACATCACATCTGCACAATGTCTTGTGAAGTGTTCTTCTATCACATAAACATATCATAGCAAAAGGCGTAGGGTGTCGATATGTAGAAAACTGTTTGAAAATTTGCTTGGGGGAGATGCACTACTGTCTATGTTTTTGCATCGGGTAGCATCAAGTCTGAGATCATACAATATTTTTCATACAATGTTTGCAATTGCTGATAGATATAGTTCTAGTCTGTATTTATCCATCGTAGTCCGGATTTTCGAGTAGTCTGAGCCAGACCGCCATCAATCCGTCGTTACATATTATGTGCAGTGGTCGTCCTCCACACGTAGATGAGACGTCAGCGTCACGACGTTAAAACATACGCTTCCACTTCTGCTCATTCTCTGAAATGAGTGAAGTAAACATCAGTTGTGTTTTCATAATCATATAACTGTTTTTAATAGACGTGGAATCAATACCCAGTATTAAGTATTCCGAGCAAACAAAACAGGGTCCGTTATCCAATCTCATAGTCCGGGGACAGAAAGTCATATCAGGCATACGAAGTGAGAGAAAACAAAAATGACAGGGAAACTCATGAACCCCCAAAAATGGCCATTAGGAGGTGAAATCAGGTGTTCCGGAAAGAGTGAGCATTTCCTGCCCCACTAGTGGCACCCGTCATGAATTCCCCAAAATTAACATGAAAATAGATCTAGTTGCATGGCAGACATGGATTTGGTGTATTTATCAACCAGATCATGATGACGTCCATAGAATTTAAGTAATAACATTAATAACATTTCCGGCCTGTAAATCCCATGATCAATGTGACAACGCATCACAACGTCGGTAGAAACTATGGAATTATGTCAAAATATAATAATTTTTTTTAATTTATTATTTTCAGACTTGATGCTACCCGATGCAAAAACATAGACAGTAGTGCATTTCCCCCAAGCAAATAAATTAAATTAATATAATTTAAATTGCATCTTCCTTTTCTTCATGTAACAAGCATTTCTCCTCATCATAGTGAGTCATTAAAAAAATAAGTGGAATATAAGTGGAGTATGTATAAGTCCAACACGTCCATTAACCTCATCCATTTGAACAAAACAACAGTGGGATATAACCGGGCGACAAACTTTCATGATAATACATCATACTATCGCAAATAGGGTTTAAATTGATACCTATTACATCATATTGTTGTCTCAAGTTAAATCTTGAATGCTGGCCAATGTCAAGGAATGAGAATATAAACTGGCTGCTACTGATTCAAAAATGAGCCAAGCGTGGGTGGAGCATCAAAATGAAAATAATCTATTTTACTTGGGACTCGCACACCAACCAATCCCAGATTTCTGTTTCATTTCAGTACTCTGGATATTATGCGCATAAAAATGTAATCTTGCACAGGGGCTATAGTGCTCGCTAAAATCATCAATAACTGCTACAAACTTTCTGTTCAGTACTGGGGCGACATGAACGTTCAGTAAAGCCAGCAATATCGCCTTGGCTTGCGGTGCTCGCTGCCAGTCTGAATTTATGGAGTAAATCCTGCCTAATACTCTCGATTGTATGGATTTCCTATTCATATCATCTTTTCCTGCTCGATTCCTCTCACTATCAGGTGATATTTAAAGACCGCGATTTCATGTTTGTATCAGAACTAAAGACACAGTGATCTCAAACCCAGATTTTTGGACAATCAACTCTCAAGCGTGGGAGTACAACTCTTGGTC
Source organism: Terebella lapidaria (assembly GCA_949152475.1). Classification (NCBI taxonomy): domain Eukaryota; kingdom Metazoa; phylum Annelida; class Polychaeta; order Terebellida; family Terebellidae; genus Terebella; species Terebella lapidaria. The sequence goes on from OX424560.1 coordinate 27,922,005, forward strand.
GCGAAGGTTGCTGGGTGAATTCCAGTGCTGCTGCCTGTGATTCCCAGCTGAATGAAATCATCTGATTTATACACTTATGCTCCAGTTTGAAATTGTGTCATAACGATGCATAACAACTATGTTTTTACATATCGTGTTTACCATACACTAAATAAAAGAAAACTTTATCAGAAAACTCAGCCTTGAATTCAGCATTCTTGTTTGTCACTGAAACGTGAGGAATGTACAGGGAAATATGTAGTACCTTGACTCAAGAATGGCAGGAACATATATGAAATAGGCACAACTCAATGACAGTTGGCCGAAAAAATCTTGGTCAATCGTGCACGGCAACACGGGATTCTTTTCGGTTGCCAAAGGATTCAAGACAAAACCAATGACGTCAGGCGACTGTGTGTAGAACTCGCCAGCAATGTACATGTATTCGACTAGGAAAACTAAACCCAGGTGGGTCGATATGTTACCAAACGACTCTTCCTTAGCCGATCGTATGAAGTCATGCTCCGAGTCACCAGAAGAATATGGAATCAATTCCCAAGCACAAATTGGGAATACCAATAGTTAGCATAAGCAGTTTGTCTCGGTTCACCAATTTGTACATTTTGAGTTGGTCACACTTTGGGACACCTAAGCTCGCCTGAGGTGATGTTCAAAGTCAGCAACATATGCATCAAGTCCTATTTGTTTAACTCCATAAAATGCCCATGTAATATTATAAAACAATTGAATCTGGATGTGATTACAAGAAACACAGGGTACGTGAATACGGTGATAATATCACCATACCCTTAGTATATTCTACATATGGACTGGAAACACATTTATTGACAACATAATAAGGACACCATTATTGACACATTTATTGGTCGCTAGAACTGACAGTGACAGATCGCCATGGATTGTCACGCCATGTAATTCATCTGACACAATACTCGTACTGTTATGTTGGCATCTTGGCATCAATCTGACTTTGTATTAAGTATGTCAAACTACGATACGAGATGAAGTTTCATAGTCAGTCACACACAATTCACCAGGCTCTGCGCCAAGTATTTTGCATATGGAGGTGACGAGAAGGGTGACTGCTTCGGTGACTGGAAGACATACCATGGAGCCTCAATGAGTATGTTCCATTCGTCAGAATCCGTCAGAATCCTTTCAATATCATATTTCAGTTGTCAAAAGCTATTTCCTACCATCGTGCGAGTATATTGGATTTTCTTGGAAATGTACATAGGCCCAAAAACCGCTTCCTACAAGCTATTCTCCATACTGCGAAGAAGTTCACCATTTGGCAGCAGGCCGTGTACTGGGTTTGATTTCCAAATGCATCACTGGACAATCCTGAAAATAGTTGAGGATTCATATCATATATTGGAACCGATATTGGAATTGAATGAACATTATCTTTCCATGAGAAATTTCTTTCGAGAGGCTGCGGAAGATGCATCTCCTTTGCGAGAAGGTAAAAAGCCTTTACCAGAAATTTATGTAGAGAAGGCCATTGAATATCAAGCACTGAGAAGATCCATAAATAATGATGATGATGCGGAGGCGATCGCACGCACGATGTGCCAAGCACTGGCCAGCATATTTGATCGGCTTGTTCGTGACCAACTTTCAGGAGGGAAGTATTTAGAACAGACTGACACCTCAAGCCTAGACCAATGTCAACACCACGCCACAACCAAAATATGCATTTGGTATTTGGTATTTTCATGGTTCTTTACCAGCCAAATGCCATGACAATCAAGACGGAGGCTCACCTGCTCTAAAGTTAAAACAAACTTCTAAATGGGTTGATGGCCTTGACAGGGAAGAAACACATCAGCTGCTCACTAAGTCCAGAATGGGAGTACCTAATCTGCAGAGGAAGCTCAAGGAGAGACGGACAGAAAGAGTGTGTTGAATGTATGATGATACGTTCTGCACAATATCATTCTTCTTGCACACTGAAATTAATCATATAAATCCATTCATATCAGATATTCCCCTTTCACAAGCTGCTTGGCTTTCGAGATTGGATTGGTCGTTAAGAATGTGAGTATCCATTACACACTTGATTGCTGTTTGTCAAATTAATATAAACAGCATTAAAGAGTAATCCGACTCTTGTTAATATAGCCTCCCACTCATGTCTAGTATGTCAAGTCCAGGTGTTTCATTTAAATACTAGATGGCCGTTTATTATTACAAAGGAGTTCAAATTAAGTGTACAAATTACAATTATATACGTAATTGATTTTGGGTGCGTTTATGCCATACTCCGTCGTAGTGTCAAATATTGCAAGCAAACTGAATGGTGTCATGTATATTACATTCGTCCTACTTGCTGATAATGCACCTTCGATTTCATGTTTCATTTAATCTTGATTATACAATACTGTAAGATAGCATTGTACTAATATTGGCGAATTTGCTCTGCACATCAATTCAATAGATATTGTCTTTGAACGACTTGGTAACTGGGTGTTTTCTTGAAACAGTGCCCACGTAGCCATTGTCAGTACCTTATAAGCGCCTGTTGATGACAGCAAGAATCAGTAAACTTTACCGGATATATTTATGTAATACTACATTCTCAGTAGCAATACAATTAACTCAATCAACCAGAATGGGGACATTTCAAGATCAAAGCTTCCATTATTGCAAGAATCCATAAATTGGGAGCAACGACTTGAGAAGGACACCCCACAAGTACCATTTATGGCGTATTGAGTAAATACATTTAATCGATCTTTTAGGCTATACTGACCTACATTCTATAAATAGGTGACAACAACTCTATATTTTATTCCGGAGGGCACTACAACCCCTTTGGTTTGGTTCCAAATAGAATAATAATACACGTTTGATATGGTACTTGCGAGGGTGAAGGCCTTGTAAGAAGAGTAGAGACCTGATGGTGGTATGTATCATCTATCATTGAGAAACGGATCATACGGGTGCTTCTGCGTTCATAACTTCTGCCAGGAACATCAACATTAAATCTTGTTGTTTTAATCGGTATACATGTATGTCAATACGTCATGCATGCGATTCAAGCAATATCTTTTCGTGTCTCATTGTGTACAATTGTATGGTTCTTTGTCAATAACTTGCTCGCTGATTTCTTAAACACAAAACCCAGAATTGTAGCAAAATGATTAATCTTTAACCATTTCGTCACACAGATATCTCGTATTTTTTTCAAAGAATTGTCATTTAGGTTGACAGCACATCGTACAAACCTTGCTCAGAATTCAAAACTACGACCATAAAGATAAGTGAAAAAATAGTAAAGATTGTGATATATTATTGCATATTATCTTCGTTTGCGCAGCTGAATGAAATTGCGAATCAGTAGAACTCACTTCAAAGACGTGTTGATCAATATGAGCTTATAACATTTCCGCCCTGTGAATCCCATGATCAATGCGACATCGCATCATAACGTCAGTAAACACTATGGAATTATGTCAAGATGCCTTGAGAAATTGGTTATTCACAGGCATATATGCCGAGAGAACATCACGTCTGCACAATGTCTTATGATTCGTCTGTGGTTCTTCATTAATAAACAAAATATAGCAAAAGGTGTATGATTTCAATATGTGGAAAACTGTATGAAAATTGACTTGTGGTAAATGCTCTATGTTCTATAATTTGTATTGGGTAACATTAGGTTTCAGATCATACAGCATTCGTCGTGAATTTGACTCTGTTCTTCCAATGAAGATATTACATATATTACTAGTATTTAATGGCATGAACTGATTCGTACAGAAGCGTGGAGATGCCAAGTCATTTTATTTCTTAATTCGCAAGTACAGAGTAGTAGTTTGTACTTACAAATTAAATTGTACATACAAATTATGAATTTGTACGTACATATTATCAACTTGTATATACGAATTAGTAACCCGTACATAAGTATTAAAGCTATAATCACTTTTAGAATTGACAAAATTTATTCATTCCGCGATAGCCTTATTTTGTCTATAGAATGAGAAATTGTACAAATTTGGTTCTGAAAATGTGTATTACGTGCCTAAATTGAGTTGCCAAATCAAGATTTGCATCACTTTTTTCCTAAAAGCGGCCCGCCTTGTGAGCGAGTTCTATACACAGTCGGATGACGTCATTGGTATTTGTCTAGATACTGTGGCTACCGGCAATGTACGCAGGCCGATCATTCTCTATCTACTGTTTTCATGCACGATTAACGGCAATTTTCTGAGTATATGTTGTCGAACTGTGCATATTTCCTATATATTCCCGACTATCTCGAGATGTACTTTCAAGTTTGCGTGACAAAAAGGAATGCTAAATTTGGCTGATTTTAAAAGTGATTCCAACTTTAAACACTCGTATGTACGAGTTACTAATTTGCATACATGGGTTTCTAAACCGTATACACAAGATACTAATTTGTATATACGAATTACTAATTTGCATATATAGGTTACTAAACCACATACACAAGATATTAATTCATATATACGAGTTATTAATCTGCATTTACAAATTATTATTTCGATTGTACAAGTCACTAAGCTATATGTACAATTATTTTAATCGGTTTATATATGCTGCCGAGGATTACCGATACCTTAATTTTCATACACATGACAACCAGAACCCGTGAAGAGTAAATTATAATTTTTATTGGTATCAGAATATTTCACAATCTATCACTCCTCGGCGTTTTCCATAGAAACAATCAACGCTAGTTCACATAGGACTACCCACGTATAGCAAAGATTCATCATACAGGCTGATATAACATGCAATTATATTCAATGATATAGTTCTAGTCTGGATCTAGCCATCGTAGTCCGGGTTTTTGAGTAGTCGGAGCCAGACGGCCATCAGTCCGTCGTTACATATGTGCAGCGGTCGACCTCCACACGTGGATGAGACGTCAGCGTGACGACGTTCCAACGTACGCTTCCACTTCGGCTGATACTCTGGAATAAGAAGGAAAAAAATTTGAATTGAAAAATCTCATTTTAAAAAGTTTTTTCACTTGCCCGGAATGACGGTAAATTCGATTCATTGGGCGAATTGACAATCAGTTGTGTTTTCACGGACATACACAACTGTTCTCAATTTACATAATTTTTTTTTATAACAAATACTTCTGCTGAAAAAAGCATCGTTCATCCGATTAATTGATAAGAAAATAAGTCATCCATTTGAACAAACGACATTAGGAGCGACAAACCCTATCAATGATACAGCATACTATCGCGAATATGGTTAAATTGATGTGATGAATTGCCCATTACATCATATTGTTGTCTAAAGTTAAATCATCAATGTTTGCCAATGTCAATTCCGGAGAACATGAACTGGCTTCTACTGATTCGAAAATAAGCCAGGCGTGGGTGGAGCATCCGAATAATTTACTTGGGACCCAAAACCAACCAATCCGAGACTCCTGTTTCAATTCAGTACTCGGGATATCATGCGCGTAAACATGTAATCTTGTGTTGGGACTATAAGGCAATGCTCGCTGTGATCATGAATAACTGCCACACGATTTCCGTTCAGTGTTGGGACGATATGAAAGCCTGTAATATCGCCTCGGACTGCGATGCTTACTGGCAGTCTGAAATTATCGAGTAAATCCTGCCCTAATACTCTCGCTTGTATAGATTTCCCATTCATATCGTCTTTTTCCTGGCCGATTCCGCCCACTATAAGATTGTCCGTATCGGAGTCAAAGACACAGATGGCGAACATGTTTAGATTTATAGGGAATCAACTCTCAAGCGTGGGAGTATGTGAGTACAACTCTTGATCGCAAAGGATGCTGGGCAACATCCGGTGTTGCTGCCTGTGATTCACGAGCGAATGAAATCATCTGATATGTGAATACATGCTCCAATGTGAAGTTTGTACTAACGCTGGCATTATCAGATTATGTTATTTTTATTACATAGTAATTATAAGGAAACGTCCAGACAAGTTTGTCTTCTCTTGTTTTTAAGTTAGATTTTAACATTTAAAACCGAGATTTTGACATTTTTGTTTCTCTCGAGAATGTCAGGAATAGAAAATAGTTTAAATTTACTTTCTGTGGATACAATAGTTCTTTTAAATAATTATCGATCCGAAACAAACCCCATCCATGAAATTGGTTATAACAAGTGCATTACTCAATCACAAGCCGAAACATGAATAAGTGACGGGTAAATTTTTTTTTCAATATTGTGTATTTCACCTTTGGAAAATATATCAAAATGTCCATAATACCTTCCGTTCTGGACGCGATGGCTACGCTAATTTACCCATTTCTCTGCTAGACACATTACTTCTGGTAGTATATGTTTAACGAGGTAACTTTTTTATGATTCTGGTTAATTAATAGCATAGCCTATGTGTGCGAGCGAAATATTCGTTGGGTGCGATCTGCGTTACAGCAAAATATTGCGAGTATCAATTTTAATTTATCTGGTTTATAACAATGCGTGTCCCTATTATCTATTTGTTCGCCCTACCAAAGTCCAGACCACGAGAAAACGTGACTTTTAATCATCTAGGTACATGACTACGACCATCGGACAGCAACCCATAATAGTTCACTATTCGTGAAGATATTTATATTCATAGAGTATGCTCCGATCTATATTCACAACTTGTAATCGAGTTATTATGAGACTACATTTTATCCAATGAAACCAAATCGCAGTATTTTGTCAGTTTATATTTCCCGGGTTTTTAACGAAATGCACACACGAAGAAATCCTATAGCGCACGATTTCGAGCTGCGGTGCTCCCGTGCAGTGTAAAATGATGTATGTACTCACGCGAAATCAAAGTTCTAAGCAGTTCGTTTTGTCTGATGGCGTCTACGTCTCTAGTGGTTCTTGATTTGCTGCTGTCGACGTCACTGAAGTCGGCGTCGATGTCGGAACTGCTGACGCCCGACAACGTCACTAGCGTCACCAGGACACACAGAGAAAACATTTTGTAGGCAGTCGACGTCATCTTCAGCGGCGTTTCTGGGTTTTAGAAATGGTTTCCATTGAAAGATTTGCGATATGGTTGTAATGCAGATATGTTATAAACGGCTAAATAAAATATATATATCTTACAGTATATCGTTTGCATTAGCATCTCAAACTTTTCAAGTAGTTTTTCTGGTCCTTGTTTCTTTTGCATAAAACTCCATTGATACCAGTAATTCCAGTGTGAGTGACAGCTACAGCTACTACTGACAAGCTACTCTCTTCTCAATGATGACCATGATGCCAACTTACCTTGCGATGAATTCCACAAAGTAACTACGACCTATCTTCATAGAGAATACCCTTTTATAAAGATGACTTCTGCCCGAGCTATTTGGCAGATGTCAAGGAGAAGGCGGATAGTTTTGCGGTTTTGTCTTGATCATCGTTGTCTTCCTGTCACATCTTCATATTTTGAGTCCCACCTGTAGCTCTATTCACATCACGCATGCGCAGTTAAGCGTGCTAATGTGTAGATGACATCAACGAAGACAATGCTTTTGAAAGTCTTCCCTGTTGATTAGAGGTTGGGTGTCGTTTGATTATGAAACAGTACCAAATACGCTGTCGAGTCGATGTGTTTATCTGAAGATTATTCGTGCCAATTAGTGATATCTTCACGGGCGAATGCTAATGCCCGGTGACTTGAACTACGCGATGCTCACCCCACCGGTTTGTAGCACGTGGGTGACGAATTATTGATAAAGGTCTCCATGATTACCGAGCCCCTCCCCAACCCCACGCCATTCGTGACTGCCAAATGCGTGTCATAAGTGGAACATCCCACCAATTCAACACATAAGTATCCACATGCGCATGGCATGTATTAAAGCCACCATCCGAAGAAATATGCCATATTTTCCGAAAAATATTTTTGAGTGTGAATATGTCAAATGAACATGTTCCCATCAGTGTCGAGGACTAACACTAGGTAATTTCATATATTTACACATACCACCTGAAGGTGATCACATGACGTGTAGCTATATCCATCGAACCCGGATATAAACAAAGCTCGGTATAGTTTTTTGGGATGTCATCAAAAAAAAAAGTAACATAGAATATTCAATTGAAATACGAATGATAAATGCATGATAAGAAGAAATAATAACAAGAGTACCGATTGGCGTGTGTTCGACTTTGGTCGCACTTCCTCACTCCCTGTCTCGTGTTGAACTATAGTTTAATACAGAGAAGCCAGTATTCCTTCTTTGCTTCAGACTGTCCAGACCACCACCGCTACAAATATACTGTCACACCCAGGCATATAGAAATTAATACAGACACTTTTGTGATGTCAGAAAGTAGGTAGGACATTCCCCAACCGATGGGAATATGTAATAATACTAATACTAATAATAGGTAATTGTAAATAACATGATGAAACACATGAAGAAGTAAAGTGAACAGAAAAATAAGCCTATATATGTCGTTCTCGGATAAACCGTAACAATATCGTCTATCATTCTGTGGTTAACATTCTAAATAAATTTACATCAGATCGATATGCAATAGCTGAATATTAGTTTGTATTCTGAAGTGTAAAACAATTAGTGTTAACAGGTTGATACTTACACACAAGGTCACGGGCACGCATATTTCATTTATTTAAACTTTATATGCCATTGGCATTTATATCGTGCCCGTTGTCGAAATAGGTTCTGGCAACCGATTCTTTTGTTAATTTCGAAATAACTCAATGTACTATATATAGTGACAAAAAAGGAACGCATATGATAAATAATATGTGACCGGTGACTGGTTTCCCTCAGGACGTGGGCACACACTGCCCCTGGAAGCTCGCTGACGAGCGAGGACCAGAGTTCCCGCTGGGGACACTGGAAGATGCTGCCACCGGGTGGATCCCTGTTGCACTACTATATAGTATAATTTAGTTTTAGATCATTGTTGTTAGGATTTTGTGACTTTTGTGCAAATTATTACTAGTTATGATGAAATAGTCAATAGTTTCGTTCAAGAGTTAGATTTTAGGATGTTTGATAAGAAAAGTTGCATTTCGAAGCCCGGAAGTAACGCGAGAGTTGGTGCGCTGTTAGGAGGTTTCCGGAAAACGTGTTTCTCAGACCCAACTCAAGCTTGGTGCTTTTGTGTCTTTAGAAGGTATTGAAACATAAAAATGTACATGTATAAAATGCATGAATAGTATCTCAAATCTGTATTTGTTCAAAATACTTGGTGCTAGTTTGTTGACATAAACTGCGCCTGCGGTGGTCAATAGACTGAGTAAAGTGAGCGATATTTGGTGAATATTGCAGTGATCAGTAGTGACACATTTTACCACATGTATTTCGTTGTGTGTATTGATATCAGTATTTCATTGGATATATAGTCAAATGCAAACAGTATTGCTTAATAGTATTGCCAGGTAGACATTGTGTAACTGTTGTGTAGCGGTGCCCAGCCCGTGTTCTGGAGGGACCTTCGTGTCGTGTGCCTACCTACCTGCCTGCTATGTCACTGATGGTACTCTTGGGGTCCGTGTCAAGTATTTGAGTGCCATATTTGTCTGCATAATCGTTTCATTCAAACATGCTGTCCTATGAAATCATGTATGTAATCAGAAACCAATACTGTATATTTTATTTTGTCACTCAGTTTTATAATTCCATAAATAGATAAGTTAACTGTATTAGAGCATCAGTTGTAAAGGAATGTCAGTGAATCCTGTCTAAGGGAATGTCAGGAACAGGAAATTGTTCGAACTATTGTATACTTTACAACGCACAACTTTCCGTACTGATATATATTTCTATGCTGACTGTCTTCATGATGATACCTTGTTGTAACATTGTCTTTTCCTTGCTTTTGGCAGGGTGTTTGTAGTTTCGACCAAATAAAGAACCTGTCACAAGTGGCGCTGCGAGCAGGGTTCCATCTCATTGGGACGACTGATTATAGAAATCAAAACCCAGGAGCTACAGATGGTGTGTGACAGCCCCTCAGCTGACTGGTGACTAGGAGCAAACGGTGCCAGCTCTCCTGTCCAATATATTGCGATGTTATTAACTTGGCACGAATCATCTTCTCTGATTGGTTCATTTGTACCACGTGTCACTCCCAAATTATGTGTGTTGAATCCTGAAATGGTATATTGCATTTGTGTATCGGACAGCGCGGTCGCCTCAGCCAATCAGCTTGTCTGTTCCTTGAAAAAAGAGTATATTGGATTCGAGTCATGTATATGGCAGAATCCACGTTAAGCACAACATTTCACTCCCGTCTTCCTCAAAAATTAAATCTCGTGATATGTGAAGAATAAACCTGTTTTCGATAAGTGTATGACCCAGGAGTACCACACGCACAAAAATCTGAGCTGAATTACACATCTATTTTCAGATATACGCTTGTTTTTGAAAGATATTTCTAGTGCAAACTTTGACAAATTATTTGACGGAACTAGTTTTTATCTGCAGTTTCACTGGAAATGAATGTTAGAAAAAACAAACATGAGTTGTCCTTTCCAAGATACCATGTAGGGGAAAAATCGTGCATTAATATTATGTGTGAAAATGCAAAATCTCCGAAAAAGGAGATGCCTTAAAACGTTGACGGAAACCTGTTCCTTTTGTCAAATCCCATATTTTAATAATGTTGTATAAACATCACCATAATGTATTTTTCTTGCCAACCAAGTATCAAGAATCCGTGAGTGTATCTCAGATATTATCTCAACACATAATATTGTACACAAATTGCACTTGCAGAAAAACAATTGATGCAAATCATGTTGCGAACGGTGGAAATTTGACGGAAATTCATTATCACGTTCACAATATCACGTTCGCAACATTTCCGTCATAAATATTCTCACGTGAGATGCATATGTCATATGGAATGAGCATTCACACCGTATCTGTCAAAAAAAAAACATCATTCACAACACATCCATCAAATAATATTATTCGTTCACAACAACATAATGCTTCAATATATGGTCATTTTATCAGTTTTGATAAGGGAAATTTATAGAAACAGGCAAAGGTCAAACATATTGTTTTTTTAAAAAACAAAATAGAGGATTGTATGATGTTATTTACTGAATCTATCAAAGATTGCGAGTGTCTGTCAAATTTTACTTTCACATTAGCAACATTTCCGTCATAAATATTCTCACGTGAGATGCGTGTGTCATACTGAGTATCAATACAGTTGCAGCTTTTTAAATCTTTTTGAGTTTTTGAAAGTGCAAAACTACATAATCATACATTTTTCAAACATATTGGTTATCTCAACTCTATATCAAAGTAATGTGACACAATCTCCCTTCAAATATCCAAACTCGTTAGCTACAATCTGTCAAATACTGATTCATTTCGCAACTTTCCGTCACCTATTCGCACGTTCTCACGGGGGACTGAGAAATTACCATTGGACACGTCTAAATTATGATTGGCTTTCTCAAACGTGCCCAAAGCATGTGCGTTTACGAAGAATATCATAGTATCGCCCACCAAACGGAGGTTATTACTGGTGTATCAGCTTACAGAACTCACTGCAAGGAGAGATACGATGTTGTGTTGAACGTCAGAAACGTGGACGGAAAATGTTCGTTGCCATTTAAACCAATAAACACACGTCTTTCTACACACTCACACGGAGAATTACATTATAGCCACATGTTTCCTGAAATTCCCGCCCATTATTGGTCACGTGACATGTTATGCAAATAAAACATGGACTGATTTCTAAGTTGCGAAAGTGAGACGATATATGACAGATCTGAGTTCGCAAAATTTAACCAGAAAATTTTTATAGAATCCCGATCTTGAATCTGATTTGAATGATTTGTTCAATTAATGTACCTTCATTGCCCTTGCAATGTTGATCTAAGTACATGTAATATGTATTACCAGCAAATTCTTATAGCAATTATCATTTGAGAAATATTTGACGGAAATTTTAACGTTAGCAACAGCATTTTCCCATCCTTACCCGCCTGAAAGTTGTCCATATTCGTCTTTATAAAACAGCGTATATTTTATTCAGAGGGTCGCTGGTCACGATAATACAAGCCTGTTACCTTCAGAACTGCCAAATTTCTTGACACAAGGCTCCAAAGTAGTGTACCCTCTAAATCGGGAATTGTTTCCGTCAAATTTCCGTCAAAACTGGATATGTTTGTTAATTAATACGATAATATTATTCAACACGAGGAACTTTGGCGATATAGGGGGTATTGTACACCACTTACGGTCCCACAAATACAGAAACATAACTCGCCAGATTTATTTACAAGGAAATATCATTCGTTGAAAATTAACGTTCGCAAAATACCACTTAAAATGGATCCTGCCGTATGGGATTGCGTATATTGGACAGTGGCGCGATAACAACCAATCAGCGTGGTTGTTACAAACAGCGTGTTGTTAATAATATAGCAAAGATTGGATGCTGGTCGTCCAATACAGAGTTTATGGGATTCAGAAAAGCTATATTGGACTCGGCTGCGCCTCATCCAATATAACTTTTCTTCATCCCATAAACTCTGTATTGGACTCCCCATCATCCAATATTTGTATAGTATTGACCGCCTTCATATCGACCTGTGTCGCGCATAGCAACCGACGGTCTTTTGAAGTTTACGTATTCATGCTGGTGAAATGACGTTTTTGGTTCTGTTGTAGTACATGAAAATATCCATAAAAACCTATTTGCTGTCATGGTCTAAAATGGCTAGAAAATGTCAGCATTTGTGATCATATCTCTCCCGGTGGGGTATGCATATCATAATGCGGCATATAATAATAAGTTAAAGTCATAGTAGCAAGGTACCATTATATGGTTTTATTCCTGTTCAGATAGAGGCAATTGTGGACATTTGGTGATAAAAAAGACGTTCGCGTTAATTGGTAATTAATAACCGCGACATATAATTATAGGTAATTGTCTGGATACAGTGTTTGAGGCCCGAGGTCGTGTCTGGGCCGTAGCACGCACGAGCTTGCGAGTGCGTCCGCGGCACAGACACGACCGAGGGCCTCAAACACTGTATCCAGTCGATTAACTTATTATTATATGCCGCATCATAATATGCACATACGTCGGGAGAGATATGATTACAAATGCTAACTTTTCTAGCCATTTTAGAACCTGAAAGCAGAGAATGTTATGGACATTTTCATGCACTACAAAACCAAAAACGTCATTTCACCAGCGCATGAATACGAAATCGTCAAGAGACCGTCGGTTGCTATGCGCGACGCCGGTCAATATGAAGAAGGTCAATACCGCAGTATATTGGACCGATTGCACTCTGTGTAATCCATTGTAGCATTTTCGTAGGCATATAATAATCGAGTATATTGAGCCAGTATTGCGATCGCCTTCTCATGCCGATAAAAAAAAATAGCTTCGGCAGTTTCCGTAATCGTGACGTCCGTTGAGGCAAAATGTGCTTTGATGGCTGGCCAAAAACGTAAAACACGTAATTTGGGCGGTCAGCTCAAAGATAGAAAACCACTCCAAAATGCATGAGATTCAAAAGAAAACACGTGAAAACCAACAAATACTGGACATCTTGCAGTTCAACAAACCTCCCTTCTGCTAGGTCTTTAATCGACTGGATACAGTGTTTGAGGCCCTCGGTCGTGTCTGTGCCGCGGACGCACTCGCAAGCTCGTGCGTGCTACGGCCCAGATACCCCCTCGGGCCTCAAACACTGTATCCAGTCAATGGGGTACCTGCTGATACCACGTGCTTTTGGGGCTCTGGAACAGTCTATCATGCCTAAAAAGTCCAAAAACGTCATGTCCATTGTCTGCATTATGCAAAAACAAACATGATAAAATTTTAATGCAACATTATTACGTTTTTGTACTATATGGCACAGTAGACTGTTTCTATGGTTTATCTATACCCGAATTACATGGTGGCGATCCTGGTGGCAAACAGGAACCTCATTACCTATAACTATTCTAGGCGTCACGTTGCCGTTGGCTCAACGTGATTCACTCATTCAGCACGATGGTCCGCGTAAACTTTGATATCTTGAAAGATGTTCTACGCATGGAGGAGAAACAGATGTTTCCGTCAATTCTATGGTGTCAGCTGCAGTGGTAGTCGTAAATCGAAGATATAAATGGAACTTCACCTGTTTACCAGTTTACAAGATGGCGTCTCACTGGTTTTTTTTTCCACACTGCATCGCTCGAGATTCACGCCGAACTTCATGTTCAGCCGACCAAAGAACGTGACGGTCTTTGAGCCGACTCACTTCGGGTGTGATCGGCAAACTTCGTGAAATGTAGAATTGTCCCAACAAGCAAAAGAGACCCATAATTTCCCGGAAAGCATTTGGCCAGAAACGGGTCGCACACTGTAAACCCCTTAATTTTTCGCGACATTCAGCATGGTTGAATTGGCTGTTGATTCGGAAATTGACTTTGCAAAGTGTGTGGTATAAAACAGAAGTACAAATAATGTTGTATATTTGTCATAACAAAACCAGTAGCCAATTCCAAGTTCACATGTAGCCTATGTAGCTATTTTGTACTGTGATTGTTTGTCTTTAAGAGTAGGCTGCATCATAGAATCCATGTTGGATGTGGGTGTGTCCGAAAATATTTGGCCACATAATGTGTTGGTTGTGTCAATAGAATGAAGGTATAATGCAGTAAAGCAACATATATTCTGAATCTATACACAATTTCAGTTATTTTCCTGCAAAAATTATATTTTGCAGTTCACTATTTACAGGAGCAAATCTATGACTAAAATACCTACTTTTGGATTCCAAAAAAAATGCATCTTGCAAGTAGTAACAATGAACACCAAAATATACTAGAACAACACCAGGGAAACATGTACAATGTACCACCAATAAATTAAAATGTACGTGTCATCTAATATTTGTTGATATTTTTTTTAAGTTATGACCTCGAACTGCGCGGGACGAAAAAACTCAGAAATGGCGGCCAAACGCGTGTTAACACCGGGCTGGACAGAGGTCTGGTTTGACGAATTTAACGATCGAATTTACTCACCTACTTGACAGCTATTCTATGTCAGTTGATGCATGAAACTGTGTGTTTCGTTTGTGTATCCATGGTGACTGTTCCCGTAAATTTATCACATAACATTTTGTTTATATTTTGACGCATCACCGATTTTCAATTTCAAGATGATAAAGTAGTTCCCATATCATGGAGGCTAATCACGATGACCCAATTTGCAGATATTAATACACACGAAATCATAATTCCTATAACTTATAATGAAATACCAGTAAAGTTATATATTTTTTCGTGAATGACCATGTATGTACGAAATAAATAATGTATATCCCATGTCATTGTGTATAATATCACGAAAGGTAACCAATTCTGTTGCACTATTTCTTTAGGGTAACGATACCTGGTAATATACAAGTGAGATCATGTGATGAGAATGTTACACGAAGGTCAAGGGCAAATCAGCATTTGCAATATGATTGTTTTTTATATTTTATGTTCATACAACATGATTTCATTTCATATTATTTCCCGTAATATAAAAAAAAACATTGTATTCGTACAAAATTGGTTTCGTTTTGGCTTTATTTCAATTTAAGAACTTAACAGTACTTTACCAAGACCCACGTGCGATATGTCACATGACTGACATGTGGTCGGATGGGTGGCTGAGCGGAACAGGCAAAACAACACGAATGGTGAGTGTTAACCCTTTTGTAATGTATTAGAATGGGATATTATCAACTACATATTGTCAGGTGTCACACACGTGTATGCAACATTATTTTACATCCTTTATCGATTCCCGTACGGGATCAGTGGAAAGCAATCCACACTTGTCGTTTACAGATAGACGTAGGGATAGTACTAGTAGTGGCAGGGGACTGGACAACTCGGCTCAGGGACAACTCGGCCAGGACAGCTCGGCCCAGGCTGGACAACTCGGCCAGGACAAGTCGGGCATAAGTGTTCAGCCCTGAATGAGTGGACTAGGCAATACGACTGAATTGCGTATTATTTCAAGGCACCTATAGACTACTGGAAATTACTGAATGACTTTTCTAGGCAAGACGACTGAATTGCAATCGTGACTGCATCTGACAGATTATTTCAAAGCACCTATATACTTGAAATTACTGGCTGTTTGGTTTTTTTAAACTTTTTGACAACGTATGCTGTTTGGCATGGAATGTGATTATGAAATTGATAGGTCGGTCCTTGTATTTATAGTACCGTTTTCTTTACACAAACACGTCAGTATATTTGGGTTAGGAGGTGACGAGTTGATTCCCATTGTGTTCAATAGAGCTCGTAAATCTGCTCATGCTATACAACATCTACTTGGCAACCGGTGTCAACCGGCAATGGAGACAATAGTCAGATTGCAGACTACTTGATTACTACCAGTGCGCCCAATTGTGTAAGCTCCACTGTTCACGGATTTCGCTGTGTAAGGTGAAATATATGCGCAACATTTATAATGTTATATATTTTTTACATTATCGTATTATTATTATAAACTATTTGGTCGGGTTTTTTCTATTGCAAAATGTTTGTTACGTTTGTTATTGTCTTCATCAAAATCTGACTGTATTGTTGGTAATAGATTGATACTTCAATTCCGTCCATATTTATAAGTTTATTGAAATTTCCGCCTGTCTACGGGCATGTTGTTTGAATCATGGATGACCAATAAAAACGCTCGATGACAAAATAATCTTTCATATAGAGTGGATATATATATCTTATTTATTATTTGTAAGTATATATCTTTTGAAAATATACCACTGTGCAATCGTTCGGCGCGATCACTAACGGTCCTCATTCAGTGATTGAAGCGTAACTTCGCGGTCCGAGCTTATGTTAGCTGCGGGCCGACTTGTCTCATCAGCCCGGGCCGAGTTGTCCAATGCAATTGGCCGAGCTGTCTTTTCCGGGCCGACTTGTCCAGGTCCGAGTTGTCTTTGGGCCGAGCTGTCATGCAGTCGTAGTGGCAGTAGTTGACATGTGCCCCTCTGGGACAGGTCGCGCCGCTGATTACAATCGGCGGGTTGGTCGATTCTTACCAAGACCCATCAGATCAGTATTGTATTGCAAATTATGAAATTACAGGACCTATACAATATGTACGTCTCTAAATATATACTAGCCCATCTATCGAACTTACTACCTGACTCACTTACAAATCTTTTCACATTCTCACTCAATGTACATGACCACAACACACGCCATTCTGCTACATGTAAACTAAAATCATCCAGCTTGAATAGCCAAGTTGATTGCAGATCAATTGTAAAAAAGGGACCTATTATTTGGAATAACCTGAATTCTGATCTTTATCTCAACCATGTTAACAATCACCAGACATTTGTCAGCACGAAGACGTTCTCTTCACGCTTCAAGCGGCACGTGTTGCGGAGTTACTGCGGTGGGTGAGTGGCGGACTGAAGTTGGCCGGGGTGTTGGGTGGCGGCGCGGGTCAGGTTGGGGGTGCGTGCGACGTGTGCACCATGTAATAAATGCAGACAACGTGTCCTTTTGATAATTGAGTGTGTGTAAGTAGGTGTTTGTCGATGTATGTATGTGGGTTTGCGTGTAGGTGGGTGTAGGTGTGTGTGTGGATGTGAGTTTTGGAGAGTATAAAAAATGCACTGGCACAAGATAATTGTAAGAGTAACACATAACATAAAACAGCAATAAAAATTCAATGAGCGACATTGAACAAATTTTGTTGGATTATTTAAGTTTGCTTCTGACTAAAAGTTCTTTAAGATTTTGATGCTTCTTGTAAGCTGTTGCTATTTTAATATCACCATCAGTATTTTTGTTGAGTTGTTTCATATGCTTTTTAACAATTTGGGCTGAAAGAGTACCTGTTTTTGAGAAGGGTACTATATACACCATGTCGAATTTATTTTTACTTTTGTTCAAAGGGTCATACTTTGTAAATTTTTGAACGTTGAGGCCATGAGGTTCGAAAGTGCCTAGAGTATCAATCCAACAATATTCCCTTTCAAGTCGCCATTGTTTGTTTAAAAGTTCATCACCAAGATCGGAAACCTGTTCAATTGGTAAAAGAGAAAAACATTCAATGGAAAATTCAGTTTTGCTGTGAAATTTAGATAGATGACTGTATAATGCATTTTCCTCATTGCAGCTAGTTATTGCAGCACGGTGACGATTGTTTCTGAATTTGAGTGATTTACCGGTTTCACCTACATATTGTTTTTCGCAAAGCTTACAAGTGTATAGATAAATTATATTTTCTGAGTTGCAATCCAAAGCTGAGTTGATTGAGTAGGTCTGTTCAAAAACTGATCCCGAGAAATTTTGACAATTTGGAACTAAATGACATGTCTGACATTGTCTAGAATTACAAGGTTTTGAGCCAGACGAGCTGGAAGTGGGCAATTGAAAATCAGCACCTAGTCTTTCCTCACTGTTCAAAATTCTCAATGTTTCATTCTTGATTTTGCGAAGCCAACGTTTTGAATAGTTACGTTTCGAAAGTGCCTTGAATAATAGTTGACAAGCTGATTCAACATCATCTGGATATGAGCAAATTTGGAAAAATCGAAAAACTTGGGACTTGATTAGTCCTTTATAAGTGTGTTTTGGATGAAAAGAGAGCTTATGCAACAACTGATGAGTATCCGTTGGCTTGAAGAAAACTTTTGCTTCTAATGTGTTTTCTTTGCTCCTGAACAAAGTAGTATCCAAAAAATTAACTGAATCAGTACTAATTTCAGCTTTGAACTTGATTGATGCCCTATGAGAATTGAAAATTTCGAGAAACTGGTGAAATTTGGAAATGCCATGTGGCCAAATGAGGAAAATGTCATCTAAATACCTATAATAGCAATCTGGTTTGAATGGACACTTTTGTAAAGCTTGCTTTTCAAATTCAGCCATATAAATATCTGCATAATGAGGTGCATATTTCTGACCCATGGCTGTGCCTGAAACTTGTAGGAATGTCTTACCGTCAAATTCAAAGTCATTACATTTAAGTGAAATTTCCAATAATTCTATTATACCTTTGAATAGTTCATTGTTTGCCAAAGTCGGGAATGCATTTTTAATTGCTTGGATACCTTCTTCATGATTTATATTAGTATACATACTTTCAACATCTAAAGTGATTAGTAAAGAATTTGGATCTAGTTCAAGCCCTCTAACTTTATCTAAAAAGTCATACGTGTTTTTTATATATGACGAATGCTTATTTGCTTGATCTTTTATATATGAATCAATATACATAGCTACTTTTTCAGATTCACTGCTGCAGTCCGAAACAATTGGGCGCCCTGGAGGCATTACATTTGGAATTGGCCAGGAGTCTTTGGGTTTATGAATTTTAGGTAGCATATAAAATCTTCTTTGACGAGGGCGTTCTGGTGGTAAAAGAAATTGGAATACTTTTTCAGAAAGGCATCCAGAATTGCGTAATCCTTTTAAAATTTTTGTTATTTTTGCTGAATTTTCTAGGTAAAGAGGAGTGTCAGCACGAAGACGTTCTCTTCACGCTTCAAGCGGCACGTGTTGCGGAGTTACTGCGGTGGGTGAGTGGCGGACTGAAGTTGGCCGGGGTGTTGGGTGGCGGCGCGGGTCAGGTTGGGGGTGCGTGCGACGTGTGCACCATGTAATAAATGCAGACAACGTGTCCTTTTGATAATTGAGTGTGTGTAAGTAGGTGTTTGTCGATGTATGTATGTGGGTTTGCGTGTAGGTGGGTGTAGGTGTGTGTGTGGATGTGAGTGTGTATGTGTAGGTCAGGGGTTGGGGATTTCACATGAAGCCTTAATATATTGTAAGAATGTAGAATAAGTAGTATTTAAATGTTTTTTGTATTGATTTTTTTTTCTTCGAGCTGTGGGATGCCTCTTTGTATATATGTTAAATGTTATTACAATCATTATCTGTGTGTTAGAGGTTATTACAGTCTGCTGAGACTTCAATCCCAGCTCAGAACCATTTAACTGATATTGGCATTGTATTGTGTAATTTATATGTGGTTCTGAAATAAAATCTATCTATCTATCTATCTTACTTTATCTCCTCAAAATATCGCTGATTTAGGTGTATAAATCTATACCTCTGACATTTATGTTGCTGTATGACATGTACTCTAAATGTCTCTTCGAAACATAACTGCAATACAACATCATTTATTCAAATCATTTAGAAAATTCGAACAGCGCGCGGCCATTTTGCCTGTGCGGGTCGCACTAAAAACCGTCCGGAACCGTCCTGGACCTACCAGGGAACAAATAACACTGTCCGGGACCCGAGAAAACCACCCGGGAACTGGATTGTATTGCCAGCCTCGACGAGCACGTAATAATCAATGTTTGAAAATCAGTATTGTATAGAAAAACTTTTTGGGTGATGTCATTGTGCTAATAACTAATAATGTGTGGATATACAAACATAAAACCACAAGAGAAATGCGTTCATTGTTCATCACAGACATTACTAAAGAACTAATTTGAATATTGACGAGATGTTTTCTGACTCAGATATGAATGTGATACTGATAATAGTACCATCAAAATAAAATAAATTAGTCACAAGCATAGAAATGAAACCACAATCGAAAGTACTAAAACTTACCATAAAAATGAATAAAATATCATAATATAAAGTAAAATATTAAACTATTAATGAATAACCAAGCTTCCCCCAATTCGACTTTCATGGATAATCTACATTGAAAAAACAAAAATACCGAAGCAAAAAAGAATGCTGAAGCAAGAAAAAACAGGAGCAAAATGTTATTCTTCCACATACCGGTAAATATAGTCCCAATTACATAATGATTACAGATTTCAATGCAGTTCGAGATCTCAACAGAAAATAAAGTTGACCATGATTGTCTTGCCTTTGTTGGTTTCTGAACAATTGTTTTCAGTAAATGTGGATACACTGTACGACACACTTTCTTCATTTTGATCAAACTTGTTATAGCACTATTATATACAGGTACATCGTTACCAAGAATAGCAGGTGCACCACGAAGTTTTTGTTTCCAGACAATTGGTATAGCATCCACAACACCATAATATATCAGAAAATGTGTTGATACATCATATTTGTCAACAAATTGTTCATATGGCATTATGTGGTCTTCACATAGCAGGTCTCGAATACATTTAATTCCGCTATTGTACCAATCATTATAATACGTTACTTTTCCTTCAATTTTCAAGTTTGAATTGAACCACAAAAATTGGTTTTCTATGTATTCCACAGGATCGTCTTTTTCTACAGGTCGATAAGTGTATGAAAACCAAGCTTTCAGAATGTCTTTGATAAATTCGGATTGTACACTATTACATACATATTGGACGTCTTCTGCAACTAAATTACACTGTAAAAAATCACTAAAATCTATAGTACAATTTACTTTAAAAAAAATTTTCCACCTTGCAAACGGTTCATCCAAAAATCTTTTAACCCATGCTATTTTCAATGCTTTACACTGAGTTTCTAAATGCACCATATTTAACCCCCCTTGATCCTTATTATTATAAATAACATTCCTTTTTATCTTATCTGGTTTGTTTGCCCAAAGAAATTTAAATAGGAGTTTGGTCACGTTTTCTATGTAATAAACAGGTGGATCTGGTATAACTGAAAAAAGGAATATTAGTTTAGGTACCAACAGTGATTTTATTACTGTAGTTTTACCATATAATGTTAATTCTCTCTGGTGCCATATGTTCATCAACAACTTCATTTTTGCAGTTATTGGGTTGAAATTTAATTCAAAAATATCTCTTACATTATGAGACAATGTTATGCCAAGATAACGTATTGGTTCCTCACACCAGGTAACTTGATCTAATAAAGGAGTATGGTGATAGTCATTTTTTAAAGGGCCTAGTGGGATTATATTTGTTTTGGATTTATTTATTTTTAAACCAGATATTTTTTCAAATGTATTGAAGCTATCAAATAACATCTTGAGGGAATCTATATCGTACTGTAAGGTCAGGGCCGTGTCGTCCGCATACTGATTTACTTTATGTTCCACTTCATTTATAATGATGCCCTTTATTTTCTTGTTTTGTTTTAAATATATTGACAAAACTTCCACACTAATAATAAACAGATATGGTGATAATGGGCAACCTTGCCGCATTCCACAGGTCAACAGAAACTGGGGCGAGAACCAACCATTATTAAGCACACAACTTGTTATATTGTTATAAATTATTTTAACCCATTTTTTAAGCCCAGGACCAAAATTAAAGAAGTCCAAACTTTTTTGCACATAAGACCACTCAAGCATATCGAACGCTTTCTCAAAATCGATGGTTACAAAAATACCAGAAACATCGTTCTTGTCACAATAGTTCATTATTTCAAGTATATTAACTATATTTTCACCGATATATCTCCCTGAAATAAACCCTGTTTGGTCAGTGCTTATGATTTTTTTAAAGAATTTTTTTAATCTCATTGCAATGGCAGTTGACAATAATTTGTAATCGGTATTAAGTAGTGAAATGGGGCGCCAGTTTTTTAGTAGTAAAGGATCTTTTCCTTGTTTTGGGAGCAAGGTGATTACCCCCTGTCGTTGTGTTAAACCCATGGAACCTGTTTGTAAAGCATACTTTATAGAATTCAGCAAATAAGTTTTTATATCTGACCAGAACACAACATAAAATTCTTTTGGCAACCCATCATTACCAGGAGTTTTTCCCCTTTTCATATTTTTGAGAGCTTCTACTAATTCAGATTCTCCAATGATTGAGTCATCTATACAAGTTTGTTCCTCATCTGTTAAAGTCCTCCGTTCAATACTTTCATCTAAAAAAGGTTTTTCATCATTTGGAGTGGTCTCTAAAGGGTATTTTCCTGTATAAAGTTTAGAATAGAATGTAACCTCCTCATTTAAAATTGATTCATTTCCTGTGATGATATTTCCATCATTATCCTTCAAGATTGTCAAATTCTTTTTATTATATTGTCTTTTCTCCAAATTCAAGAAATATTTTGTTGCCCGTTCGCCGTCTTCATGCCATTTTAGTTTACATCTTAAAATAGCACCATTTGTTTGTTCCGTTATAAGTTGATCAATTTCTTGTTTTATTGCTTGGATATTATTCAAAACCTCATCATGTTTTTTTTGTGCATAATCAAGTTGTAACTTTGCTAATTTTTCTTCTAATTTTTCTAATAAGTTTTTACGGCTTCTTTTTTTCCTAGCACAATACTGAATACTACGTCCTCGTACCGCCATTTTTATTGTATCCCAAAGTAACTGGGGATTAGATTTGCTATTAAATTCTACTATATATTTTATTTCATCCCTGATTTCAGTAATATAGTCTTTATCTTTTAAAAAGGAACAGTTCATTTTCCAAAATCCCTTACCCCTCTCTAGCTCATGACAAAGTATCTTTAAAGTCACAAATGAATGATCACTACAATAACCTGGAATAATGTCACATTGTTCACATAAAGATACAAGCCCAGATGATACCAAGGCTAAATCTAATCTAATGAACACAATATCTGGGCCTGTGGTATGATAAGAAAACTTTTTAATATTTGGTTTTTGCCTCCTAAAAATATCCACCATTTCACATTCCTCTAAGTATTTCATAGTTACCTCTCTAGCTCCAATATTTGCATGGTCATAACGTCCCCCTTTTTTGTCTAATAATGGATTTAAAATATGATTGAAATCACCTACAATTATTCTATTGCCATTCGGGAGACCTTCAACATCTGTATAAACTTTCATAAAAAACTCCCTATCATCCCTATTAGGGCCATACACATTAGCCAGGGTAAACCTTTTTTCACCAATTGTGACATCCATTATGATATATCTTCCATCACCATCAGTTATAGTTTCATGAATATCAATAGATACAGTTCTCTTAAACATGATCATTACACCTCTAGCATTTTTTGCACCATGTGAGAATACAATATTTGTTCCTTCAAATTCTTTTTTCCATACTGTCTCCATAGCAGGACTTGAGTGAGATTCCTGGACACAAATTATATCGTGTTCATGTAATTGAATCCATTGAAACACCTTTCTACGTTTTGTCTTATCACGTAACCCCCGTACATTCATTGATATGCATTTCACATAGTTAGTATCTATATATGATTGCATGTATACAATATATTATAATAACAGACGTTGTTTTCAAATACACATGTACTATATAATTGTCTTTCCTGAATCCGTGGAACAATAAAACATGTGGGACATTGGAATATTTTCTGCAAAAATGGTAAAGATAAGTTGTAGTATAGACACAGTGTTGTATCTACACTTGAAACAAATGACATGACATTTGACGGATAATTGAACGCAACAAGTGACTTTCTCCCAGCTCTTTGCAATATTTCATTTTTCTTTTTCATCAAGTTCAAAAATGAGTCCTTCAATACTCCTTATTACTAAACCTTATATCGTTAAATTGATATGAACTTATTCCAACCATTATACATGTAAATTAATATCGGTCTTTACCTCCTATGTCTTGAGCTAAACATATACCTATAGACAACTCTCGAGCACACATAAACATTCATGATTCATTGGATTCTCCAACCAATGAAACAAAACCTAGACCACTGATATGGTTTTCCAAAACATTCGTACATTGTCCGGTCTAGTACATTTTGAAGTACACAGTGTCTCATCAAGAGAGTAGACAATTTTTGATTAATTACAGCCAAAACGTACACGTGGGTTGCCAGGTCATAGGGTCCGAATCAGTATAAGCTTCTAACCACATATTCACATTGTAGTCTTACCATTCAGGCTAGATATACAGTAGGAGTGATGTGCATACATGTATATATAATTTCTTTTAACATTACAACTTCAGAAAAAAAAGTTCTCTGAACATAGGTAAATATGAGTACACACTACATAGATTGGATAACATAGTTTCCCATACTATTGTATGTACCTATTCACATCGTAGCCATACCATTCATAGCTAGATATACAATAATACATGTAAGTATGATTCCATACACTATTTTTTTTTTTTTATTTATTTTTTTTTTTTTTTTTTTTTTTTTACAGCACATCTTCATGAAAATATTTTCTGAACATAGAATATTTTCTGAACACAAACTTTTTTTTTTTTTAACTTATTCATTTTTTTTTTTTTTTTTTTTTTTTTTTTTAAATAATTGGATGCAATGATTCATGTTGTTTTTCTACTGCATACTAGTATATAATACTGCATTATAATGCACGACATTAACATTTTAATTTCCTTGTAACCATTAGCCAGCAGTCGGTCGTGACCTTTCAGGTGTAAATCAATGGACACAAAACATATGCCTGAGGTACATTTGTCATAAATCACATGAACCTGCCTAATCATGGTAACTCGTGATTTGTCCACATATCATATTTGAACGTTTCACATCCATTATATCATTCCATATTCTACCCTCCAACAACTTACACCTGCCCTATTTACAAACATAATTAGAACAATGTTCTCAAATTACACAGCAATCAGTCCTGACATTCATGGTATAATAACCTTTACTTTTATATTTTCATCATAAGAATACATCACACATTTTTTTTTTTTTTTTTTTTTTTTGTCACAAACATTCTCATTTTCACTTCCTCACTTCATTAACTCTCTCCTGACATGCATCATTGTCTCTCCAAGGTAATTCTTTCCCGACCAGTTTTCTTTGTCCTCAAGTTTCGCATCGTCCAGGCCGAGACCACAGCCCCAGAACTTGTCGTATGGTGACGCTTCGACGATTTCGTCAGATCCAGTGTACTCTAGGAGAAATGACTTGAGTGCAGGGTTCTGGGCGAATTTGGCTCGTAACGCTGTTTCCATTTGCTGTAGTGCGATCGTATTCCAGCTAGTCTTGTTCTGTTTGTCTATCTTGATGCCCTTGGAAATCTGCTTTTGTTTGGCTGGGTCTGGTTCTTCCATAATAGCCTGGGCTATTGATTGATCTCCGATGAATTTGGCTTTGTGATACAGATGATATTGTTCAACACAACTGAACTTCATGTCATCTATCACGAATGGGCTTGGATGGTGGTTTGAGAGTTTTGTTATTGAACTAACCAGAACATCAGCATTTCATGAACATACTGGCAATGAGGAAATCGACTTACCAGCAATTAGTTATCATGGTTTTTTTTATCTCAAAAGTGAGTTGAATACTCGTCAAGCTTCAGCAGATCACATGGGTGGATTCAGAATGTTGGCAAAAAGGTGGCGCAGTTGGTTCGAATACCTCTAGACGACCTCTACGTGCAGATGTTCTCCGGTGAATTCTGGGGCTCTGGGAACTTGGAGATGTGTTGGTGATACCGTATCAACCAGTCTTTTCATTTAAAACCATATACTTTCAACTCAACATCATCAAAATGAAAAAAAAAACATACTGCATATTAAACAACACTTAAAAAAGTGTGATGATTTCCCACTGCCACATAATATACACTATACATGTACATGTCAGGGGCAGATCAAGAATTCAGAATTCTGAAATAGCTTAATGGCCGGTTTTGGACAAAAATTCAGCTTAGATACCCATCGATGCCTCTATTCTGAAATGCTTTTAAAATGAAAATATAGACGCTTACCGCATTTTGAAGGTATCGTCTTCGACTTACCTGCCACAACTTCTCAAAACTGCCTTATGTAGATCATCAACAAGTATTTGATTTCATTCCTATATGTGGAGTTCGATTTTATCAGGAAAATCTGCTGATAGACATTTATTCGATCTTCAATCTTTTATTTCAATCTCTGCCTCTGGAGGTCTGCCGTGAATATGAGTTTAATCTAGTCAAGTGTATCAGAGATGACTCATAATTCAATCGAGTGTGTAAGACTTTGGAGAAATGTCCTGTAGATGAAGCCACGGTGAACAGCACAAGACAGCTTCTACAGTTTTATGACTCTAATTACCAGATTCATTTAAATATGTTGCTAACGTCTTACTGATATATTCTGCTTTATATTATTTTCTTATGAGGACTTTAATCTTTCGCCTTTTTGTATACATGTTGATTCCGGAAGACAACCGAGCAAATATGCAAATTCCTGTGCGGACCCAGAAAGTCCATGATGGGGCCAATTTAACAAGGAGTTAGATTGCCAAGTAGATTTTCGCGATACAAGTTTGAAATTCGGTAGGAAATTGCTGTTTGACTCCCAGGTCAAGTATGCCAAGTTATAGAATGATACCATTTGGAATCGCAAGATAATCAGCAAAGAAATAATGTAACAAGTATGAAAAATCAGAGTATATGTCTGACAATCAAAAAAGAAAACAAACAAAAAATAAAAAATTAGCCCAAGGGCTAAGATAGGTTACCGGACAATTTTGGTTTCAAGCATTGTAGGTGACATGTGATTTTGAGATTTACCAGTCAAGGTCATCTTTGTGAATCTCAATGTCACCATCAGGTATGCTGCATATGACTTCGTATGTTCATAATACAGAAGGCCGGAATTGAGCTCCGTTTCGCTCTACGACTCACAGTTTCCGAGATACGGCCAAACAGGAAGTGCCGAGTCGGCAAAAAAAAAAGTTTTATCAACAAGTATTTCGTGTGTAGAGGCCAATTTCAGATTTTGAGATTCGCCCTTCAAGGTCTTTAAGGTCAAGTTCAAGGTCACCAAAAAATGTGCCATTTATACATGACTCTTTTACAGGCTTATACACAATCCTAACCTGTATGTGCAAAAGTTTATGCTTCAGAGGCCACTTTCAAGATTTCAAGTCAGACATTTAGCACTCAAGGTCATCCAAGGTCAAAATCAAGGTCATCATCAGTTGTTTCATATATGACTTCCTATATGTTCATAATGCAAACTGCAGCTCTATCTACATGCATTTCATCTGTAGAGGCAAATTTGGGCATTTTTTCACCCAAAAATGGCTGTTTTGACCTTTCAAGGTCATCAAAGGTCAAATTCAAGGTCACCTCCCAACTCGCTATATATGACTTCCTATTTGAAAGTGCCAATATCTAAGCTCTATCTTCAAGCGTACTATGAGTACAGTCCTGGCAGCTCCCATTATGAAGGAAAAAAGTGCCGAAAATTTTCTAAGTCCAAAATTTTTTTCAAAGGGTGAAATTTTTTTTTTTGTCTAGAAATGACCCAAAATGAATAGTAACGCGATTTGGGGCAAACAAAATTTTTTTTTCGCAGACCCGTCAAAAATTCAAAATGGCCGCCACACGGAGACTGGCGATTCAAGGGTAACAAAACTTATAAACATCATAAAGGTACATAAGGGGAATATTTTGAAACAATAATCTCAAAACTGATCAGACAGTTTTCGAGAAAAGACAGGCCAGGTGCAAATTTGAGCATTTCTCGACCCAAAAATGGCTGTTTTGACCTTTCAAGGTCATCCAAGGTCAAATTCAAGGTCACCACACAAGTCGCCATATATGACTTTCCATTTGAAAGTGCCAATATCTAAGCTCTATCTTCAAGCGTTCTATGAGTACAGTCCAAGCAGCTCTCATTATGAAGGAAAAAAGTGCCGAAAATTTTCCGTCCAAAATTTTTTTCAAAGGGTGAAAAAAAATTTTTTGTCTAGAAATGACCCAAAATGGATAGTAACGCGATTTGGAACAAATAAAAATTTTTTCGCCGACCCGTCAAAAATTCAAAATGGCCGCCACACGGAGACCGGCGATTCAAGGGCAACAAAACTTATACACATCATAAAGGTACATAAGGGGAATCTTTTGAAACAAAAATCTCAAAACTGATCAGACAGTTTTTGAGAAAATGGCCGCCAAAGTCCAAAATTGGCCATTTTTCGTCAAAAATGGCCGCCATTTTGAGAAAAATGCGAAAATCAAAAAACTAAAAAATAACCCCCTCTTGAAATATTTTTAGGCAACTTTGTGCAAAATTTCAGGAAAATCCGCCTGTAAACTTTAAAGATAAAAATGTGGACGGACGACGGACGACGGACGACGGACGGACGACGGACGCAACGTGACGGCAATAGGTTATCGGACCATAGGTCCGGTAACCTAATAAAAATAAAATAACATGGCATCAATGTCATGCCACTTGTTACGCTCAAAGCCGGTCTCAAATAATTTCATAGATCACACTATCACAGCCAAGTTAATAATTTGCTGATATTTTCAATCGGTACCCTTTGAAGTTTGAACAGTAGTAATTGCAATTGAAACACACCAGTTGAATGCACCGCTTGAAATGTTTCATGCACCAGTTAAAAGTATGTTTACTGTGTTCTCTCCGTGCCTTGGAGACAAATAAATGTTATTAATGTCAAAGGAGTCAAGGACTGTGGTGTTAAAACCCCATCAGTTATTATACATTATTTCCCTATAGATGTTATAAAATTTCTACCATTGAAATATTTCTTGCAATGTCTTGTGACTAACTCGTTTTTATGTATAGTTCGGAATCATATGAGAGATCCGAATAAAAAATATAGAAAACACTCCTAGGCGGTTTTCTTGGGTCCCGGACAGTGGTATTTGCCCCCTGGAAGGTCCAGGACGGTTTCGGACGGTTATTAGTGCGACCCACACAGGCAAAATGGCCGCGGGCTGTTCGAATTTTCTTTGATTTGAATAAATGATGTTGTATTGCAGTTATGTTACGAAGAGACATTTAGAGTACATGTCATTTAGCAACATAAATGTCAGAGGTATAGAATTATACACCTAAATCAGCGATATTTTGAGGAGATAAAGTAAGAATCGACCAACCCGCCGATTGTTGTCAGCGGCGCGACCTGTCCCAGAGGGGCACATGTCAATGGCAGTAGCTGCGGACACCTGTCCACGAACACAAAATTACGACCCACTCGTCATACACTCCCAGGTGGGCATCAACAACATTGCAGTATGTATGTTGGTGTGCAACGCCAACGGATTCGTGAGCGGTAGCGTAGCACGACTCACCACCACCAGCCTATCATCATGCATTGGTAAGAGTTATTTTTCTCACTGCTCAGACGGTTGGTTCCGTATCATTTGCTGTCCATGGCAATGCACATGTGGGATGGTCAACGTTACTGTCTGTGTTGTGTCTTACATGGCTACACATTGTAAACATTGTGTTGTAATTTCATGAGCAGTGTATGTTTCACGAGATACATGTTCTGCCTGATTGACAGAAAACAAATTCAAAGTGCAGATAGGCCAAGCAAAAGATGTTACATGTGTGTGACACATGGATGATTGGACATGATGTATGTCATACAAATGGACTTCATAATATAAATTTACAAAAAAAAGGATTATACATCATAGATATTTTTGGAAAGTGACATCAAATATCTTTAATATTTTGTAACATATAGATGTAACTTTCATTATTATGTGGTCATGTGAAATTCATTTTTGAACACAAAATTTTCAATATAAGTTGGCCTTGTCTTGTACATGTACAAAGAGATATGACTCGCTATGTACATGGTGTATATGAGTATTTACTGGAGGGATTGGTCGGTACATACATGCAGTAGTACTGGAATACAATTATTGCAACCCTCATTCTTCCAAATTACACTATTATGTGCAGTTGGCTTTCCCCAATTTTGGGCAATATTTTCTGAGGCATTGTTCAACTTCAAAATTCTTTTTTAATTGTTTGGCTAGTAATATAAGATATTCTGTAATTGCAATAACTATTAAATACAATTTTTCTGAATACCTCCTTTTATTCCAAATTTTTACTTTTCCAAATTACGGTTAACATAACTTTGTTTCAAAAACTATGGGGAAACCCAAGGGTAAAGCGCCATCTAAGTTTGGACGTGCTGGTGATAAGCACTTTAGGAAAGTTAAAGGTAAGAGGTTGAGATAGTACAAGCAACTAATACTATGGTAGGTGGGCAGCCTCTGCAGCTCTCCCCATAGTCAGAATAGGAAGAAGCAACAACCCCACTTGAAGTAGCGACCCTACAAAAAGCGACAGATGCCAAAGAGGCAACACGCAGTCTTGATAGCGGACTCCAGAGCCCACAATTTCGACAAGTACCGAGAACAAACACGACTCCCGACATATAGATGTCACTACATCATAAAGAGAGGAGCAACATCTGCCTCCATTTGTCCAGAAGTGGTTGACTATCTGAGAACAGTAAATATTCCAGAGGAAGATCAGCTGATCGTGAAAATAGCTCTGGGAATAAACGACATCACCAAAAAGGAAAGAACTGATGAAGGGAAAACAATCCACCACACAGACACCGACAAAGCGCACCAAGGTCTACTGAGGATTAAAGAAGAGGTCCTGAAGATCAGGCCGAGGGCCTACGTCAGTTTCATAACAATTCCACCAGTTGTCCTGAGGGACAGTGAAGAACAAAAAAGACATCTTCATGAAGTGGATGAACTGAACAAAGAGCTTAGAAGAGTAAACTCGACCCCACAACAGGATAACTTTAGAGCACACACAGCATGCTGGCACAGTGAAATCTCCAGATCTTCAAAAAAGAGGAAGAGAAACGGCGAATACAGGACAGTCATTAGTATTGCAGGAGATAAGCTGTATGACGGGATACATGCCACTTCAGAGGTGAAGCACATTTGGTTTGACAAGTGGCACGAATCAGTCCAACAGGACATCAAGAAAATCACAGAATCACAGTAAGCATCAGAAAGAAAGGAAGAAAGAAAGAAAAAAACATGGAGGAAATGAATTCAAAGAAAACAAGAGGTCGCCCCCCC
Source organism: Terebella lapidaria (assembly GCA_949152475.1). NCBI lineage: Eukaryota > Metazoa > Annelida > Polychaeta > Terebellida > Terebellidae > Terebella > Terebella lapidaria. Next base: position 27,953,684 of record OX424560.1, read on the forward strand.
GGTTCAAGACCCGGATCCAAAAGTAATTCTTCATCAAAGACGAGGAAGCAGGGACAAGCAACGTCAGAGTGTGAGACCAACAAAGAAGATGAGTCCTGGACATGCAATGCCTGCAAGAGATCATTCAGCCAAACAGAGGACAAGCTAATGGAATGTCAGAGATGTGAAGACCATTACTGCATCAGATGTCTTGGAAAATCAGACCTTGAGTATGAAATCCTATCGAAATCGGACACAATGTGGTTCTGCATCATATGTAAAGAGAAGGTAGAGAAGAATATAGTAACAGACCGGGAAATAGAAGAGAGATGCCAGGAAATCATGAGTAAGTTCGAGCAGCGGATCAGCACACTAGAGGAAGATATGAAGGACAAATGCACAGAAAAGGAGGTGAGAGACATAGTGCAGGAAGAAATCAAGAACAGTAACCCATCGTCTACAAGTCAGGGCATGGCGGAACCCAAAATAGCGGATCAATCGGTCTCCACGGTACTATCAGAATTGAATGAGCGGAAGTCGAGAGAAAAGAATTTGATACTCTATGGGCTGGAGGAGAGCGACTCAACCAGCAAGGAGGAAAGAATAAACCACGACCTACATGTGGTGAAACAAGTAGCAGAAACCTGTGAGGTGGAACTACAAGACGACAGTATCACGAAGGCAATAAGACTCGGCAAATTCGACAAAGAACGCGAAGGAAAAGCAACAAGACCACTACTCATCACCTTTAAAGAACACCAACACAAAAGGGCGATCCTGAAGAACGCTCAAAAGTTGAGAAACGGCCCTGAGACACTGACCAACGTCCGATTGAACCACGACATGACCCAGACAGAGCGGGCTGAAGAGAAGGAGCTCCTAGCAAAGGCGAGAGAACAACAAAAAAATGACAACAGAGGTTTTTTGTACAAAGTGAGAGGCCCTCCAGGTTCACGGAAAATAGTTCGACTTCCACCTCTGGAAGTCGAAACAAACAAATGAGAGGAAAGAGAGAAAAAATGGATGTACAAAGTGTGAATAGGAGCACCGTTATGCACAAGTTGAACTGTTTTTATACAAATGCTGACCAGCTGAAAAACAAGCTGTCGGAGTTCCAGGCACGTGTTCAGGATTACGCACCATTGTTAATTGGAGTGACGGAGGTGAAACCAAAGAATAACAAGTACATGTACAATCCAGCGGAATTTTCCCTGGACCAAGTCGGGGACTATGATATGTTCCAAACAAATATTGACACTAACATTGGAAGGGGAATGATATTGTATGCAAACAAAAAGTTGGAAGCCAAGGAAGTGATTATGGAGTCGAAATACGAGGAAAGCATATTCATAAAAATCAAACTCAACGGAAATGATAACCTTTTAGTGGGGTTATACTACAGGTCGGGAAGTGGAACAAAGGAAAATAATGAAAATCTCACAAAACTGATGTCAGAGGCGGTAAAAAGCAACTTCAGTCACATACTGTTCATGGGGGACTTCAATTACCCGGACATCGAATGGGAAACATGGAACTGCAAGGGAGACAGTGCCGAATCGGATGAGTACAAGTTCCTAACTTGCCTCCAAGACCACTACCTATTCCAGAAGGCCACAGAACCCACAAGATGGAGGGGAGGAGACACACCCCACACTCTGGATCTACTGATAACAAATGAAGATAATATGATATCGAACATTGACTACCTGAGTCCCCTGGGGAAAAGCGACCACTGTGTACTGCAGTTCGACTACCACTGCTACACAGAAAGGAAGAGCAGTCAGACGAAAAGGCCACGGTATGACAAAGCCGACTACACATCCATCAAAAGGGAACTGGAAGATACAACATGGGAAGATCGGCTTGATGCAGACTCTGATGTCGATGACAACTGGGAAAAGATGTACGCCACCATAAAAGATATTGAATCTAGACATGTTCCAACTAGAGACACGAAAAACAACAAGAAGAAGGGTAACTTTCCCGTGGACGGGCAGACACTTGAGATGATCAAGCTGAAGAACTCCCTCTCGAAAAAAGCCGTCAAAACAAAAGATCCGAAGGTCCGAGCAAAGTACAACAAAGTCCGAAATAGAGTTAAGAAGATGACAACGAAGCTAAGAAAGAAATTCGAAGAAAATCTGGTACAGCAAGCCAAAACGAACCCAAAAGCCATCTGGAGATATATCAAGTCCAAGTCGAAAACCAAGACCAGCATTGGAGAACTCTACACAGACCAACTTGACCCAAAATCACCCAAGACGAATCTCGACAAAGACAAAGCCCAGATCCTGGCCGATTTCTTCCAGAGTGTATTTACTTGTGAACCAGACGGCCAGATCCCAATCCTGCCACCTATACAAGAATCAAACTCGATGGATGAAATCACAATCTCAACAGAAGAAATATCTAAGACGCTATCCAAGTTAAAAACAGATAAATCACCAGGTCCTGATAAGATTCACCCAAGATTTCTGAAAGAACTCGCAATAACCATCGCGAAACCGCTTCAAATCATGTACAACCAGTCAATCCAAACAGGCAGAGTACCACAAGACTGGAAAAAAGCCCAAATTAGCGCCATATACAAAAAAGGTGACAAATGTAAAGCAGGAAACTATCGGCCAGTGAGCCTAACATCCATTGTGTGCAAAAATCTGGAAACGATCGTCAGAGAAAAAATCATAAAATACATGAAAGACAATGATCTCTTCACAAACAAGCAATATGGTTTCATATCTGGTCGATCAACATCACTCCAACTGCTATCAGTATTGGACAAATGGACAGAGGCACTAGACAATGGCCATGAAATAGACTGCATTTACATGGATTACCAAAAAGCTTTTGACACTGTTCCACATAAGAGACTGATTGGAAAGCTTGAAGCCTATGGGATCGACAGGAAAATAATAGGGTGGATAGAGGACTTCCTGGCAGACAGGATACAACAGGTCAATGTAAATGGAGAAGTCTCAGAATGGGCAAAGGTGACATCAGGGATACCGCAAGGCTCGGTCCTAGGGCCGTTATTGTTTGTGATTTACATAAATGACCTACCTGACCTAGTCGAATCAGAAGCGTACCTGTTTGCAGACGATACAAAAATATTCAAGATCATAACAAGCAAAGACGATGCACAGGTACTGCAACAAGATCTCAACAAACTGGCTACATGGAGTGACACTTGGCTCTTGAAGTTCCATCCGGATAAGTGCAAACACATGCATCTAGGAAGAGCAGGGAAGGACACGAACCAAACCTATACCATACATGGCAAGGAACTACAAAAAGTGGAACAGGAAAAGGATATCGGTGTAATAATCGATTCAAACCTACGGTTCGACCAACACATAAGTGAAAAAGTCAACAAGGCAAATTCAATGTTTGCAATGTTGAGAAGAACATTCCAACACATGAAAGCAGAAACATTCCTCCCCCTGTACAAGACACTGGTCAGGACACACCTGGATTTCGCAAGCTCAGTCTGGTACCCATACAAGACGAAACACATCGACCAAATAGAAAATGTGCAACGCCGAGCAACGAGACAACTGCCGGGAATGAAGAACCTCTCATATCCCGAGAGACTACAAAAGCTGAAGTTACCATCTCTAAGCTACAGAAGAATTCGTGGAGACATGATAGAGACCTACAAGATAATGAATGGCGTATATGACAGGCAGGCGGCACCCGAAATCCAACTCAGATCGGAACTGAACACCAAAGCAGGAACCAGAGGTCACTCCAAAAAGATTTACTACCGGAGAGCAAACACAGCCTTGCGCAAAAACTCATTCACCAACAGAGTAATAAACACATGGAATCAACTACCTGAGAGTATAGTCACTGCACCTAGTACTAACAGCTTCAAGAACAGATTTGATAAGCACATGAGAAACCAGGATGTCGTCTACAATGACTTCAAAGCTCCACTTGTGAACATAGGATCACACACAGATGAAACCTGAAGCGATGACGACACGATGGAGTCCGGTATAGAGGAACCCTGAGGGACCTGAACTGGAAATCAACTCTAAGTAACTCTAAGTAAGTAAGTTGGTGGCGCGTATCCGTCATTCCTTGGAATGTGTTTCTGATGTAGCGTCTCATGGGGATTTGCGCTCGCCCCCACGACCTGTTGTGGGTGCTGGTGACTACGGCTCCTATAGTGCTAGGATTGGGGAGGGACTGAAGGTGCAGTTTGTAAAACAGGCCAAACCAGCACCTTTAGCTGATAAGCAGGGCTATCGGATTTTGAATTTAGAACAGCTGGGAGTACATGTTGTGAACATTACCGTTCACTGCATGAGATGCGAGGCGGCACATTCTTTGCTTGATTGTGGGGGGCTGCCTGTCAAATTTTTGGGAGAAGTGTCGCATCGGGGCCTCGCATCAATCCTGAGCGTCGTTTGCTTGGGTTGTCAAAAAGAATTCAAAATTCCGGGATCTTCCAAATTGGATATTGGTGGGCAAAATTTCTATGATATTAATCTTAGAGCAGTTTGGGGCCAGATGACAACTGGCGGAGGTCATGCCAGACTCAGTGAGGTTATGGGTACTCTAGGTGTTCCGGGTATGCGTGGGGGGATGTTTTGTAGCTTAGAGCAGGAGATTGGTTCATGGTGGCATGACACTCTAGAGCAGGAAATGAGGAGGGCTGCTGAGGAGGAGAAGAGGTTGGCGATAGAGCGGGGGGATTTTCATGAAGATGTTCCGGCTATAACTGTTGTTGCCGATGGTGGTTGGAGCAAGCGTAGTCACAAGCACACCTACAACGCCTTTGGTGGTGTGGCCATCATTGTTGGGGCTGAAACTGGTAAAATCTTGCACATTGGTGTACGAAACAAAATGTGCCAAATCTGTACTGTTGCTGATGGCATCCAGTGTAAGCCAAAACCACATAAGTGTTTTTGCAACTGGACAGCCAGCAGTCAGGCCATGGAGTCGGACATAATTTTGGAGGCGTTCTCCACCTGTGAGAGCAAGTATGGTGTTCGCTTCATGCGCCTGATTGCAGACGGTGACAGTTCAGTGATGGCTACACTTTTGGATCGTGGCCCCGCTTGGTGTCGTCATGTTAGGAAGCTTGAGTGTGCTAACCATGCCACTAAGTGCCTGCGTGGCAGCCTCGAGCGGCTTGTGCAGGATAATCCAGATTTCAAAGGTCGTGGTAAACTGACAAAGCAGCAGCGTATCCGTTTGGTTTCTGGAGTTAGATGTGCTATTCGAATGCGGTCTAAACTTCAGAACAAAACAGATGCTGCTAAGCTGTTAGCATGTGACATTCGGAACAGCATTTGGCATGTATTCGGAGTCCACACCAATTGCTCTGTGGACTTCTGTAGAGTACGCCAAGCTGATTCTGGTGTGGCATGCGATACGGCACCTTTGTCAGCTCCTCCTGTTCAGTCTGTTCCCACTGTCAAACAGTCCGTTATCCAGCCGACAACGTCCTCCTCACCTTCGGAATGTGATAATGCTGATGACGTGGCTGCTTCCGAGCTGCAGATGTGGCTCGAGGGCTCCACTGAGGCTGAGCAGGAAGAAGCTCGTGGGGATTGTCCTGATGGTCAATCAGATGTTGATGCCAGTTTGGTGGCAGGTGTCAAAATCTTGCTCGAACGTCTTGCTATCAAGGCGTCGAGCTTGATTGGCAATCAAACCACTAATCTGGCGGAGTCTTGGATGGCCATCCGGCGCAAGTTTGATGGTGGGAAACTGGTTAACCGGTGTCAGAGGGGCGCCTGGCATGCTTGTTGTTTTGGGGCTGGCCTACGTAAGAACCTAGGGCCTCAGTGGTCGCCTAAGATATGGGAGCAGGTGACCCATTCACCAGCTTCTGCTGCCTTCTGGGATCATGGGCGGAAAGTACTTCTGAAGCTGGCCCGTGCTGCACGCAGTGCGGGTCACCCTGAAGTTCGAGCCCGTGCCCAGAAGCGCACACGCCTTAGGCAGACCCAGGCATCTAGTGTTAAAGCCAAAAGGTCATATGGCCCCCAGAGTGTGCAGGTGGAACCTGACATTTCAAGTGCTGAGCTGGCTCAGCAGCAAACTGATTTCTATCAGCGGGAGGTTGTTGTCACAGATGTTCAACGTAAGACTATTTCGCAGAAGACCACTGGTCAAAGCAGTTGTGCTTTTTGGTTCCAGCAAAGGCGACTCCGCCTTTCTGCCTCCAATTTTGCCAAAATAGTCAAACGCCGAACAAGTACAGCAGCTGCACCGTTGGTAGACCAGTTGCTTTACAGCCGGTTCAATGGCACAAGGTTGACCAGGTTAGGACTGAGACAGGAAGAGTACGCGGCTTGTGAGTATCTCGCCCGGCAGTCAGGGGGAAAGGTGGTAAAACTGCAGACTGCTGGCCTAGCCGTTGTCAAGCAGTACCCTTTCCTTGCAGCTAGCACTGACCGACTGGTGGAAGAGAATGGGGAGCATGGTCTTCTTGAGATCAAGCATGTCTTGACTACAGGGTCTGCCCAAATGTTGACCGAGGCAGCCAAGACAAAAAAACAATTTTGTCTGGCTGTCAGTCCTGAAGGGGTCTGCCCAAATGTTGACCGAGGCAGCCAAGACAAAAAAACAATTTTGTCTGGCTGTCAGTCCTGAAGGGCAGCTCCAACTCAAGAAAGACCATGCTTTCTTCCATCAAGTACAGGGTCAGATGCAGGCGTATGACTGCAAGTGGTGCGATCTCATGATAAGGCGTATAAATCCCCATGACGTGTACATTGAGCGCATTCCAAGGGATGATAGCTTTTGGAACACTGTTATGTTACCCAAGTAATCCAAATTCTATTTCGGCTCTTATTTACCTGAGTTGGCAGTGCCTCGGAAAGGGAAATACCCAGGCATCAGGGAATCTGTAAGTACATGTATGATGTGTATCATGAATGCAACATGAATAACAAATATCACAAACCACATATTGCATGTATCAGTGCCAGATTAGCCTGATGTGTATAGCCAATACCTGTATACCTATGATTTATCTTTGTGATTCCTCCATTACAGGTGGAACCAATTCAGCAGATCCCTGAGGCCTGTGCTTCTGCCCATGCTACCAAAAGGTGAGGATTTATCATCATATAAAAAATAACACAAATGTCTTAAATAAACATTGTCTTTGTAGTGCTTTTCTAATGTTGAAATATGGATATTGAGTCTGTATAATGTTTGTATCGATAGGAAAGCCACTGCACCTGGGAGTCCTCCACCCAGATCTCGAGGCTCCAGACACAGGTTGCTGTCCACTCCCAGAAAAGATCCACCCGAAGGAAGGTTCCGAAGCTCGTCGGGAAGCACATCAAGTACCGCTGGATTCTCGACGAGCCGGGCCAGCAGAAGTGGTACACCGGTAAGCACTGAGCACTCGTATGTACACTGTGAATCTCAACTGACCTTCTCTTTTGACCTTTACACCCTATATTTTCGGAGTGAACAGCATTCTCCATTTCTCTATTCCATTTATATATATTTTTACAGGGAAAGTTCTCAAACTCCTTAAAGGAAGAGCGGGCACCACTTCTGCTGTTTATCGGGTGGAGTATGACGGGAGTGGATCCGAGTCCGAGATCTGTGATGTCACTCATCTTGTGGAGGACTTCCACGCTGGGGATGTTCAACTGATTTGAGTTTAATGTGAGTAGCATCCTTTGTGCTGAGTATATCCTCATAATAGTATGATGATATTAACTATAATCATGTTGACAAAAAATACAGTCTCCATGTTGTCATTTATCTTGGTTTTGTTGTGGGAAACACAACACCTGACAATGAGATTTCAGGTATTCTACTCTTACTTTATTTTACAGTTTGTCACCATTGCACCATACGAGGCCAGACATGCACAATGCACAGGAACATCCCCAGCACCATACTACATAACCTCAAACAAGGTATGTTTTCATGAAGGCTATTTTATTATGAATTTCCAATGTTTCAATTTCTCTTGTTGTTTTTGTCATATAAATATATCTATGCATGTAACATATATTTTTATGGCTTTTTTCAGACTTCTTCAGTTTCGTTTTTTTTTTTCAACTATTCTTCAACAATCGGTGAACATCTCCAACACAGCTCACTCCAACTGTTTTTCAACACTCAGTGAACATCTCCAAGACATCTCTGTCGAACTGGTCTCCAACACTCGGTGAACATCTCCAAGACATCTCTGTCGAACTGTTCTCCAACACTCAGTGAACATCTCAAAGACAGCACACTCGAACTGTTCTCGAACACTCGGTGAACATCTCCAAGACATCTGTCTCAAACTGTTCTCCAACACTCAGTGGGCGTCTCCAAGACAGCTTCCACGATATATTATGTGTAATAATAATATGAAATGTGTACATTCATCACAACCTGTACATGTATTTTATTTGTTAGGGGAGAGATAAGACGACTATGTATGCTGATTCGAAATATTACTTTTATAAATGCACATGCCTTATTCCAATGTGGTGGTTCGGGTGAATAATGGGAAATATTTCCCTTCCACATCATGGCTTCATTGTATAGAGACCTCACAATGTCAAATTGGTATTCCATTTCACTGCAGGTTATATTGATCCATGATCTGTGCTCACTTCAGCCAGGATATATATTGATTTGTGATATGTTAAATATAAAACCATAAAACATATAATCAACCCACCTGCAGTATGCACACTTTGCAGACTTCATATAAAATTCTTCGGTAATTTGGATATTATTAACCTTCAAATGCAACTAATTTACCTGTGTGTGTTACCATGGTTACACAATTTTAGAATTTATCTATTGTACATGTGTTTAGGGAAACTGACAATACCTCTCACCAGCTTGCTGTGATTTATTGTATGTAGAAGTTGATTTCACAGATAAATGTAACTTCCATGAAAATGTACACGTTATGATTTTCAACGCATAGTAATGTCATATCTTCAGTCGTTATTGATCATGATATGTTATTAAGTGATTTTGATGATTTCTATTTTATTTCCTTCCATATACAACTATTATGCTTTCAACCTTACATCACTGTTATTCTTATTATTGACTTTCTCATATATTGATGTTACGCATTATTATAATGATCTTCTTTTCATGAAGTGTTGACAAAATAAAATATTTACCTTTCACCTTGCCATGTTCATATTTCTTGTCTTCTTCAGAAAATTAGTTCTCCCTGAATGAGCCCCAATAATATAACAAGCAAAGGGTTAATTCCCAGCAGAAAAAGTAGTTCCAATCAAATTATAGTCGGCCATATTGATTTTTTATTTCAGTTCTTGGCCAAACAGTGCCACTTTTGGGCCCTTATGCACGGAGTATGAGGAAGTATGGACATATATTTATTGGCTGATGCACATAAAATGCACTGGGAATTTGTGGATTCCCCAGGTCAGTCTTTTAGCACTGTTTTTTTTTGGGCTTTTTTGTGGACATTCTGAAAGTGCCAATATATTCAATATATTCAATACATTAATTACATGAAGTACATTTGGATTTTCATCAATGGGTATTCATGAATTTTGTTGTGAGAGTGATATGAGGATTTTAAAATTTATTGAACCCTTTTTGAAGAGTTTCAAACATGACACAATCGCCAGTTGGAGCCTCTTCAGAAGAAGATGTTTCTGGCCGCAGATGTCAAAGGATTTCAAGGAGTATTTCGACAAGTGTCGGAGATGCATAGTGGCGAAAGGGAAGTCTGTGAAGTCAACACTCGGGTCACTCATTGCCAAACACCCACTGGAGGTCCTGGCAATAAACTTCACTTTGTTGGAACCAAGCAGCTCAGGGATCGAGAATGCACTAGTCCTGACAGATGCACTCACGAAATTCATCCAGGTGATACCAACAAGGGATCAAAAGCACGCACTGTTGCAAAAGCACTGGTGAATGAATGGTTCGTCCGTTTCGGCGTCCCCAGCCGAATCCACAGTGACCAGGGCAGAAATTTCCCAAATTTTAATTGTGAATTTGCCGTTTATTGTTATTACTCGCCTCTAAACTACTACATGCTCCTTTTCGATCCTTGGATCGTTCTGGATAGAAATTCGCGTACTGAAAGCAAGGCACGATCGTCTGCCTGCATGACTCGAGCGCTCCTTTTGCCGCCAAAACCGCCGCGCATATGCGTGCGCAGCTGCGCAGAAGCTTCACTTTTCTGTCCAAAAACGACAAAAGGAAGCCCCTAGCACACAACTGGCGGGGATGGATGGGAGGGCCTTTACTGTAGTAGTTTAGAGGTGAGTAATAACAATAAACGGCAAATTTACAATTAAAATTTGGGAAGTTTATTTTATACATCACCAATCTAAACTACTACATGCTCCTTAGCATCAAAGGATAGGCGGTGGAGCAGTAGTGCTAGAGAGCCATGAAAACAGACGATAGTCTTGATTTCAAGCGAATCGCTAAAATGCTACATTTTCGATATATCTTTAGTAATATAATAAAGATAGTCACCTAGCGGTGCGATCGCTTGCCTCTGAATTTCTTCACCCATCGGTGGAAAACGGAACTCTACTTGAGACCGTAACATAAAGAACTCAAACACAAACACAAACACAAAGTGTTGCTTATATACACGTGCACGTTAAAACCAAGACTTTTCTGTCCAGCTGGTTCAAACAATAGCCTGCGCTACGACCAGCGGACCCAGTCTAAATCTGGACGACTGGTCCTGACGTTCGGCAGCATTGGACAGATAGAACCCGATGAATGTCGTAGAATTAGTCCACATTCCGGCCCTCACGATATATTCCAACGGAATATTCGACCTGGCCGCCAAAGACATCGAGATGTGTCGGATTTGGTGGGACGATATTTTGTAAGTGACTTGATCGTCAGCACCTGACTCCGCATAGACAGTCCTCACTACAACCTTCACCCATCGGGATAGTATAGCTGTGGAGATATCCGTAGCCCTATTAGGCTGATAGGAAATAAATAATCGCTTGCGATCTTTCCTGATCGATCTGGTACGATCGATGTAGATTTTCAGTGCTCTTACCAGGCACAATAGAGCGTCCGGCTCATTCCGTCCTACGTAATCGCCCAGTGACGGAATTACGATAGGGGAGAACGCTTTCCCGCCCTCAACCGCAGCACGTGTTTTAGGCATAAAATCACGTACTGGGTATAAGGAAACGGACCCATCCGCGCCAAATGCCACTCGCGATACGTCGATCGCCGCGACATCTGAGCGTCTTCGACCACTTGCTAGCATGACTAACAAGAAAGTCCTAAGAGTTAACCTCTGCAAGGCAACTTCCTTGAGAGGCTCCCAAGGTTTAGTAAGACAATATAGCACAAAAGCCATGTCCCAATCCGGTAGAGTAGGAACTTCACGTGGCCTCTGCGTCCTAAAGGACGCCAACAGATCAGCAAGGATACGATTATTAGTTAAATCGATCCCCCTGGCACGGAATACAGGGCCCAGCATGGACCTGTATCCCTCGATCGTAGTAGGCTTCAAATTAAGCCTATCAAAGAGATAGCAGAGAAAGTCTAGCACTGCATTCAGAGGGGCAGAGAGCGGATCAATGCGCCTTCCGTTACACCAACGTACGAATACTCTCCATTTAGCCTCATACGTTTTAGAGGAGGATCTCCTATTCTTTCTCGCGAGATGGACGGACACCTGCTGAGAAAATCCTGCCTCCTGGAAGGATCGCTCGATAGCCTCCACACGTGTAATTTGAGCACGTGGACGGAATCGTGAAATATATCCCGCCCCGGTTGCTTCAGCAACCTGTCCTCGATCGGGAGAACCCGCGGTACATCGATCAGGAGGGACAGTAGCAGCGGGAACCACGCCTGCATCGGCCAGCATGGCGCCACCAACAGAATCTCGCACTGAGACCTGGCTACTTTGTGCAGCACTTCCGTTAGGAACCGGGTTCGCGGGTACGCATACCCGAACATCCCATCCCACGACTGGGACATCGCGTCCACAGCCAGTGACTCGCTCTCTGGTAGAGGTGAGAAGTAGACCAGGAGCTTGTGATTCCGAGAGGTTGCGAACAGGTCTATGTTCGGTGTCCCGAACGCCTGACAAATGCGATGAAACACCCCCGGATGTAAACTCCACTCCGTGCCTATGATCTTGTCCGGTCTCGACAGAGCGTCCGCTAGGACATTCCTGCGACCCGGTAGGTGCCTTGCCCTGATAAACAGACGGGACTTGAAAGCAAACCTGATCAGACACTCGGCCTCCAAACAAAGCTGACTCGACCGAGTTCCAGCCATTTCGTCCCTGGGGGACTCTGAGGCCCCCAGATCTCGAACGCACGTCTCACCGCTCGCAGCTCTAGGACATTGATGTGCAACGCCCTCTCGCTCGTGTTCCACACAGCAGAGAGTTCGTGCTCGTCCATATGAGCTCCCCAAGCCAATTTTGACGCATCTGTGAAGAAGGTCCGATCGGGCAGATACTCCGCCAGTGGCATCCCTCGGAAAAGATTCTGATGGTCCCGCCACCAATGCATTGCTTCCCGAGCACGATCGTCCACCGATACGACTTGGTCTAGTCGATCGGTGAGGATCCGCCATTGCAACGCCAGACACCATTGAATGGGTCTGAGGAAGCACCTGCCGAACGGCACCTGTTTCTCCATCGACGCCAACAGACCGATGATGGACAGAAACTGTCGAGCTGTGATCGACGACTGCGTCAGCGCGACATCCATCGCCGCTACTCGCTACTCCTCGATCTAGATCGTAATCTACCCCGACATACTCGAATCTCTGCATCGGGGACAGATGAGACTTCGCCCAATTGGGGATCCAGCCAAGGCTGGTCGCCAACCTGAGGACGAACCCGGATTGCTCTATAGCCTGAGACGGGGAGTCGGCTATGATTAACCAATCGTCGATGTAATGGTGGAATTGAATTCCAACCGATCGAAACCTGGCTGCCATCGCCCTTACGATACGGGTGAACACGTAAGGGGCGGTGGCTACTCCAAAAGGAAGTACCCTGAACTGATACACCGAGCCCTCGAAGGCGAACTTGAGGTATCGCCGATCGGCTGGGTGTATGGGCACATGTAAGTACGTCGATACTGACTGCCCACTTCCCCTTGGACAGAGCATTCTGAACGGAAAGCGCCGACTCCATCTTGAATCTGGGTATGATCAGGAATTTGTTGAGGTTTGACAGATCGAAAACGGGACGCCACCCGCCTGTCTTTTTCGGCACTAAGAAGATGAGAGAATAGATTCCTCTCTCGTCCTTGACCACCTCGATCGCACGTTTCTCTAGCAACTGCTGCACCTCATACTGCAGAAGCTGAAACTTTTCCCGATCGCCGGGCACAGGGAAGAACCACGCTTTGGGTCTGAATGGTGGTTTTCCAGCCTCCCATCTGAAGGTGAGACCGAACTTCACCCATGCCACGACTGAATTGTCTGACGACGCCAGATCGCTCCAGTTCTGGACGAACTGAGCCAGGCGCCCCCCGACTGGACCAGGTTGTGGAAGATCGAATTCCGACAGAACTGAACCTTCCACAGAGCCTACGCTTTCCTGCAACGAGTCACTTCTTAGCAGAAGATTTCCCTTAAAGCGTCCACCCCCTTTGCCTCCACGCTTGCCATCCCCCTGAGGAGGAGGAGGCTGCGCCCCCCAAAAGGGCGGCTGCGCAGAAGCGGGTGCATGTGGTGCCTGAGGTTGGGCAGGCTTCTGACCCTTGGGCTTCTTGCCTGTCCCAGACCCCGCCGACTTCCCAAGCAAAGCCTTGGCCATAGCCTCATCCCGGAGATGTTCCCGCACGACGGAAATATCCGATCGAGAGAGGATGGCGTAGGTATAGCCCAAGAAAAGCGGCCTCCCACGTAGCTCAGCGACGTCCGTAGCGGACACGTCAAGCAGACGGAGATCGGCATCACGCATGGTGAGATCCAATTGTGCGCCGCACCTGTCACGCTCAGCAGCATGCACAACTCCGGCCAAGACGCCGAGTGCTGCATGAATGTTGGCGCGACTCCCCTCCTCCAGATCTGCCTCGTCCACAAACTCCTGAACCAAAGTGGTCAGGTGATCTGTCAACGAGAGCTGCCCCATCAATTGATGAGACAGCGTCTGCCAGTGAGAAAGGCGAGCCTTTTTCCCATAAGCTGACCAGACCATACCCTGCTTCCGGGAGAGCAGGTGAAGGTTAGGGTCTTCGACCGGGATGGAAGTCTGACGTCCACCCTCGGACTCTATAGTCCGGTAGGTGTCGATCGACTCAGGTCGAACACGGCTAGTCGGGAATGTCGACTCCGCACGAGCCACATCCTTTTTAGCCGTAACTCCCTTGTTGATCTTGTCGAAAGACTTAACCAACGCGGGAGCCACAGGGAGCCGGATCGGCCGACGAACTGGCGCCGACGCGAACCTACCGGTTCCCCCTGAGGGCCCTGGAGCATCGATCGGCAAGTCCATACGCCTTGCCACCGACTCCAAGGCCCACCGGAAGTTAGAACCCCCAGCCTGATCGGAAGTCTCATCCTCCAAGGAGGACGACTCCTGATCAGCTTCCACTCGACCCCCTAGATCGTTGGACCTCACAGGTCCGATCGAAGACCTCGATGACCCCAAGGGTACATCAAAGGACGGGCGAGGGAATGCCTGCTCAGCGATCGCACCCGTCCGGCGACTTACATCCACGTACACAGGACTTGAGTGGTCCTGAGGAACGACCCCAGCACCACCCGCCCGATCGTGCCCTGATCGAGGACCAGGAGCACGATCGCCAAGTGAAGACTCCCGATCGCACGAACGATCGAGAGCCTCACCCTCAAACAAGGGGAACTCTTCCCCCTCGAACCTCGAGACCGAGGACCCGAACGAGCCATCCAAGATGCTCCACCGATCGAAGCCCAAAGCCTGATCATCGTCCACCGAGAGGTCGGACGAAGCCTGAGCCACATCGAAAATGGATGTGGTCTCAGCACCACGGCGCTTAGAGGAAGCACGCTTCCTCTTCTTGGAAGGCCCAGGGGAAGAGACAACGGACCCCTCCACCTCGATCGGCCCCGACTGAGGAACGACGAAGGTGGAGTGCGGTTCCTTGGCTGCTTTCGCCTTGGCAAGAACTGAAACCTTCTTCTTAGGTTTCGACTTCTTGCCAGCAGGGGGAGCAAGCTCTCCCTGCGACGAAGGGGCAGCCAAAGAACCGGCCGGGACTCCCTGTCCAAGCAGGGAAGAGAGACCCGGCAGGGGGGGACCCTGGAGAGACGACAGCGACTGTGCAAAAAAGGATTGCACAGCCGCGTTGATCATGTCCTGAGTTAGCCCCAGGGGCTGGCTAACACTGGACGCAATCTGAGCCGTCACAGGCGGAGTCTCCACCTCCATGGGCGACTGGCGGACTTGCGGAGCCAAAGCTTCCGCAAGCCTCAAAGCATCCTGACGAGCCAACGAGGCTTCAGAATACTTTGCAGTCGCCTGCACGAAGAAAGAGGGACGCCAGAAACGGCACAGATCACACCTCAAATCCTCCATAGATACCGGGCCATGGTCCAAACAGTCAAAACACAAACTGTGTTTCTCCCCTCGGAGGGTATTGACCAGACACTTCGGGCATGGACGTTCGTCCATGGCACCGGTACCCAGGGAGGATTGTGAAGTCATGATCACGAAAGGGAACTAACCACACACAGTAACAGGGCGGGCAAAATAAGCAAACCTGAGACTGCGCTGAGAACCCTAAGAGGACTACGAATATATAAACTACAGTATATGACAATAAATATACAGTAGAAAATTAACGTAGAACTACTGATAGATGTAAACAACAAGTACACTATCAAGTACGACGGATGGACGATAATAGGGTGAACTGGCTATACAAATCGCTGACGATCTAGCAAGTAACAAACTATCGACCAATACTTATCCAAATAGACACAAAATGATGTCTATGAACGTGGCAGGTGAAATTCCGTAAGAATATAACGCAAAAGCTAGTTTGCAGACTAAATTCTATGAATTCACCGGGAACCAAAATCCAAAGCTGCCAAGCAAAAATGGCGGTGGACAGAAAAGTGAAGCTTCTGCGCAGCTGCGTGCGCATATGCGCGGCGGTTTTGGCGGCAAAAGGAGCGCTCGAGTTATGCAGGCAGACGATCGTGCCTTGCTTTCAGTACGCGAATTTCTATCCAGAACGATCCAAAGGATCGACAAGGAGCATGTAGTAGTTTAGATTGGTGATGTATAAAATAAACTTTGAGAGTGCAGTGGTAAAAGAGCTATGTTCAACATACGGGATTGTCAAGAGTAGGACAACACCATATCATCCCGAGGGGAATGCCCAAGCTGTGCGATATATTCGGACATTGCATGATCGTCTGCGGACATTGGCGAAGGAGAAGAGGAAATGGCCCGAGTTCCTGCCAGAAAGATTGGTTCATAGCTATAATTGCACCCCACACTCCTCTACAAAGTACATACCTTATTTTCTGATGTACGGGCGAGACCCAAAGCTCCCAATAGATCAGGTTCTAGACTTGAGTTCAGACGAGGAGAACGGGAGTGGTGATGTGGATGAATAGGTCGCCAGTTATCAGCAGAGGCTGAGAGAGGCATATCAGATGGCAGCAAAGACCACAGAGAGACAGGCACTGTAATGCAAGTCTAGGCATGACAAGAACGCAGATGGGACAGACCTGCCGATAGGATGTCGTGTATTCGTCCGAAATTACCACATTAGAGGAAGGAACAAGGTGCAAGACCGATAGGAGGATGACCCGTACACAGTCATTGATAGACCAGACCCACAGGACAATGTTTACAGAGTCGCCCCTATGAAATGTGAAGGACACCTGAGAACACTGCACAGGAAATGCACCCCTGGATGCACAGGAACTTGTCCTAGCAGTGATACCTCAGAGAGAGTTGGATTTCCTAGATGGAGCAGTTGAGCCAAGAAATGAAAACAAACTGGTTCTGGAGGGCACCTCATCAGACTCGGAGCAAGAGGACTTTGAGATCGGTCTAATGCCAAGCCAGGCCGTGCCAAGAGGCATGCAAACAGACACACGGTAAGACACCACACCACACCAGCGTCCATGAGTAATTCGGGAATGGATCACACCAGTCAGGACTCATCAGATCAGGAAGGAGAGGAACAAGAAGAGCCAGTCACAGCTCAACAGCCTGTTCGGAGGTCAACACGACGCACAGCAGGGTAACATTCGAATCCGTTTCACCTTCCAAGGAAGGCCACAAACGTGCCACAGGTGGAGGCACTAGTAGATTCTGACATTCTGGAGACAATTGCGCACACACAAATGATGTTGGTGCAGATGTTAGCGAAATCAACTCTCAAGTGAAGTGTTGACTGAATGTTGTCGAGAACGACTACACTTTCAGGAGGGGTGAATGTGACCGGTGCCCTCAGGACGTGGGCACACACTGCCCCTGAAAGCTCGCTGACGAGTGAGGACCAGAGTTCCCGCTGGGGACATTGGGAGATGCTGCCACCTGGTGGATTCCTGTTGCACTACTATATACAGTATAATTTAGTTTTAGATCATTGTTGTTATGATTTTGTTACTTTTTATGCAAATTATTACTAGTTATGATGAAATAGTCGATACTTTCATTCAAGAGTTAGATTTTAGGATGTTTGATAGAAAAAGTTGCATTTCGAGGGCCGGAAGTAACGCGAGAGTTAGGAGGTTTCTGGATAACGTGTTTCTCAGATCCAAGTCAAAAGCTGGTTCTTTTGTGTCTTTAGAAGAAGAAGAAGAAATAAAGCTTAACGGCACTTTGGGCTCAAGAAGGTATTGAAACATAAAAATGTACATGTATGAAATGCATGAATAGTATCTCAAATCTGTATTTGTTCAAAACATCTGGTGCTAGTTTGTTGACATAAACTGCGGTGGTCGATAGGCTGAGTAGAGTGAGCGATATTTGGTGAATATTGCAGTGATCAGTAGTGACACATTTTACCACATGTAATTCGTTGTGTGTATTGATATCAGTAATTCATTGAATATATAATCAAATGCACACAGTATTGCTCAACAGTATTGCCAGGTAGACTGTTTGTAACTGGATCTGAGGTTCAGTATTATTTTGTTACTCACAAATGCTGCATTGATATTTGTTGTGTAGCGGTGCCCAGCCGCTGTTCTGGAGGAATCTCGTGTCGTGTGATTACCGTAACGTCAAATTAACCATTGACGAATGTTAACCGCGAGTAGGATGATAATGTGATGATAAATGTTTTCAATGTATAAAAGAAACCACCGAACAAGTAAATGCAGCAATAACTGTTAGAATATTGTGTACTACATGCATATACCATATTGAAATTATGTGCGTCGGGATTACATATATTTTTTAAGTCAGCACGAGCAGCTTCACAGACGAGGAATATAATGTATGGATTTCATAAATATATATAATGCTTCATAAGTATCATATTCGTTCAAAGCGTATAAATCAATTCGATACTTGCAGAAAAGCTATGTCTTTTTTACTTACTTTTTTCATGTCATATAACACTATTCAAACTTCATTGTCTTATTGAACCGATTAAGCAGGCTGTTGTGGCTGCAGCTGAATGTAAAATAATCAAGAGCGAAATGGCTCAAAACGAATAGTGACTTGATTTGTGACCAAAAAAAAATGTTTTTCGCCGACCCGTCAAAAAATCAAAATGGCCGCCACACGCAAACCGGCGATTCGAGGGCAACGAAACTTATACACATCATAGAGGTACATGAGGGGAATGTTTTAAAACAAAAATCTCAAAAACTAATCAGACAGTTTTTGAGAAAATGGCCACCAAAGTCCAAAATTGGCAATTTTTCGTCAAAAATGGCCGCCATATCGGCAAAAACGATTGAATAAAAAAAAAAAAAAAAGTCTTTAGATACTAGCCCAAGGTATGTTCTGACAGATCTATGGGGAAATTCATCATGTCAAAAAAAAGTTACAGACCAGGACGGACGCCTGACGACGGACGAAAAACCACGACAATGGCCCTGTGAGCGTATTTTCCGTGATTCGAGTCCTGGTCGGGTCAACCGGGATTTTCACTGAAATTTTCTCCATCTAGAACAAGATGGTTTGTGAGAAAAGCCGTTCACTTAGAACTGAGTTACTGGCATCTGAACTTGAATAATTATAGTCAGAAAGTCATCTCTTATCAGATATCCCACCATCTTTGACGAGTCCGCTGCCTCGTATAAAGGACGATGCTACATGTAGATCTAGCATACTGTGATGTTGAGTTATTATTATATAAAATTTGTTACCTTTCAGGTTATTATCAGGTCCCTCTATCAAATTTGCCACATTTTTTAACGTCTGCACACACGCATCGCATCACGGCTACAAATCACACCACAGGTGTCGTATTTGTCATGCAAGCTTCTCTGTGATACGGTAATCAGTTCTGTGTATTCATTTTCACGTTACTGTAAACATCGGTACACGTTACGGTAATCAACAATGTATTTTTAAAATGAATATTAAAACAACTCAGTGTGAGTAAATAAATATATGCTGTAATTGGTGGCAGAAGCGAAGTAGGTATGTGGGACACTGGTTGATTGTCTCTAAAAGTAAATATACCATCACAGAATAAATATCATTAAAATAACAAATAATAGTACATGTACCTAATAACGGCCCAAGTATCATACACTGCGCCTTAATACTACTCGTCCACTACTACATGAATGCATTTAATCCGTCTGTCGCCTTTTTAATCCTTATTGAATATAGAGGAAGGCGCAGTGTATGACATTTAATATCAAAGCAGTCATATATGGTTCATATGATTTGCAATCTAGAGCCCCATTCATATATTCATGGGCCGCTGGACTCCGTGATCAACCTTGGCGAGACCGTCAGAAGCTATGTCGCTGCCTCGAAAAACGATTGGAAACCTTGATGCATTACGATGAGCAAGAAACAGCTTGGAAATTGTGCTGCAAGTCTCAAAATGTTGTGGCTTGTTAGAACGAATGGACAACCTGCCGCACAAATGCTGTTCATTGTTATTGGTGCCCAGACGAGTTCTTTCGAACCGGGCCTTAATGCAAATGGGGCTTAAGGTGCAAAACTCTCAAGGACATATTCCGTTTAGTTCAGCTTGTTCACTAGTTGGCCTATGTAGCATACATAGAACACCCAAGGGAACGACATGTGTGAATAACCACTTGTGTTCCATTATTTCATACACTTCAGTTGTCCAGTCACATGCATATAGATGTTATGCTTCATCACCAATGACGATTATATTCAGTTCTTCCTTCGAAGGCCACCAACCCCCGAGATTCAGTCTCTCGCCTTTATTTTGCTTCCATGTGATCTTCTGTTTTCCTGCTTTCTTGCCCTCGACCACAAAGCTGTACTTTGTGAAGTTTTGTCCCCACTGCGTCTCCATGGTGAACGACACATGCCCATTCTTCACGATATTCTCCATATTGGTGATCTCGGGTGGGTGCTTTGTACATACGGTTGTTTCGTAGATGGTTCTTCTCTCCCCCAAGGCAATCGATGCAGGATTTCCGGGGGGTTTAGGCCTGATATGATCTGGGTCCAGAACGTCCACCTCAAATGTATCGTTGAACACAAACCTCCTCCAGCCTGGAACAGAGATTCGCCTCTCTTGTTGCCAGACGATTTTCTGCGTGCCTTCTCGTTTGCCTTCAGCCACTAATTTGCAGAATTTTCCGCCATCGTCGCGCCACTCAGTGGTCATTTTCACCGTGACGATATCATTCCTGACGATTTCGTCGATGTTGGAAACGACAGGTGTTAGGTCATTTTCACTGACGTACTTGGTTCCTACCTGGGCTGTGTGACCTACATTCACTGCACTATCCACTTCCACAGCTGTATGAGGCATGATTCTGTTCGTATTCGAGTTCTCCAGCACCCAACTGAACAGGAAACTTCGGCGTAGAATTTGTTTACTTTCGATATCGTTATCGCAGTATCGTAACCGACTAGGATCACTTACGTTACCAAATCAATATTGAAAGAGTGCCAGACAGTGACGACGAGAG
Organism: Terebella lapidaria; assembly: GCA_949152475.1. NCBI lineage: Eukaryota > Metazoa > Annelida > Polychaeta > Terebellida > Terebellidae > Terebella > Terebella lapidaria. The sequence continues at coordinate 27,974,672 of OX424560.1, forward strand.
TTGTGGTAGTCAGGACACTTTTTGTGATGACATGCACCCCCCCCCCCCCCATCAAAATGAAAAAATAAGTACAGGAGCGTGTAAATAAATAAACTACTGGAATATACTGAATCTCAAGCTCGACTAAGTGATAGAAATGTATGTATCAACTTATTGCGATTTGTCACATACAAGATTTTGATGATCCCATGATTCCACTGACGGGTGAGAATCGGTGAATTAATAGGTGAGCTCATCCCCAGTGATAGTGGGCGATGAACAGACAGAGGGAAGAATCTAGTTCCGGTGAAAGTTAATACAATATGAGTAACCAAGTGCGAAATTCTTTTCTAGGTTACCCGACCTTTGGTCCGATAATCTATTGGCGTGGGGTTGCGTCCGTCATCCGTCGTCGCCCGTCTACATTTCGTCGTCGTCGTCCGTCTACTACATCTTCAAAGTTTATGATCGAATCTTTCTGAAATTTTGCACAAAAATGCCTAAAAATATTCCAAAAAGGAGGTATTTTTTAGTTTTTTTATTTTCGCAATTATTTCAAAATGACGGCCATTTTTGACGAAAAACGGCCAGTTTTGGATTTTGATGGCCGTTTTCTCAAAATCTGTCCAGTAACTTTTTTCTTATTGATGCATAACACTCCTCATATATACCCCTATGATGTGTATACGTTTCGTTGCCCTTGAATCGCTCGAAGTGGGCCATTTTGGCCCAAACTTTCCCATGTTAAATTCTCCTATGCTTTATAATGGGACACATTATGCCTAGTATCTAACTTAATATTGAGATTAGAGACTAGGAATCAATTGTGAACATATAGGAAATAATATATGCTGAATATTCTCATAACCTTGAATTCGACCATTGACCTCGATTTCAAGGTCAAAACAACAAATGGCTAATATCTCGCTTATTTTCGACTTTACAGCTTAGGAATCCTATATGTTCACAAGCCTATATGTTCACAATTGATTAGGAATCAATTATTATCGACTTTACAGTTTACGAATCAATTGTGGACATATAAGAAATGATATATGTTGAATATTCTTGTGAGTTTGAATTTGACCAGTGACCTTATTTGTAATGAAAACGGGATATAATGGCTAAAATCTAAAATATAAATTGTCCGATAACCTGGCTTAGCCTTTGGGCTAATTTTGTCATTCCGATTTGCAACCAGCTCAATAGACTTAGTTTGCAAGTTTTTTCCCCCTAGCCTTATCGTCTGATCTTTAGTCGAGAAACGACTTTATTTTCACCAATCTCAAATATTGATTTTAGTCTTCTTCATCGCCCCGTGGCCACACACGCAACATTTAGTTCCGTTGATGTTATGTCCGTAATGGTAGCGTTCATGGCCAGTGTTTACATTGTGGCTCTGTGGTGGGGTTTTATAGCGTTCGATATAGGGTCTGTAAGTCTCGTGCCGTCACGGTGTGATTCTGGGGACCAACAAACATACACCTTTTGTATTGCCTGAATAATTTGAGTTCTAACTGGAGTTCTATTCATATTTAACAAAAGGTGTATGTTTGTTGGTCCCCAGAATCACACCGTGACGGCACGAGACTTACAGACTCTATTCTCGGCACACCAAACCTCTGAAAATAGTTTGGTGGTTTTTCGTATGCAAACGTACTGAGTTGACAGGTAACATATGTGTGTGAGGTGCGTGGGCGATGAGTGTATGAGCAAGTTGCTGGCTTTTAGATTCGAGAGCCTCTAGGATTATATAATAAGCCAGTTCGGAAATGTTTCTAGGTCAGGTCAAGTGGTATAAACAAAACGTTCGTACACACCATGCTCAAACGTGAGTGACGCGGTGAACTCGAAGTACTCAAAGAGTTTAGTATTGTACAGGGAAAATCGAGTAATGTGTCGGTGACAGTGACTCGACAATGGTAGTGTGACAGCATGGTTTGGCTATGTTTATACCGCTTGACCCCGACCCAATTCCACTGACCTGACCTGAAAACATTTCCGAACTCACGTATTGGTGAGGTCACGTCCGACCGTACACATGACTCGATCTCTGAAGGCAAACCATTTGTTCAGATCATGCATGTATAACAATAATACAAGAAGCCACACATGATACATCTCCCGATGCCCTCGAACTTTGCTCGATAAGTTACCTTATAAACACAAATATCAGTAAGCCCATGACATGTATATTCCGTTATACCTATTTTCCAATGTTGAGCAGACAGAACTTTCGAACGATAATTCTCTGTTCCGGTGATATATGAATAGCGCGAATTCATAATTCCCACACTTTTGATGCACTGCTCCACATTTCAGATCATGTCACAACTGACGTGAAGAGTCTTATGCTTAAAGAATGAAAAAAGACCTACAACAACAGATACGAAAACTGAAAGAAATTTTCGTGGCAGTGAACTACAGTGACTACGATGTCATCAATGATGACGACATGCAGGAAGACCTTCGCGAGGGCGTTGTTGATGCCAAGGACGAGGACTACCTCTTTCGTTTCCATCACATGAGTGAACATTTTGTATGCTACTTGAACTACATCGCTGTTCGTCTGGAATTTGTAATTTTTCATTTCCAATCAGGTTTCAATCATTTTATGGTCCAATACATTTTTGTCACAAACATTCGTACGTGGACGAATAAGGTCATCTACACATTCTTTCAAAGCTATCAATGTCCTAAACTATATTCATTCAATATAAGTGTGTGTAGTGATGGTGTTGGAGGCCCGGTTGTCCACATATCACTGCTCACACATTTGTCCTCAATACTACCCTTTTGAAGCAGATGCCTTCGACATCAGGCACTATTTTTTTGAAACTATATTTCATATTAAACATATGAAATTAACTCAACACCCTGCAACATATCTTAAGTTGGTGACTGGCCAAGTTCTTTTGTCTAGGGGTCAGGTCATGTTATTGTCACCCACTTGAGCTCAGAATTTTTGGATAGAAGATCCACAAACGGTAAGAAAAATTAGCCCAAGGGCTAAGAAAGGTTACCGGACAAAGTTTCTATATTTTAGATATTAGTCATTTTGTCCCCTGACTTTGAAAATGAGGCCAAAGGTCATATTAAAGGTCACGACAATATTCAGGATATATAACACTTCATGCCGACAAGTGATTCCTAAAATGTAAAGTCAATAATAAGTGAGAGATTAGCCATTATGTGCTCTCATCTTGAAAATGAGGTCAAAGGTCAAATTCAAGATTGTCAGAATATTCGGCGTATATCATTTCCTAAATATGCACAACTGATTCCTAAGCTGTAAAGTCGATGATAAGCGACTTTTGTGTTCTGACATTCAAAATGAGGTAAAAGGTCAAATTCAAGGTCGTCATAATTTTCGGCATATATCATTTCCTATATATCCACAATGGATTCCAAAGCTGTAAAGTCGATAATAAACGAGATTTTGACCATTTTATGTTCTGACCTTGGAAATTAGGTCAAAAGTCAAACTCAAGGTCATGAGAGATTCAGCGTATATCATTTCCTATATGTTCACAATTGATTACTAAGCTGTAAAGTCGATATTAAGCGAGATATTAGCCATTTTGTGCTCTGACCTTGAAAATGAGGTCAGAGGTCAAATTCAAGTTCATCACAATATTCGGTCTATATTATTTCCTGTATGTCCACAATTGATTCCTAAGCTCTAAAGTCGATAATGAGCGAGATTTTAGCCATTTTGTGCTCTGACCTTGAAAATGAGGTCAAAGGTCAAATTCAAGGTCATCAGAATATTCGGCATATGTCATTTCCTATATGTCCACAATTGATTCCTAAGCTGTAAAGTCACTAATAAGCGAGATATTAGCCATTTCCTGCTCTGACCCTGAAAGTGAGGTCAAAGGTCAAATTCAAGGTCATGACAATAATCAGCATATATCATTTCCTATGTGTCCGCAATTGATTCCTAGTCTCTAATCTCAATATTAAGTGAGATATTAGGCATAATGTGTCCCATTATAAAGCATAGGAGAATATAACATGGGAAAGTCCCATTTGGGACCCGTCAAGAAAATGAAAATGTCCGCCACATGCAGACCGGCGATTCAGGGGCAACGAAACTCATACACATCAAAGAGGTATGTGAGAGCAATCTTTTGAAATAAAAATCTCAAAACTGTCTGGACAGGTTTTGAGAAAATAGCCGCCGTAGTCAGAAATTGGCCGTTATTCGGCGATAATGGCCGCAATTTTGAGAAAAATGTGAAAATAAGAAAAAAATAAATAAATAACCCCCTCTTGAAATATTTTTAGGTATTTATGTGTAAAATTTCAGAAAGATTCGATCGTAAACTTTAAAGATAAAAATGTTGACGGACGACGCTGACGCCGACGGACGACGGACGCATCGCCATGCCAATAGGTTATCACACCATAGATCCGGTAACCTAAAAATCATCACGCATCCATGAAGTACTAGTAATCTGAGGTTTGCTATGACCGGAATAAAAAATTATATTTCAAAAAACGAAATAGGACTTGATATCTGACTATTTACCTTAGTCAGACTTAGAATTTTTTTGGAGTCCAGAATTGCATAAGGACATCATGTTTCATAAAGACAGATTATGTGCTACAGAAGGAGACAATGTTACATTTGGACAATGAAAAAAAACACAATGTTGCATTTGGACAGTGACAACAGGACAAAGTGTCCAGATGACTCTTGAATCGTGAGACATTAGGACACATCATTCTATCTTCCCATCTATCTATAATCTATGTTCCGACTGGGCCACATAGCAAGAGGAACACTTGGAGGACATAGCTCTATCTATTTATCACCCCGTCCATCCATCTAATCTATCTATTTATAATCTATGTTCCGACTGGGCCACATATCAAGTATGAGGAGAGGAGGAAAAAGAGTGGTGTATACACGATCAGTGCCTCTAAACTCAAATATGGACTTTGGAAACGTTGAGCTCATTCTCAACACCTACAAGCATATCAACAATTAGGATATTAACACATTCAAATACAATCCTGAAGATCAGTGCTTTAGCCTTTGGAATGTGATATCTGATGTGAAAGCGACATGTATTTGATAAAGATAAGTATAGTAATATAGATAAAGACTAGTAATATTTTATAACATGTCCTAACCAGGAATTGAAACAAGAATCAAGAAACTTCACAATGGAAAAGTGAGTATTTTTATATTCTGCAAAAAGAGCAAGATAAATTCGTGTATACTAATACCCTGGTCTCACATGCCGAATCCCAACAGTCTTCAGCTGAAGACCCCAGCCACTGATCCTGAGCCAGATCCATCCATGCATAATAATACTCTGGACTCTCATGCCGAATCCCAAAACAGTCCTCAGCCGGACTCTCATGCTGAATCTCAGAACAGTCTTTAGCCAAATATCCCAGCCACTGATCCTGAGCAAGATTCATCCGTGCATAATAATACCCTGGACTCTCATTCTGAATCCCAAAACAGTCCTCAACCGGACTCTCATACTGAATCCGAAAAGTCTTCAGCCGTTATCCCAGCCACTCATCTTGAGCAAGATTCATCTGTGCATAAAAACTCAATACCAGCTACAGATGACCAAACGGATGACTTACCAAAACCAACCCAAGACGACTCCAAGGACTACTGTTGAGAGCACAACAGTACGACTACGAGATCATCTGGAAAAAAAGGAGCTGATCAGCAGATTGCTGATATTCTGTCTCATGCATACCTGCCTGAGACAGGAGGTCACGAAGATATTGAGAATATCAACATGAGTGCATACTTACCTATGAGACCTGAACGTCTTAATCTGTTCCGCAAAGCTGTACAATAGGATGAAGTGATGTCTGCACTCAAGTCAGTGATTATGTCTGGCTGGCCGCTAGATAAGATGAACTTGCCAAGTGTTCTGCTTCCCTACTACACATTCTCGGATGAATTCTCGGTGCAAGATGGGATCATTTTCAGGGGAGAAAGGGTCGTGGTACCGAGACATGAATAAAGAGCTGCATGCTGTACATCTCGGTGTAAGTGGATGTCTGCGAAGAACTCGAGAATCTCTCTTCTGGCCTAGAATGACAAGTGAAATCAAGTCCTACATCTCCACATGTGAAACATGTAGCAAGTTCCAGGACAACAATCCACCTGAGACCCTGATGAGTCATGATCTACCAGAACGGTCCTGGGAGAAAATAGGAATTGACCTTCTCACTGTACAGGAGCATGACTATTTAATTAGTGTGGACTATTTCAGTAACTTCTGGGAAATAGATCGATTGGAAAACACTCTGTCGGTGACTATCATCCGGAAACTGAAAGCACACTTTGCCCGTTATGGCATACCCTCTGTGTTGGTGAGTGACAATGCTCCAAATCTGACATCATGTCGTTTCCAAAAGTTCAATCAAGAGTGGGACATTCATCATGTTACGAGCTCACCACACCACCCTAGATCCAATGGGATGGCTCAGTCTGCGATAAAGACTGCAAAACGAAAAATCGAGAAATGCCAGGACTCTGGTGAAGACCAATTTCAAGCAATTCTGGATCACTGTAACACGCCATCCCAGGGATAGGATGAAAGTCCAGCACAACGTCTACTGAAGAACTCGTACCTTACTTCCCATCACTTCCAAATTGCTGATACCAAAGTCGACCAACTATGGAGAGGATTTCCACAAGTGACGTAACAAACAGGTTACACAAGCCCAGTATCACGACAGGAATGCCAAGGATCTGTCTACACTAGAGGAAGGCGACAGAGTCAGAATGTAACCGTACTCCATCAGAAGAAGCAGAAGGAATAAAGCTTAACGGCACTTTGGGCTCAAGAAGGCCATTTCAGTGCCAAACAAGGATATAAAAGTAGTATCAAGTATGATAAAACCGCAAGTTCTACAATTAAAAATTTCTAGTGAACGGTAGAAGCTTACAAAGTTAATGGTGAAAGAATTGATGACTAGATCTAGACTCAAACGAGTTGACTAGAGTTGTACGTCTAAATATAGAAATATACCCCAATTTCCATCAGTGGAAACCAAGTGTGGAAACGTGGAACTGCATCCAAACGTCTGGATGACCTGACATATGAAGTGTATGATGACCACGGTACGGTTTATCGCAGAAACCGTGTGCATTTGAAGCCAGTGAATGAGCCTACACAAGTGTCGACTCGGACACTCCTGGGAAACAAACAGCAACTCAGGAAGTTCCAACTCCAAGTGTACCGCCATCTCCACTGCAGGAGACCAGTAAAGAGTCTCTGGATGGACCAGACAAGTCTACAGCAAAGAGCATCCTGAAGTCTCCAGACAAGCCCACCAATCAACAAGACCCTCCGATCACGGGAAGACAGCGACGAACTGTAAAGTTCCCTCAACTGAAGTTCAAGGACTTTGTTACGAAGTAAACGGTGTCTAGTATGGTACGATTCTGAACATTGACGATTGACATTTCGAAAAATTTATATGACTAGTGCATGCATAGACTATACTTGTATCATTACAAAGCAGTTGTTTTGTTCGTTTGCTCCAGAGATCTATGTTTAGATAAGTGTAGTTGGTGTTTTTCTCCTGAAAAAGGGGATGTTGTAATATTTTTGTTTTGATACGTACTGTAACCCATACAAATGAATAAGTTCAGTACACCGGGTGAATAAACACAGTTTTTTTAACAATCGCCACAGCCGCACCTGACTGGAAAGCATCGCCACAGCCACTCCGATTGGAACTTCTCAAGCATCGCCACAGTCGCACCCGACTGGACCTTCTCAAGCATCGCCACAGCCGCACCCGACAGTAACTTCACAAGCATCGTCACAGCCGCACCCAACTGGAATTTCTCAAGCATCGCCACAGCCGCAGTCGACTGAACCTTCTCGAGCATTGCCACAGCCGCACCCGACAGTAACTTCACAAGCATCGTCACAGCCGCACCCGACTGGAACTTCTCAAGCATCACCACAGCCATTGTCGACTGTACCTTCTCAAACATCGTCACAGCCGCACCCGATTGGAACTTCTCAAGCATCACCACAGCTGTACCCGACTGGAACTTCTCAAGCATCACCACAGCCATTGTCGACTGTACCTTCTCAAACATCGTCACAGCCGCACCCGCCTGAAACTCTTCATGCATCGCCACAGCCACACCCGACTGGACCTTCTCAAACATCGTCACAGCCGCACCCAACTGTAAATTCTCAAGCATCGCCACAGCCGCACCCGACTGGAACTTCTCAAGCTGCAGAAATTATTTACTGCTCTATATTGCCATCTCGAATGCCTAAAGGACTGTGTGCCTTACAAATGTCACTCTGGTGGAGTTCAAACATGGGTCCAAGAAACAGAAAGGAGTTCACTTCATTGTAGTTGTGGAGGATCACAAAGCATCAAGCACATTCGGTAGTGCCGAGTTAGTGTTTGAGAAAGAACTATATCATCTTGTTGATCGGTATGTGAAATTCATCCGGCCAATCTGTGAGGTACAAGAACTGTTTGTGACATGGCAGAATAAATGACTGCGGCCAGTGTTGTACACGCACTGACTACGCAACTGGCACATGCTGGAGTTGAGAAAAAAAAGTAAGATATTCAATAATACTGAAGTTACAATATCCCTTTTAAATATTTATTGGAATACATATTAACATTGTCAATGTTGTATATGTGGAATATTTTCAGACTGAATTTCCAGCAAATTCGCCATCTAGCCTCATCTCTTGTGACCGGCCTGCTAGATCCAACAGACCGCAAAAGACCTAAAGGAAGCACACTTTGGTGAAGAGACATCGGCCCTTCCATTCAGAGATTTGTCATGTTTATGATTTAATTTCTGTTTTTATTTGCGAAGGCCGTCATATACTATGGAATTATCATCGCGCGCCGCATCCACATAGACAATTTCTTGTGGATGCTCTACTGGCTGAATCTAAACCGATTTTGATCATTTTTTGCAGGGACATCATACAAATATTGGATGTTGAGGGAGTCCGAAATACAGTTTACGGGATGAAGAAATGTCATATTGGCCGAGGCGTCAGCATATTGGCATCGGATGTGGTGATTCTGGTAATCACCTTATGCACTTCAAGAAAGTCAGCTGTCTCTCCAAGTAGCATGAGCTCCATGATTGTCCCTGTATATGTGTCCAGAAAAACAGATCCGAACATTGAACTTTTGACCTATGCACTACTGGACTCTCAGAGTGATACTACCTTCATCACTGAAGAGCTGGGAAACGAGATTACTACTTCTGGCAGTCCGGTTACACTGAGGCTCAGTACGCTCAGCGGAACAACAACAGTGAAAGCGACAAAACACAGTGACTTGCGAATCCGCGGACTCGATTCAACAGAAATAGTCAATCTACCACCATCGTTCACAACACCGGAACTGGCAACAAGTAAGAAGTATATACCCACCAAGGAAATGACACGCCACTGGCAACATCTGAGAAAACTAGAAATCCCTCCACTGATGGAGTGCGACGTGGGCCTGCTGATCGGTTTCAACTGCCCAAAAGCTCTGGCACCTATCGATGTCAGCAGAGGAAATCATGATCAACCATTTGGAATAAAAACAGTACTAGGCTGGAGCATCGTTGGACCTACATCATCCTTGGAAGAAACTGAACATGCTACTCACAGAATAGTAACAAAAAAAATCCCAGAGGAACTGCGAGTATGTCACAGGAAGATCTCCAGTTCCTCAGCATCATGGAGAAAGGAGCACACCAGAACAGAGATGGATTTTATCAGATGCCACTACCATTCAGAGACGGCCCACCTGACCTACCCGACAATACGGCCATGGCAAAGAAAAGACTAGACCATTTGAAGAAGAAATTCTTGAGAGACTCCACCCACCGCATTGACTACCAGAAATTCATGGACAAGATGATAGCAGAAGGCGACGCCGAACCAGTATCCCCAAGGACACCAGCTACGTGGATCACCCCACATCACAGTGTGTATCACAAGAAGAAAGAAAAGCTGCGAGTCGTCTTTGATTGTGCAGCTAGGTACGGAGGCACAAGTCTCAATGATCACCTACTCGCAGGTCCAGACATGATGAATACACTACTAGGATGCCTGCTAAGATTTCGCCAAGGTCCCATAGCTGTTGCTGCTGATATTGAAAAAATGTTCCATAGATTCGAGGTGAATCCCAAAGATCGCAAATATCTACAATTTCTCAGGTGGGACACCAGAGACCTGACCGAAGAGCCTAAACTCTTCCAGATGACCGTTCACCTCTTCGGAGCTACAAGTTCTCCTGGGTGTGCAAACTTTGCCCTGCAAAAACTGGTCTCAGATCACAAGAAAGATTTTATCAATGATGTATGCAGATCTATTCGAGACAACTTCTATGTTGACGATGGCTTATTCAGCTGTTTCCACATCGATCAAGCTATCCAGCTGATCAAGGATGCTCGCACCCTCTGTCAGAAAGCAAATATCAGACTCCATAAGTTCATCAGTAATGACAAAAACGTCATGGAATCCATCCCAGAATCAGAGAGAGCCGATGATGTCTCCTCTATGGAAATGCCAGCCGACACCATCGATAGAATTCTGGGAATCCAGTGGAATATTCACAGCGATCAGTTCGAGTTTCATCTCACACTTGCAGAGGAGCCCCTGACCCGAAAAGGAGTTCTCTCGACCGTAGCATCCATCTATGATCCGCTGGGGTGTTTGGCTCCCTTCGTCCTGATCGGGAAACAAATCCTCCAGGAGATGTGTCGCATGAAGTGTGACTGGGATGATCCTCTATCAAAAGAACTCCGACCACTATGGGAGAAGTGGATTCTGGAACTACAAAAACTCAAGAATATCAAAATAGCGAGATGCTATATTCCCGAGGATTTTGGAGACGTCACAAGGGCGGAAATGCACCACTTCTAAGATGCGAGTAATAGTGGCTACGGGCAGTTTTCCTACATCCGTATCCAGAACAACCGCAACATGGTCAACTGCTCCCTTATCCTCGCCAAAGCTCGAGTGGCCCCTCTAAAACCTACAACAATCCCACGGCTAGAGCTAGCAGCCGCACTGGTGTCAGTAAAGATGGCCAACATCCTGAGAGAAGAACTACCATGTGAAATAGCAGCTGAATACTTCTGGACAGACTCAAATATAGTATTGGGATATCTGAACAACGAATCCAGAAGTTTCCATGTCTTTGTTGCGAATCAGGTCAGACAGATCAAAGACTCATCCAGTGAGAAACAGTGGCACTACATCAAGAGTGCAGACAATCCAGCTGATCATGCCTCAAGAGGGCTATATCCAGAAGAACTGAAAAACTCCAACGGGTTCCAAGGTCCTGACTTCCTCTGGCACCTGCAACTACCGGAAGACACCATCGAGTTTGAGACATATCCTGAAGATCCGGAACTGAAAAAGGCAACAGTAAAGGCTACAACAACCAAGGCCACGAGTGATAGCCTACTGCGAAGACTAGAAGAATTCTCCGACTGGGAGCAGGTGGTGAGAGCAATACTGAAGCTCCTACAAGTTATGAAACAAAGGAAAAATTCTGAAAAGAAGTTTGGCCGACAACAAGCAGAGATCACTATCCTGAAGATGCAGCAAGAAGAGTCATTCGGCGATGAATTGATAGTGTTGAAACAAATCAAGACCTTGCCAAAGGGAAACCGTCTCGAGAAACTTGATCCTTACATCGACGAAGAGGGCTTGCTTCGAGTAGGTGGTAGACTCCGAAGAGCCGGCTTACCCTCCAAAGAGAAACATCCTGTAAACCTGCCTCAATCCGGACATCTGATCAAGCTTCTGATCAAGTACTGCCACCAGGAGGTCGCTCATCAAGGCAGAGGCTTCCCCATGAATGAAATACGACAACGTGGATTCGCATCGATATGAGCCCACCATTCACTCATTGTGGAATCGATTGCTTTGGACCATTCGTAGTGAAAGAAGTACGGAAAGAAATCAAACGATATGGGTTGATTGTGACCTGTATGGCTTTTAGAGCTATCCACATTGAAACTTTAGATGACATGTCCACTGACGCATTCATCAACGCTCTGAGGTGTGTGTCAGCACTCCGAGGGCCAATTCGTACACTTCGATGTGATCAAGGTTCTAATTTTGTCGGAGCTAGAAACGAACTGCAAGAAGCACTGAAGCAAATCCAAGATGACAAACTGCGCCTGTACCTAGCAAGGAACCAGTGTGACTTCATCATGAATTCACCCCAATCAAGTCACATGGGAGGAGTATGGGAACGACACATCCGCACAATCAGAACTATCCTTTCAACAATGCTATACCAGCATGCCAGTCGAATCGATACCTCAACACTGAGAACCTTCTTCTACGAGACAATGGCTATCATCAACAGCAGACCACTCACCGTTCAAAACATAAGTGACCCACATGGGCCCGAACCGTTGACGCCCAACCATCTCTTGACTATGAAAACGAAGGTGATGGTTCCACCTCCAGGGAAATTCGTCCAGGAAGATGTTTATGCCAGAAGAAGATGGCGGCAAGTGCAGCGCTTAGCTGACGAATTCTGGAACCGCTGGAAAAGGGAATACCTACTGACCCAACAGAGTCGACAGAAATGGCGCAAGGTGCACAGAAACTTGACTGTCGATGACATAGTGCTTGTCAAAGACGACGAGCTGTTCCATGGGGACTGGAAATTCTCCAGAGTCCTCAAGGCGATCCCTGACAAAGACGGACTCGTGAGACGTGTGGAAGTACTCATCGGTGATCGGAACCTCTCTAGGAATGGCCAACGTTTGACTAAATCCACTGTTCTAGAGCGTCCTATCCATAAACTAGTATTGCTTCTAGAGAGCGAGTAATCTGTATGATGTATATTGATGATGCTCGATCAAAAATTGAGCTGATGTGACTAATGCTTAGATTGTGTACTGATTTCGTGACCTTGTTTCTTCGTAATGTGTTTCATCTTGCCTGTAAAATCAAAAAGATTTTGGAAGGGAGTGTTTCTGCAGTTCGCATTGTATATATTCGCCCCACTGATATCGTTTGTTGACATGGGCGATAATCGAGTATCGACAACTCCGTGTCGATCAGATATTTGTATGTACGTTACTTACTTGTATGTTATCACTTAATCTTACCGTAAGGTTCATGATATTTGGTTATTTTGGCATGTCATCCTTCTCTCTGTGTATGAGCATCCTAAGCATCATAAAATCATCCAAGATTTATCATGACCGTGGAATTTCCCTTAACGGAAATTATGGAAGCGTCTCCGATCCAGAAAATAGTCCGAAACTTGTCTAAGGCTTTACCTTGTATTGTCCACATGTTGTTGGTTTTCACATAAAACTAAATAATTACAAGATTTTGGAAGCTCATGTGAGTTTTACTTTTAGCTTTAACTCTATGGCTGATGTTTGTGTATGAATCGTACTGTTATGAGGCTATTTGCGAACTACTTTCTCCTCGTGGTCATGGCACGAGATCTGAACTCTACCGTGTAATGTGCTCCATTTGTTGCTCCATTGTTTGACGAGATATTGTGACTACTATTGCTTAAATCCATCATTTAGAAGGTGTTTATCATCCTCCAGTATTGTCATAGATTACTTTTATGCGACTTTTTACCATGTAGATCAGTATTATTTACGTAACTTTCCGACGAGTTGGTCCCCTCTCGACACCCCATATCTGTGTCTGTGTGCTAGTGCTCGTATATCATAATGTGCCCATCATAACGTTGTCACAGAGTACTATCAGTTTAATGCCATTGCTGTGATTTAATTATTTACCACAAGACTGAGTGTATTCAATTTCTTGTTATTAGTGACCTACACCCAAAACCCAGGACGCCGACTTAGATGTGTTGCGATTCAGCCGAACGAGTAAGCCCAAACATCTGTTTACTTTCTTTATTTATATATGTGTTAACGTACCTGTATTACCTGAAATACTTACCTTTGTTAGTACTTTAACTAGAATATCGTTCATGTATGTCATACTGTAAGGTAACTTTGAGATCTATTGTTATCGTTTCAGTTGACGGTTTGCAATAAACCCGTATTCACAACTTCTAGAGTCGCTCTTATCCTGAACTCAATCGCACGCATCTACAGTACCATAGAAGTACCTCATCACAAGATAAGTTAACATTAATTTTGCTAGTTAAGAGTATTATTGACCACAATAAAAATAGTTGAGAAATTGTTGGACTCAACAGCGAAAGCTTCTTTGTGGCTGTCATAATGTTATGTCACTGAATGAATTAACATTCATTGTGATCCGCATTTATGTTTTGGGTGACAGGGATGATGGGGCCTAGGGGGGATACACCCGTGCGATCGTCAGTGACCGGAAAGCATCTAGTTATGATTATATTTCTTTCTGAACAGAGATTGCAGGCTATGCTTTGCGAAATGTTCGTGTACAGACAGAACAGGCGAGCTGTGCTCCAGATCAGGTACTGCTTGGTATGCATATATATTATAATGGGTGTTTTAAGAGATGGAATGGGTATAATGGGTATTTTATGAGATGGAAACAACCTATTGAATTTATGTCTATGACCCTGAATTTGACCTGAGACTTTGACTGCTCGAACTCGAATTAATATCTACTAAATGTGTAGATTGTTGTCAGGAGAAAAAAATTGGCGATGGACATACAGGAAGTCAAATGTGGTACACATTGTTGTGACATTGAACATACTACATGACCTGAGTTCTCATAATCTTTGATTTCACTTCATGATGATTATGGTAATCATTTATTAGTTATTCGTCTAGGAAACGGCATACTCAATGAAAAGCTGTTAAACTGCAGCACATTTACTCCAATGATTCTTGAATGAATGATCAGATCAATGGACCAATTCATAGACTTTCCCGCCATCTCATGCATATTCGGACTTTTCCGTAATTCAAGCGGACCACTGAATCGCTGGTCTCACATACGGGTATCTGCTGCCGACTACTGATATAACCATTTGCGAAACGAAATGGCGGGAAACCACAAAATGTGCGTTGTCCTCAACTGTGAATCACATACACTGCCTTGTCGACGTATTTCAGCAAGAAACAATGGAATATGGTTTACATTTTACACCATACATGATCGCGTACACGTGTTACTCCAAATTCACGTTTATATGCGGGGTCCATTTTCATGAACAGCTGATGAAGGTTCCAAGGATAGAAAACTGGGAGGGACCAGTTAGTTTTTCTAACTATTTTTATTGTGGTGTATAGAGGTATTTTGCTAGGTACACATTATACTGATTCGGGATACGGGTTGTAATGCAGAACAAATAATCTACATATAATAGGTCTGCTGTATGAAAACACTGATTATTTCATTCTGTTTAGATAGTGTAATTGACTCCTTCCAGTCAGGTACAATTTCATAGCGGCGGTATTTTTTCCAGTCCCCGATCCACATGTAACCTCCCCGCCCCCTCAAAAATGAAATAAATCCCCAATTCTAGGAAAATCGCACACAGATGGGTTGGGGACCACCTGAGCAAGGACAACATTCATGTAAAATTGTATTTCGTGAGATTAACCCCTTCTCTAATATTCCGGATAGAAATATTACATTCTCTACTATCATTGATCGCTAGCCTGTAATACTGCCATCCGTAAATATGGTACATTTGTCATATTTAATGGGATTACCGGGGTATCATAAATACGGGTAATGTTCTGTTATTATCACACTGCATCTACCATGAAATTTCAGACAACTTAGGCCTATTGATATGTTCCCTTATTCAGGTTATTATATTTCAATTCGAGATAAGATATAGCTAGGCGTACGTGTTTATGAAGGTCATTGGACTCGTGTTGGTGAACCAATTTAGTTATTCATTCCAGTGTAGTATATAAACCTATCCATCATTTGCAGCCATCTTCTACGAGGTAGGCCTATGACAATATGTACGTTATTGACAATATTAAGATCATTGCTATAGTAGAATAATAATGTTATGTGAAAATGTTCATCACTAATTTTCAATGACGAATTTGTCTGTCCGATGTGGTGGCCCCATGCTAAACTGAAACAATACAGTAACCGATCCCTCCACATTCAACATCAACAAACACTGGTGGTTTTGAGATGGGTTCCTGTGCCCGGGGTGGTTTTACGGAAATATCAGTGTATCATGCATTTAACGGTCCGAAGATTAAGTTTCACGCCCCAATACTAATATATTAGCTGGAGTATGAACGTTCGTGCAATAACTTGTATTAATTTCTTCAAACAACGCAATACAACCGCAGTTTGCCAAGTTGTTTATCGCCGTTAGTGAGACCAATCTCTGATTGGTCGGGCGTTCGGCAAATTTGGCGGGAATTTCTGTGAACTAGTCCATTGTTATATTTTCAAGGATGATCCTGAAAGGGCAGATGGAAAATGGTCCAACCCTTTCACTCTCTCAAAGAAAAGAAACCATTCAGGTCAGTTTGGTAATCACATAAACTGATTTTGTTTTGATATTTCGTATCAAATTTCTACATATTTGTGTGGTCAATGATTGAACTCTTGTATTTGCAGTATGATGATGTGTTATCCGATGAAGCCTTCGATGTGGTAGGTACGGACAACTTTTATTCCAGATTTGTCCAAAAACTCAATTCATGTAGTTGGTCATTTATCAAGTGTCATGATTCTTGAATGAATGCTTGGATCAATTCTTCAATAATCAGCAAAGACAATAATTGGTGTAAAGATGCTACCCATGTGATCATGAGTGTTTGTTCATGTTTTTTTTATGTTACCGAACCTGTGATGAATGTTGTTGTTTGGGATACTGCCTTTTAAAAAATCATTTTAATGATAGTAATTTTTATTACTGCTTTGTTGTTTCCGGTATTTGCACCCATGTATTTTGATGGGGGTCAAAGGATCTTCGATATTTTTGGGACATGTAAATTGTTCATTCTACACGCTGATAGTGATCACTGCACAAGAATGTTAACCAATGTATTTGTTTCCAGTATTTGTCGAGTTTGGCATTTTAAATACAGCTTTCCAATGTTTCGGTCAAAATATAGGTTCTGGTTGTTCATTTTGTGTCAAGATATTACTGGTAATTGTTCCTAAAAATTGTGAATTTCATTAGCTCAAAGAAACGCATGCATGGCTTGGCGACATCAACATGAATAATAACCAATAAAACGAAATTTCATGAAAACTTTATTAATGAATATTGTGTTTTGTAAATATATATTGTTAACAAAATCAAGATTATCAAATAGCACACACCTAATATCCCGCATAATACTCAATCTAATGCATTATTGAATGATTTGGTGTCTAGCAACAACATTTCAAGTTAGAACGTACACCACATGGTAGAACGCAGCACTGTGGCTACACAAAGTAAAAATCATCACGCATCAATGAAGTACTAGTAATCTGAGGTTCGCTATGACCGGAATTATAAACTAAATCCTTAAGTCAGACGAAATAGGACACGATATCTGACTATCTACCTGTCCGACTTAGAAATTTTTGTGAGTCCAAGAAGGACATCGTGTGATAAGGACAGACTATGTGCAACAAAAAGGACACAATGTTACATTTGGACAATGACAAAAGACACAAGGTTGCATTTGGACAGTGACAAAGGACACCCCGAGTGACACATCGCTCTATCTTCCCATCTATCTATATTCCAAATATGCCACATAACAAGGGGAAAACCTTGGGGACATAGATTTATCTCCCCATCTCCCCGTCTATCTATCCAATCTATCTATCTATAATCTATGTTCCGATTGGGACACATATCAAGTATGAGGGGAGGAGGAAAAAGAGGAACTTTGGTGTATACACGACCAGTGCCTCTAAAAATATGGATTTTGTGGAGATGTTGAGCTGATTCTCAACATCTACAAGCATATCAGCAATGAGGACAATAACACATTCAAATACTACCCTGAAGATCAATGCAATTTTAGCCTGTGAAATGTGAAATTTGATGTGAAAGCGACATGTATTAGATGAAGAAAAGTATAGTAATACAGAAAAGGACTAGTAATATTTTATAACATGTCCTAACTAAGAATTGAAACAAGAATGAAAAATTTCACAATGGAAAAGCTCTTCCATGAGTATTTTTATATTGTGCAAAATGAGCAAGATAAATCGGCCCAAGTATCATACACTGCGCTTTGATACTACTCACCCACTAAATGAATGTGATTTAATCGTTATGTCACCATTTTGATCCTTATTGAATATAGAGGAATGCGCAGGATATGGTACGTGGGCCGATAAATATGTGCCTAATTATACCCTGGACTCTCATGCTGAATCCCAAAACAGACCTCAGCTGGACTCTCATGCTGAATCCCAAAATAGTCTTCATCCGATTATCCCAGCCACTAATCTTGAGCAAGATCAAGCCGTGCATAATTACTCAATACCAGCTACAGATGACAGCAAACGGATGACTTACCAAAGCCAATCCCAGTAAAACTACATCTTTTTTTATGTTCCAGGCGCGATCCACTCTCAAACATCTACTCATGCACAATCACAGATAAGGGCAAGTCGTTTCCTTCCGCTGAACACGTGTATCAGCACACCAAATTAGTGCAGCACCGCAAACACTTAGCAAAACTAGGTGTTTAAAATGTACATTTTGTTTTGTAACCAACGGCTTTCATTGAATGCACGCATGCGCAATGAGGTCAATGTGGACCTGCCCATCAGCGAGGCCATGCGAATGACACCCTTTGAATCAGGGCACAATAGAAGCTGATTTCTTTGATGTAGTCCCATAGAGGGAAGCTCTTCACAGCTTCGGGAACAGATCGCGACCATGGCTTTCTGCGGCCTTGAAAATCTGACGTTCAAGTGGAGAGACGTGTGTCGTCAACCAAACGTACACGACTGTGGTGTGTATGCCATTGCTGCTGCCACAGCTTTGTGCTATGGTATAGATCCCAGCACCAGTGACTGGATCTCGACCGCGATGAGGACCCATCTGATCACATGTTTCCAAATGGGCGAAATGGCCCACTTCCCTACGTATGGCAAGCCACGGGACTCTGGTCTCGATATAACTGAACATATCCCCGTCATGTGTCATTGTCGACAACCGAACAGCAGGAAGAGAACAACGACGTGCTTGCAGTGTGAAGGTCACTCCCACATCCACTGTGACAAAGACATAAAAAATACAGAACTTTGTTCGACATGTACCTGTTGAACCAACATGTCACTGCTAAAAAATGAAGGATTCGTGCAGTCGTGCCTAGGCGAAATTTTTCAATCGTCCATCGAACACATGTCCCGTCCAAAATGTAAAAATTCGGTCGTGTAGTGACACAATATAGCATGTATGCACAACAGCCGACTTCGTTTTCAAAATACTCACCACAGAACAACATTTCCCTTGTTTTCTAACTTAGTTGTGTCCAAATAATATAATAAAGCCTAAAAGTCCTGTCTAAATACAATCTTGGGCTCAATACACACCATTCCATGTGAAGCAAGCGACTCTTTTAAGCCGGATTAGGTGACGTACCGGTAATAGTACAATTACCGGTCTCGCTTCACATAGTTCCACTCGCCTATTCGATACCAATTTATATAGGAATGCATATTATGCATTCTCCAATTACAAACGGCCCCATACGTCTCTCCTCATAACCCCAATCGTGTATGCTCATACAACCTTTATCTCGGCGATTATAGCATTCGAAGATAGTATCTGTTGTTACACAACGGATGTGTTACACAACTGTTGTCTTATCCCGAGAGTATGTATGATACGAGATCTAGGCATCTGGGCACGCTAGGCTTCCCAGCACGGCCAACGTCCGTGCCCATATACCTATAGGCCAATCAGACACGAGGTCTACGGGCAGGCAACCCCGGAAACACAGCGGCGCAGGCAAAATAAAAGACCTCGCAGACAAAGCCGTCCCGAAACCTAACAGTTCCTGGGAACAACAACAAAACTCGCATCATGGAACTTACATGCCAACTCAAGTTCCAACAGTGCAAAATCCGGCGTGATATACTAAACTCAACAGGCCACAAATAGTTATTCCACAACATGGAGAACGAGGATATAAGGGGAAATGGTAAAGACGGTCTGGGTGCTAACCTCCAGGCAAAATCCTTGAAGAACTAAAGGACATACTAACCAAGCCCGCATCACCTGAAAGCACACCTGATGGCAATAAAACACAGGTCCTAGTGTGGGTGGATCTTTGATCAGGCATGTTAAGCAACCGTTGGAGAAGCAGGACCCTAATATAAATGTGACTGTGTCAAGCATATAGGCGTGGCTAAATTTGGCGATATTGAAGACGTTTTACTCAAGGCCGCCAGGGAAACATGCCCATGCAGATACAACGGTGATTCACTGCGGCACAAACAATTTAATCACCGGAACTAAATCGAAAACAGAACGTCAGTACGAAAATGTGGATAAACTACTGGATGTGGAAGAGTTCCTGCAAAATCTTTTGACAGAAATGGATGCAAGGTACAAGTATTGAACTGTGTTCCAATAAATTATACCATAATCCAAAGTCCACCACCCTGCCTTGTTATAAATTATTTATATTCACGTCAATTGACATATATGTGTCAGAGTGTACCTATATATACTATTTATTCCAGATGCTCCTTCCTATTGGACGTGCTTCTCGCAGTGATGACAACAAACTGCAAAGTCCTGAATTCTACAATGCTTGGCCCTCTAGTGACTGCTTAAAGTGTCCTCATCAACCAGAGAAGAAGAAGAAAAAGAAATGAAGTTTAACGGCACTTTGGGCTCAAGAAGGCCATTTCAGTGCCAAACAAAGATATAAAAGTAGTATCAAGAATGATAAAACCGCAAGTTCTACATCAACCAGACAGACATGCACTTATCAGCATTTCAGAGAATGAGGACACTCATAATGTGTGAAAGGCAAAGCTGATGATGATGTAAGTAAACACAATTATGAATTAGCTTTCATTCTTCAGTACGGTAATATAAAAGTAAACAGAAATATTCACCCCCAAAATATTAGCAATCAATAAAATTAACTCAAATCAATACCAGTAACAACATAAACAGTAGTAAAAATCATGAATTTATTAAAATAACATCCATAATTTCTCAGTACAGATACTGGTATGTCATTGTATCAAGTTATTGTATATTACACATGGGAATTTTGATTTCTCAGTTATATCAGGTTGAGCATGCCTATTTGTAAGAACGTAATATCATGTACAATGTATTGCGTAAATATTACTGTTTCAAGGGTATTCGAGTACATATGTATCTTCATGTACATTATGACTGTAACATTCTTGTAGTATCATGTGGATACTACAAGTTACATGTTAAAGTTACAAGTGACAATCTGGATATATTCATCAGGACACAAATACCGTAAAAGCGTTACAGAAACAGCCATTAGTTAATGTTACAAGTGACAATCTGGATATATTCATCAGGACACAAATACCGTAAAAGCGTTACAAAAACAGCCATTAGTTAATGTTACAAGTGACAATCTGGATATATTCATCAGGACACAAATACCGTAAAAACATTACAGAAACAGCCATTACTTGAGGTTACAAGTGACAATCTGGATATATTCATCAGGACACAAATACCGTAAAAGTGTTACAGAAACAGCCATTAGTTGATGTTACAAGTGACAATCTGGATATATTCATTAGGACACATATACCATAAAAGCGTTACAGAAACAGCCATTAGTTAATGTTACAAGTGACAATCTGGATATATTCATTAGGACACAAATACCGTAAAAGCATTACAGAAACAGCGATTACTTGAGGTTACAAGTGACAATCTGGATATATTCATCAGGACACAAATACCGTAAAAGCGTTACAGAAACAGCCATTAGTTAATGTTACAAGTGACAATCTGGATATATTCATCAGGACACAAATACCGTAAAAGCGTTACAGAAACAGCCATTAGTTAATGTTACAAGTGACAATTTGGATATGTTCATCAGGACACAATAGCAGTCCAGCGAAAAGTCCCACAAAGATCTGCATCTATTCACATCCAACATCATTAGTTATCGCTTGCCACTTGCGAATGTGCCAACAGCTACACCGACAGTTAATCTCGCCGAAGTGACACCAGAACATTTCATTTTGTCACATACAGAACAGGATCATTAATGGCCGAACATTTTGAAGCCTTCAAGTGGATGAGTGCCATAGTACCTGACCATATCCCACACACCTATGATGATTACATGGCGCTCAAGTCAGAGGTGCACGCTCTACCAATGGCCATGAAAAAAGAAGCCAAGTATGAGGACTGTGTGGATATCCTGGATATCTTTGAAGATCAAATCTTTATTGGTCTCTTCACAGAAGCATATGGTGAGATTTACAGCATAAACAAATATATTGGCATTGTTTAAATCATACTATTAAAACAAAAGTTGTTAGCATCATAATACGACATGCGTGTGAATGTACGTGTATTTTCTCACATGATGCAAGTAATTAGTTACCAAGGTTACTAATACCGAAATGCTAAGGATATTTGTTGATTAATGATTAGGCTACACGTCTCTACTGGATCGTCATAGAGTGGTGGGTGACCAGCTGACATGCGTCCCGCTTCATGGGGCGAAACGTCTGCGAGCAACGGCGCCTGATAAGAGAAGGCGTTTGGAGCATCTCCATCAAATTGTCTGTAAGATGTGGCACACGATACGAGACCTTCTCTATGTAAGTATTGTACTAAAACATTTTTCCTGGTGCGTGCATGTACATACATGTACTGTAAAGTTGTTATTTTTATTATTTTAGATTCGGATGTAACTCAGTCCAAAAATTAAAATAGCCATAGGCCAGAAGGCATACAAGGCACTCATCACAAGCGTTCATGTGAAGGGGGAGGAAGAAGAAGAAGAAATAAAGCTTAACGGCACTTTGGGCTCAAGAAGGCCATTTCAGTGCCAAACAAGGATATAAAAGTAGTATCAAGAATGATAAAACCGCAAGTTCTACAATTAAAAATTTGTAGTGAACAGTAAAAGCTTACAAGGTTAGTGGTGAAGAATTGATGACTAGATCTAGATTGAAAGGAATTGACTAGATTTTATATGCCTAAAAATATAAATATACCCCAATTTCCCGAAGAAGAAGAAGAAATAAAGCTTAACGACACTTTGGGCTCAAGAAGGCCATTTCAGTGCCAAACAAGGATATAAAAGTAGTATCAAGAATGATAAAACCGCAAGCTCTACAATTAAAAATTTTTAGTGAACAGTAAAAGCTTACAAGGTTAGTGGAGAAAAATTGATGACTAGATCTAGACTCAGACTGACTAGAATTTTTGCCTAAAAATAATAATATACCCCAATCTCCCAAAGGAAATTGAGGATTTTATAAATATTAAAATCATTGAATACCTCGTATATTGACTGACACTCGTAGAACATACCACGAGTGTCAGCAATATCTTGACAATGTACCAGGACATGCTCAACGGTCAGCCACTCTCGACAGGGCACACACACAGGGGCCTCCTCCCCACGGAGCAGGTAACCCTGAGTAAGGTATGTATGCCCTATACGAGCCCGTGACATGACCAGTTGATCACGCCTGGACATTTCCTTTATTGGGGTACAACAACCGAGCACTGGTTTGACTTTGTGTAATTTGTTTCTGACAGGTTGCCCGGTTAGCTCAGTTCGTATGTGGGCTGACTTCTCACCAATGCAGTCGGTTTAGGCGCGGGTTCGATCCCCGGCCTCGGCAGTATGTGAGGTGGTATGTGGTCGCCAAATCGGGCAAGTGGGTTTTCACCAGGTTCTCTGGTTTCCTCCCACAATAATGACCGCCCTAACGCCAAGATCCGAGCCAACAAGAGATGTTAATATAAGCTGATGCTTGTTCATCAATTGTTGTAAAATAAATAAAGTTTAAAGTTTTTTTAATTTGTTTCTTTCATTAATTTGTCATTAATGGCCGAACATTTTGAAGCCTTTAAGTGGATGAGTGCCATAGTACCTGACCATATCCCACACACCTATGATGATTACATGGCGCTCAAGTCAGAGGTGCACGCTCTACCAATGGCCATGAAAAAAGAAGCCAAGTATGAGGACTGTGTGGATATCCTGAATATCTATGAAGATCGACTCTTTATTGGTCTCTTCACAGAAGCATATGGTGAGATTTACAGCATAAACAAATATATTGGCATTGTTTAAATCATACTAGTGAAACAAAACAATTTAGCAACATAATATGACATACGTGTGAATGTACGTGTATTTTCTCACAGGATGCAAGTAATTAGTTACGAAGGTTACTAATACCGAAATGCTAAGGATATTTGTTGATTAATGATTAGGCTACACGTCTCTACTGGATCGTCATAGAGTGGTGGGTGACCAGCTGACATGCGTCCCGCTTCAAGGGGCGAAACGTCTGCGAGCAACGGCGCCTGATAAGAGAAGGCGTTTGGAGCATCTCCATCAAATTGTCTGTGAGATGTGGCACACGATACGAGACCTTCTCTATGTAAGCATTGTACTAAAACATTTTTCCTGGTGCGTGCATGTACATACATGTACTGTAAAGTTGTTATTTTTATTATTTTAGATTCGGATGTAACCAAAAATTAAAATAGCCATAGGCCAGAAGGCATACAAGGCACTCATCACAAGCGTTCATGCAAGGCACTGTATCACAAGCGTTCATGTGAAGAGGGAGGAACATTGTACTACTAGTACTTCAAAGTACTACTGCATCGGACCGAATGCAACCTGAAATCAAATTTCAAGGAGCACTGGGATCTGCTGGTCACTGTAGGGATGTACATGATCTTGGGCCAAATCCTAGAATTTTTCGGATGGAACAATTTCGATGAAGTGCCCTGAGAGATTCACCCTGACTTCACCCTGGGTCATCCATCTGAAGAAGCCAGGCAGAGCAGACAGACGGGACACAATGCAGCGGCTAGCCAATACGGTTGGACAGAATACCAATCCTCCTGGGGACCTGGGCCCAAGACAATATCTGGACCACTCAGAAGAGGAGAGTGGCAGCTGCCTCGTCGCACTGTACCCTGGGATCCGCGCATGTTAATGCAGGGTGTTCCCAGTGCCGGCAAGGGTGGACCATCTATCCGAGAGCTCTGGCGAATTCACAGACGAGCCAGAACATTCCTCTCAATAGGTAGAAGCTCCACTTTGCAGAGAAATTGACTACAGTAATCCGCATTGAGAAGGCCAACTTACCGGAACTTTGTACTAGTATGAGGTACAGTCTACATGGGGGTGCCGGCGCCACGAGTGACGGATCAATAGATCCTGTGGGGGCTCCACGGACGCAGCTTAGTAGGACCTAGATGGATTCTGCGACAAGATGCAGTGACCCTCTATGTACGAACAGTAGCGTGCAAGATATCAACGATCATTATGGACATCAAGCCGCCAGTGTTCAAACCACATAAAGAGAAGCAAGCCAATTCATGGCGAAAGTTAGTTACTATCTTTCTTTCAGAGACTAGGATGTCCTAGTCGGTGAGCAGGAAATGGCTCTCGTATTGTATTCCATGTGAAAATAACACCAGTGTGTGCTTAGACCTCACAAATGACCAGAAGAAAGAATATGACACTGTCGTTCAGAATGTTCACTTACCTTGTGCCAAGAAAACTGAAAATAAAAAGCTACATAACCGAGTTTCCACACAAGAAACAGGAAGAAAATGAGACGGTGACGTAGTATATCACTGCTCAGAAAGACTTGGCTTTTGAGTTTAAAGAACAGAAGAACATCAACTTGTGATACAGATTATCAATGGACTGAGAGATCTGACACTCAGATAAAAGCTGTGGGCAGAAGATATCAACATGGATGACGCAATCAAGAAATGTCAGCTACATGAGTAACAGGACACACTCAGTCTGATAGACATACCAGAAACACACTCAGAGGTGAATGCAATACATGGCATAGGTTGCAGCCGAAAATGATTTTTCAAGACGGGATCGCGAACAGTCATTTCTGAGAATGATCAGCAGCATTGTATGTGGCAACTGTGGACTGATTGACTAAAGCTGTTATTATCGATAATAAGCGAGATATTAGCCATTTTGTGCTTTGACCTTGAAAATAAGATTAAAGGTCAAATACAAGGTCACGAGAATATTCAGCATATATCACTTTCTATACGTCCACAATTGATTCCTAAGCTGTAAAGTCAATAATAAACGAGATATTGGCCATTTTGTGCTCTGACCTTGAAAATGAGGTTAAAGGTCAAATTCAAGGTCACGAGAATATTCAGCATATATCATTTCCTATATGTCCACAATTGATTCCAAATCTCTGATCTCAATATTAAGTGAGATATCAGGAACATTGTGACCCATTAAAAAGCATAGGAGAATTTAACATGGGAAGTCCCTTTGGGCCCCGTAGACCGGCGATTCAAGAGCATCGAAGAAGAAGAAATAAAGCTTAACGGCACTTTGGGCTCAAGAAGGCCAATTTCATGGCCAAACAAAGATACAAAAGTAATATCAAGAATGATAAAACCGCAAGTTCTACAATTAAAAATTTGTAGTGAACAGTAAAAGCTTACAAGGTTAGTGGTGAAGAATTGATAACTAGATCTAGATTCAAAGGAATTGACTAGAATTTATATGAGCATCGAAACTTATACATATTATAATGATATATGAGTGGAACATTTTGGAACTGAAATCTCAAAACTGATCAGACAGTTTTTGAGAAAATAATTTTTGAAATTGAAAACATGCAAAAACAACCATTCTCGGCATAAAAATGGCCGCCGAAACTGCATAATCGATTCAATAAAAAAAAACGTCTAGGGGTATTGACCCAACACATATTCACACAATATTATGGGCAAATTCATCAGCCCGAAAAAAAGATGTTAACAGATGTTAACAGATGATGAGGCGGATGACGACGACAACGACGGATGACGAACAAAAAACCACGACAATAGCTCATCGGCCCACCATAAGCTAAAAATGTGGACGGACAACGCTGGACGCAACGCCATGCCAATAGGTTATCGGACCATAGGTCTGGTAACCTAAAAATATACCATGCTACTTTTCACACATTTGATCTCCGCGATCGATTCAAGTCAGTTCCAATCTTGGTCGAAATCTACCTCACCATGGCAAACAGCACTGCGATGTGTGAGAGAGGGTTCATCTGCATGAAGCGGGTAAAATCGGACTTGAGAGTGCGGCTGACCAACTGCAGTCGAGTAGCCTGATGAACGAAGGGGACTTCAATGCCAGACGGGCCGTGCAGCGGTGATGGATCTGTGGTGCTCGTGAGTGGAGGCTTGGCTTCAGCTCATGGACCACTCGGGAGAATCAGTCCACACCCCACAGGTGTTGGGAGTCCCAGTCTTGCCTTGCTAGTCCACTACTGACCGAGGGACCTCCACCACTGACCGATGGTGACTTCCCATCTCAGCTGGACAAAGAGTTTCAAGGAGGCCTTAGGGGTATTTTACCACCCCCTGAATGTGACGAGTGCATGATGGATTGATATATTGTGGGTTAACTGAAATTCTGTATAGTATAAGTCGATCTGGTTACTGATTTCTACATTTGTTGTCTGTATACTAGTATTTATTTGTTTTATTATAACTTACTTATTTATTGTGACTCAAGTCATAAAATTTAATGAAGACTTTTCCCGGAAGCTACGAAGCTACCTTTGTACAGTATAATTCTATGGTGCTTTGTAGTTATGAATGTATCTCTATATTGCGTACCACTGTATTTGTATACTTGAGACAAATGTGTGTGTCATTGTGAGCGTCTTGATTCAAATTATATTGTCAAATTAGAGTTTGATATGGATTAGCAATAACTTTATATTTTAAAGCTGCAGTATTACTGTTATACAGCGAGTCACTGGGCATCAGTATGCTTTTGTAGTGTCCTGTTATCTTGAGACAACTGTCTGACACGTTGACATTCAGTTAGAGATTGCATCTTGACTTCTAAAGAAAATCTTTCAGCTCAGTATACACACAATATTCACTATTAAACATTCAGATCAGTCAAATGTAACTTCGGTCATATTCACATGCAATAATACCATCACGTAAACTTTAAGTTAGTATTTATTGGATGTGAAGAATAAGAAATAAAGCTTAACGGCACTTTGGGCTCAAGAAGGCCATTTCAGTGCCAAACAAGGGCTCAATCCGTGAAGAAAATGTGTGTGTGTGTGGATGTGAGGTCTGTAGTTATTTTATGGGGCCAGTAACTTCTAGAAGTTACTAGCTCGGCCAGTGGTTCCTAACACTTAAAGTCCCCGCTCGGAAATAGGCATGTCACCTGGAGAAATATGGATTGTAGGGTATTCTCGTGAAATAGGAAGAAGAAGAAATAAAGCTTAACGGCACTTTGGGCTCAAGAAGGCCATTTCAGTGCCAAACAAGGATATAAAAGTAGTATCAAGAATGATAAAACCACAAGTTATGCAATTAAAAATTTGTAGTGAACAGTAAAACCTTACAAAGTTAGTGGTGAAAAAATAATGACTAGATCTAGACCCAAAGGCATTGAATAGAATTTATTTGTCTAAAAATAGAAATATACCCCAATTTCCCGAAGGAAATTGAGGATTTTATAAATATTAATATCGTTAAAAACATCATGCATTGACTGACACTCGTAAAACAAACGACGAGTGTCAGCCAAATCTTGACAATGTACCAGGACATGTTCAACGGTCAGCCACTCTCGACAGGGCACACACACAGGGGCCTCCTCCCCACGGAGCAGGTAACCCTGAGTAAGGTATGTATGCCCTATACGAGCCCGTGACATGACCAGTTGATCACGCCTGGACATTTCGTTTATTGGGGTACAACAACCAATCGTTGGTTTGACTTTGTGTAATTTGTTATCAACCTGCTCATCCCAGAATGACTGCCATTCTGCGTACAAGTACGCGTGGATGAGCAGCTTGAAATCAGAATGTGGCACCCTGGAAGAAGAAGAAGAAATAAAGCTTAACGGCACTTTGGGCTCAAGAAGGCCATTTCAGTGCCAAACAAGGATATAAAAGTAGTATCAAGAATGATAAAACCACAAGTTATGCAATTAAAAATTTGTAGTGAACAGTAAAACCTTACAAAGTTAGTGGTGAAAAAATAATGACTAGATCTAGACCCAAAGGCATTGACTAGAATTTATTCGTCTAAAAATTGAAATATACCCCAATTTCCCGAAGGAAATTGAGGATTTTATAAATATTAATATCGTTAAAAACATCATGCATTGACTGACACTCGTAAAACAAACGACGAGTGTCAGCCAAATCTTGACAATGTACCAGGACATGTTCAACGGTCAGCCACTCTCGACAGGGCACACACACAGGGGCCTCCTCCCCACGGAGCAGGTAACCCTGAGTAAGGTATGTATGCCCTATACGAGCCCGTGACATGACCAGTTGATCACGCCTGGACATTTCGTTTATTGGGGTACAACAACCAATCGTTGGTTTGACTTTGTGTAATTTGTTATCAACCTGCTCATCCCAGAATGACTGCCATTCTGCGTACAAGTACGTGTGGATGAGCAGCTTGAAATCAGAATGTGGCACCCTGGAAAATGTGACGTCCAGATCAAGAGCTGCCCTGGCAGCCTTGTCGGCACGTTCATTCCCAGGAATGTCCACATGACTGGGTACCCAACAAAATACCACAACTTTATGCATTTGAAAAGTACGTTGATGTTCAGTTAAAATATCCAAAAGTAGAGGATGGTCAATATTACGATTCTCTATGGCTTGAAGGGCTGATAGAGAATCTGAACAAATGACAAAACCCAGTTCTCCGGACCGGCAGATGTGGGACAGTGCTAACAGTATTGCTTTCAACTCCGCTGTGTACACTGAACACACATCAGGGAGACGTTGTTTGTATGTTCTCCCTGAGGTGACAGCGGCACAGCCTACTTTATTACCATCCTTAGAACCATCAGTATAGATAAACGTAAAATTTGGATAATTTAACTGAACATCACTGAAACTACTGTGAAAATCCAAAGGGTTGATGGTAGACTTCTTCCCAATCCTGAGAGAGAAGTCAGTTATGGTGAAATAGGAAGTAGCGTAGAAGGTAATAGCATCCACAATCCACGAATATCCAACAACTAATGTGTCACTGATCGTGAGCTCTTGGCGGTCCGGTACTTTTTGGATTACTACCGACATTACTTGCTGGGTAGGAAATTCCTGATACGAACTGACCACCAGGCACTTAGATGTCTCTTCAGCCTGAAAGAGTCAAAAGACAGGACGGCCAGGTGGATAGAGGCCATGTCTGCTTTTGACTTTGAAATTGAATATCGGCCAGGTAAAAGGCATGGAAATGCTGATGGCATGTCATGTTGCGCTGGGCCGTCAAACTGTGAATGTCCTGAACCCCTCGAACTTGAGGACCTCAAGTGTGGGCCCTGCAGGAAGTGTCTCAGGAGGGCTAACCTGTTGGCTTGTGCCCTACAATACCACCCTAATTCCAAGCCGACAGAGCGTGCAAGACGAGTATTGGGCACTGGATGATCCCCGGGGTATTTATGTTGGTATGGCTGTTCTGGGGCCAAATGCTGAGCTGTATCACGAGGCTTCTACAGAAGGCTTCTCCCGGGCAGAGTGAAGCAGGCAGCATTGGATAGGGCCCAAATGTCATATGTACCTACTCGGGGAAGAAGAAGAAGAAGAAATAAAGCTTAACGGCAATTTGGGAAACAAAGATATAAAAATAGCATCAAGAATGATAAAACCGCAAGTTCTACAATTAAAAATTTGTAGTGAACAGTAGAAGCTTACAAGGTTAGTGGTGAAGAATTGATGACTAGATCTAGATTCAAAGGAATTGACTAGAATTTATATGCCTAAAAATAGAAATATACCCCAATTTCCCGAAGGAAATTGAAGATTTTATAAATATTAAAAGCATTGAATACCTCGTATATTGACTGACACTCGTAGAACATACGACGAGTGTCAGCAATATCTTGACAATGTACCAGGACATGTTCAACGGTCAGCCACTCTCGACAGGGCACACACACAGGGGCCTCCTCCCCACGGAGCAGGTAACCCTGAGTAAGGTATGTATGCCCTATACGAGCCCGTGACATGACCAGTTGATCACGCCTGGACATTTCGTTTATTGGGGTACAACAACCGAGCATTGGTTTGACTTTGTGTAATTTGTTATCAACCTGCTCATCCCAGAATGACTGCCATTCTGCGTACAAGTACGTGTGAATGAGCAGCTTGAAATCAGAATGTGGCACCCTGGAAAATGTGACGTCCAGATCAAGAGCTGCCCTGGCAGCCTTGTCGGCACGCTCATTCCCAGGAATGTCCACATGACTGGGTACCCAACAAAATACTACAACTTTATGCATTTGAAAAATACGTTGATGTTCAGTTAAAATATCCAAAAGTAGAGGATGGTCAATATTACGATTCTCTATAGCTTGCAGGGCTGATAGAGAATCTGAACAAATGACAAAACCTAGTTCTCCGGACCGGCGGATATGGGACAGTGCTAATAGTATTGCTTTCAGTTCAGCTGTGTACACTGAACACTGAACACACATCAGGGAGACGTTGTTTGTATGTTCTCCCTGAGGTGACTCGGGGAAGGCAAGCAGCATCGTGCCTCCTGAGTGACTAGGCAGTCCCTTAATGCATGAGGAGTGATCGGCACCCCTTGTATCTAAGGCAAAAACAGATGCAATATCACGACCTCGGGACTGTGTTAGACTGGGTGGAAAAGGGGAAACGGGTGGAGAGTGACACGATTGAAGGTTGCAGTCCCGCATTGCGACATTACTGGTGCCAGTGGCAACATCTGGAGGTACATGACAGAGTGCTCATGCACCGGTTTCTCTGCAGAGATTGCATGGGTGAACACCTGCAAATGGTGGTTCTCAGGTCCCTGCGGAATGATGTCATGGCCCAGATGCACATGGCCCTCTTGTCTGGGCATCTAGGTCGAAGAAGAAGAAGAAATAAAGCTTAACGGCACTTTGGGCTCAAGAAGGCCATTTCAGTGCCAAACAAAGATATAAAAGTAGGGCATCTAGGTCGAAAAAAGACTGGAGGGAAAACCCTGCAGCCATACTACTGGTATGACATGCGCACAGACATCAGCACCTTTGTGGCCAAGTGCGATGTGTGCGAGGCCATCAAGCCACCAGGCAAAAAGGTGAAGGCGCCCCTAGGGAGCATGCCTGTTGGGGCCCCCTACCGGAGACCCCAAGAGGCAACAAGTATGTCCTTGTAGTAACAGACTACTTCTCTAAATGGGTTGAAATATTCGCAGTGCCAGATCAGACGGCAACCACCTGTGCTGACCTAATTTTGCATGAGGTGATTGCCAGGTATGGGTGCCCCCTGAGCCTGCACAGTGATCAGGGCCGAAACTATGAGAGCCAGATTTTCGCCAAGCTGTGCAAAATGCTAGACATAAAGAAGACTCGCACATCGACCAGGAACCCACGTTGCAATGGTCTCACCGAGCGTTTTAATCGTATCCTGATGCTATTAAGGACTACCTTAAGGGCGAACAATGCGAGTGGGGCCGACACCTGGGTTGCTTGGCCGAGCATCTCCACAGGAGAGTACGGAGCTTACTCCTAATTTGATAATGCTCGGACGAGAGGTTCGGCTTCCTGTCGAGGTAATATTTAATCCCACCACTCTCAAGGAACTGATGCAATCATATGGGGAGTATGTTGATCGACTGCAGAACGCATGCAGTGTGCCCATGAGGTGGCCCACAAGCACCTAAGTACGGCAGCGGTTAGGCAGAAGGACCACTATGACACCCGGACCACTCATAAGCCTCATAAATGTGGGAGTCTCGTGTGGCTACAAGCTCGTGTGGCCCAAGCTCCGACACCCATACGAGGGCCCATACCTCGTGCTCGAGCGGGTGGGGGACTTGAATTACATAATCCAGGCTAGAGTTGACGGGCCAAAAAGAGTGGTTCACTACAATAGGTTCAAGAAATATGAGGGGGAGAGGAAATTGTCATGGGCAGACCGAGCCCTCAAAACCCACCAAAGTATGCCTCGAAATAGAGACCAGAGGCCTGAAGCCAAAGATTAAAAGCCAGTTAGGGCCAGGCAGAAGGTGGGGTGGTACGGCCAAAATAAGGGGTGTATGCCCATAAGAGAAAAGATGCCAGTGAAGTCTGACAGGGTCGCTTACACCATTTCTTGCATTGTAGATGATGGGAGCTAGTAAACAAGGATCATCCACCAACCTAGCCCTGTACCAGTTTCGAGTTTGCGGCAACCGGGACAGCCTGAAGAAAACCGCAGGCTCACTTTGTGGAAAGACACCTCGCAGCAGAGGAGGCCCCTTTCTACTGCCGCTTGTGCATATGGGGATATGTCTCATGAAAGTGTTGAAGCAGCACGTCCGACAGCACCACCCCGATGCCAACGCCGACAAGACCACTGGGTCATGCACCACTGTACCACGATACGACATCATGCCTGTGAAGGAAGGACCCTCTGATCAAGAAGAGGTTGTGAATCGCATCCTGGCCAACTCCACCCTGTTGCTGGCCCTCAAGAAGAGGCTGGCGGACACAGGCCTTGAGATCCACGCTCCACCTTGTATTTCACTCTTAGTATGAGCTGAACGGTTGGCATATAACGCGACAATATCTGGAGAAACAGGAGATGAAGGGTTGAGGCAACACTTCTCAGGGAAGGGACGACACTTTTCGGGACAGAGGCAACATTTCACAGGACAGAGGTGACACTTCTCAGGACAGAGGTGACACTTCTCAGGACAGAGGCGACACTGTCCCCACGGAGCAGGTAACACTGAGTCAGGTATGTATGCCCTATACGAGCCCGTGACATGACCAGTTGATCACGCCTGGACATTTCGTTTATTGGGGTACAACAACCGAGCATTGGTATTCAGCACCTTCAATATTTATCCTTTTCCAATTTTCCTTTTTTGTGCAGATAATATAGCAGAATGCCAGCCCTGTGTGTTTTGAAAGCCTTGGATGTGTCGCAAGTGGATAAAATAAAT
Source organism: Terebella lapidaria (assembly GCA_949152475.1). NCBI lineage: Eukaryota > Metazoa > Annelida > Polychaeta > Terebellida > Terebellidae > Terebella > Terebella lapidaria. The sequence goes on from OX424560.1 coordinate 28,008,743, forward strand.
AAATAACGACTTTGAATTCAGTTCGACATCGTGCTCCGTGAGAGAGGTTTTCGCCGACCTGTTCTCGAAACTCCTGCAGACGGAAATTGCTTTTTCCATGCCGTCAGTGAGCTGTATGGGATAGGATAGGCACGAAAGATCAGGCCAGCGATCTGCGAAGGAAAGTGTGCGAGTTCCTAAAAGACGGTTGTCTTGAAACCATGGTGGGATATTCCATATTCTGTTATCATGGTTATAGTAGATATTCATTCAATTACATATAGCCTGCCTGTGACTGTACTCCATATGTTACCTGTTATTGTCTATCTTGGTAACACATCATGAAAATGAATAAGTTTAAATCTGCAGCAATAAATATGATTTGTTTTTACCTCGAGTACCTATAGATTTGTAGTTGGCAACCAAAATAGCAAATAAAAATAGTTAAATCGATTCTCATGCATGTTGTAGCTAATTGACATGTATACTGCAGATATGGGCGTGTTATACATGTAGTTCCCTGATACTCCCTATCTCTAGTGATAACCAGTAACGGAATGCATATTTTTCCAAACAAATAAATCACAAATCTGTGTAAATGACTGAAAATTTTTTGTCGTACAGGGAGATCTCGCATTGAATGAGGTGGGGGATGCTTCTCACTACCTGAAAAACATGAGTCAGGACGGTTTCTGGGCTGACCACGTGGCCGTGGCCGCCACAGCCATCTCGCTGGACATGGAAATCCTGCTCCAATCACTGACATTGAAAGACCATGTCGATTCGTGGCCAGTGGGACAGTCCCCACGTCTCAGATTGCCGCTCGGATATGTAGATGGGAAGCATTTTTTTGCACTCGTGACCTGGGCGTTGATCGCGTTGACGCCACCCAGACCAACCATCCAGAACCACAAAAAGTCTGCAAACCGCAAACAGCTGATAAACATGAGCTGGACAGAGCACGTCTCATCGCCTCAGGTCAGATGACTGTTGTTCGGCGTTTGTGCCTTAGACCATCAGATAAAGAGTGTGCGTCAAGAGCAATTGCGGACCACAAAAAGAGTGGCCATAAAGAAGAAGCTGATTAATACCAGTCAGCAGTTGGACGCCCTGGGTGATGCGTATTTCATCCTACATCAACCCCAAATCCCGAAATCGACCGAGGTCGCGTCGGGAAGACATTTGTGTTTATGGGACGGCTGACCTGACGAGCTGATTCAGAAGGAGCGACCCCTTAATGGGCCAAATTGAATTGTCACTTGGACTGGTTACCCCCTCTTTAAGTCAAGGCAAAGAGGCAAAGTCGACGTTCAGGCAAATCTGACCCTGAAAGAAACCTCTGGCCAGGACGATATCTGCAATGACACGGAGATGACCCTCTCTAAACTAGCTTCACCCTCACAGTGGGTAGCGGAGGCCGAATTGCCGACAACAGATATCCGTACTGAAGAAAGTGGATCTGTTCGCTGAAGAAGGCGACTTAATTATTGGTGAGTTTCCAACACCATATACATCCACATTTTGTTTTTAAAATTATTTAAAAACAAAATGTAGAGTACAATCTTTTTTATCAGACCAATATAACATATTTATGTTAATGATACTTCCGTAAAGCATATTCACATACTGTTCAGATGGATGTTTCATTGTACCACATCAGAAACACCCACAAGAAGGACCATCAGGGGACGAGGACGTGTGAAGACACGTGGTGGTCAATCACGGCAAGACGTTGCTCAGAGCCCAAACCATCAACCTCCAAGCAGGAAAAACCCCAGGAAATCTTTATTCAACCCTGATCCTCATTATGAAATGAAAGTGAACCTAAAACGCGCCGTGCAATGTCACGTATCGTTCCCGAGCACCAGCATGACCAGGATTCAGACGAGAGTACCATGAGTAGTTTGAGATCTATTCCTAGCACCCATCCAGATATTACCGATATTGTGAACAGTGTGTCGATGCAGCGTGATGTAGCAGGAGTAGTGACGACAGGTAGGGCGGACTATAACTTGTAGAGTGCCTTGCTGTCATCGAGTGTTAAATGCCCATCACAATCACCCTAGACAATGAAAATATTGTACAAAATGCAGTGGACATTTTGTGGCCTTTGCAATCGTATCGCCACCCACACACCATACAATGCCATATTGGCCATGGACTTAACATCTATAGCCCACATGAATTTATTAGTTTTTATTGTATTCCAATAATACTGGCATCCGGAGGGCTTGGTCAATAATAATAATTGATCAGTTGATGCACTCCTGATTGTGTTGTTTTGTGTTGTGTTGCTGATATCGTGTATATCCAGCCCATAACCGATGACTTGGAACAATGTCCTCACAATGTCCTAATGGCTCCATTATATTAAAAACATCCGATAAGAATGATAAATTATGCCAATGTTGAATCCCTTATCAAGGATGACATAATCGATCAACATGAGAACTTTCCGTTTGTATAAGAAATATTGGTATCGTCTATTTTAACCTATAAGAATGTTAGTTGTGTTAATCATGGTAATTAGCAGATTGGAGGAGCAGTGGACAACATAAAATGATATACACCACCAAGGCATACACCTTTGGAACAATAAAACATCACACATTGCAAACAAAAGGTTCAAGCTAAAGACAATGAATTCCTCCCCGAGAAAACCAAGCACTGAAGAACTGGTAACTTTGAAGGACTACATGGTGAAGGTTCTCAAACCCGAGACGGAGAAAAGGAACCGGACAGTATATTGTTGCATGGATATTGTTGCATACCCAGTAAGTGCCCCATGCCCATCCACCTCATTTCTAAACACCCCAAACATACTCCATGCACATGATGCATGTCCACCGAATTGCCCAGCCTCTATCCAAAGCGTGTCATATCTTCGCTCTATGTCTGGTAGTAGCAGTTTTAGGGTTTTTCCAATTGATAAAGGACTGATTTAGTGAGCTGATAAAGAATCAATCACTGACGCTATGTAGATTTTGTTGACCCGATGCGTAAGGGCATACCAACAAGACACATGAACATGTTTTGGTCCCTTCTGACCACTGGGTGCATCTCTCACATTTTCCGGCAGCAGATGCTCACGTTATCTAGAGTCGTTCTGATTTTAGAACCAAACAAGGAAATCCTCACCACGGAGGAAGAATCTTAACTATTTGAAGGCATATATTATGGACCTTGATCCAGAAGAGCCATCAAGTTTCCGCAGACATTCTTCAGTGAACACTCTACAGCTTGAAAATATTAACTGAATCTGATTTTTTTTATATGGACGCCTTCGGATAAGATCACAACACCTATTAAATTTGGTTGTTATAGCGTGATTATGATTATAAAAGGTGCAAAAAAAGACATGGACTTTGACATCTGATGAAAGTGATTGGTACAAAGATCAAACTTCTAAGCGATGCAGCATATAAGACCATTTCACTGATCTGTACAATTTGTAACGAAAGAATCTTGTCCAAACAAGGCTGTTTCTGAATTTGTATCACAAACGATATTGTCTTAGCTTAAAGTCATTGACCTGTTTGTATGTCTAAAAATGAAGGTAAACCACAATTTCCCGAAGGAAATTGAGGATTTCATAAATATTAAAATCATTGAAATTGACTGACTGACATTCGTTGATTGACTGACACTCGTAGAACGACTGGCATTCTGTGTACAAGTACGAGTGGATGAGCAGCTTGACGTCAGAATGTGGCCCACTGGAAAATGTGACGTCCAGATCAAGAGCTGCCCTGGCAGCCTTGTCGGCACGTTCATTCCCAGGAATGTCCACATGACTGGGTACCCAACAAAATACCACGACTTTATGCATTTGAAAAGTACGTTGATGTTAAAATATCCAAAAGTAGAAGTAGAAATAATTGGCAATTTGGGCTCAAGAAGAAATATCCAAAAGTAGAGGATGGTCAATATTACGATTCTCTATGGCTTGAAGGGCTGATAGAGAATCTGAAGAAATAAGCGTGGCCTTGCTTGCATGTTGTTGGTTACAGAAAATCCTATAGCTCGCCCGATATAATAATTTTGCATGTGTAGAGTAATACCTCCAATCCGTGAGGCTTTCACAGGAACACGGACGTAATATCTCTGCGATATCTCTCGCCTCGACAAACTCGCTAGTTTGTGAAGGAGCAATCATTGGTGGAGAAGTGAGTTTGACAGATCTGTGACGTAATTTGTCATGTTGTAATCAGGGATTGAAATTCACGATGCCCACAACTCGAATTGGCATACGCTGACGCTGTGAAATCACCATAGTCCGTCTCCTACAAAATCTACACTCAAGTATATAATCTATATATATTATATACATTTAAACACGCAAGTGCTCTCTGGAAGGCACACCTCAAGCAGAGTTACGATGCACTACGTGTCTTGATCCCTCCAAGATGACCAGTTTAGGACAGTTAACTGCTGATCAAAGTTACTTCGACATGTATAATGTTGAATGACCTGACACCAAAAATATAGAGTGTAATATTTTTGAGTGTAATATTTTTGCTGACACCTCGTATCTCGCTACTACTTTATAAACATCGTGGTTGTGTGGTTGGAAAATGATGGCGTGCAGAAAATATCTAGTCAAACATCTAGTCAATACTCTGATCACATGTGTATATTATATACAACTTGTATTGAAGTCAAGGGATCACTATCATAATCCACTATCATAATTTTGATGTACAAGCGTTCCCTAGGCAACGGGCCCCCAATCAGAGACAATCACATGAAACGAAAAGACGTATATAGACAATAGAGTGCATCCCCACCCGGGATTCCAAGAAGAAGAAATAAAGCTTAACGGCACTTTGGGCTCAAGAAGGCCATTTCAGTGACCCGGGATTCCAAGAAAAGATGCAGTCAGCATTCTGCGCCTGTACAGTGACGGATAAACTGGAAGATTTGGGGAAGTGGGTGATTTGACCTCCTGACTTCAGAGCGGATATTTGTGCTGGAGATGTCTCTGCCTCAAGCAGAGTTACGCTGCACTAGGACCTGCAGTGTCTTGATCCATCCAAGATGACCAGTTTAGGATTGTTAGCTGCTGATCAAAGTTACTTCCACATGTATAATGTTAAATGACCTGACACCTCGTATCTTGTCAACTGCTGATCAAAGTTACTTCCACATGTATAATGTTAAATAACCTGACACCTCGTATCTTGCTACTACTATATAACCATCATGGTTGTGTGTTGGCGTGCAGCAAATATCTAGTCAAATATCTAGTCAATACTCTGGTCAAATGTGTATATTATATACAACTTGTATTGTAGTCAAGGCATTACTGGTATTGGCCGCTTTGTGGTCGACTACGCAATGGTTGAATGTGCATGTATAGACTTTGATCTGAAGAAAGAAGAAGGAATAAAGTTTAACGGCACTTTGGGCTCAATAAGGCCATTTTAGTGCCGAACGGAGATATAAACGTAGTATCAAGAATGATAAGACCGAAGAAATAGCTAAAATAAAGGTTCTGTTATAAAGAAGGGAACTATTTGGTAGAAACTGTCTTGACTGCTCGTAATTGTGCTAGTGTCACTGAAGGGGAAGTATACTTCATATTTCACATTTTCACGCGATGAAGACATAATGGGCACCAACACCAACATTTCACCACACAAGTGCTCTCTGGAGGACAGTTTAATTGTTGATCAAACTTACTTCCACTTTGTAAAACAATGACAACAGAACGAAATCAGACAGAACTGTTTTAATACATGTATATTTTTGAATGACCTGACACCTCGTATCTTCCTACTGCCATATAACCATCGTGGTTGTGCGTTTGTGAAAAGATTGACTAGAAAATATCTAGTCAATACTCTGATCAAATGTGTATATTATATATAAAACTTGTACTGTAGTCAAGAGATGACTAGTATTGACTACGCAATGGTTGTATATGCATGTATAGACTATGATCCGAAGGAAGAAATAGCTAAAATAAAGGTTCTGTGATAAAGTGAACTATTTTGTTAGAGGGAAAATGGGTACATGAGTTGTGAGGAGGGCAGGGGTGGGATATTTGGTGACCGTGTGTGAGGTAGTCTTCTGTAATATTTTCGTTAAATGCGAATTGTTCCCTGCAAAACATATATTATTGAAAGTATTGATTTATGCTGTCGACTGAAACACATCATGAAAATGAATAAATTTAAATCTGCAGCAATAAATATGATTTGTTTTTACCTCGAGTACCTATAGATTTGTAGTTGGCAACCGAAATAGCAAATAAAAATAGTTAAATCGATGTTCATGCATGTTGTAGCTAATTGACATGTATACTGCAGATATGGGCGTGTTATACATGTAGTTCCCTGATACTCATTATCTCTAGTGATAACCAATAACGGAATGCATATTTTTCCAAACAAATAAATCACAAATCTGTGCAAATGACTGAAAAATTTTTGTCGTACAGAGGGATCTCGCATTGAATGAGGTGGGGGATGCTTCTCACTACCTGAAAACATGAGTCAGGACGGTTTCTGGGCTGACCACGTGGCCGTGGCCGCCACAGCCATCTCGCTGGACGTGGAAATCCTGCTCCAATCACTGACATTGAAAGACCATGTCCATTCGTGGCCAGTGGGACAGTCTCCACGTCTCAGATTGCCGCTCGGATATGTAGATGGGAAGCATTTTTTTGCACTCGTGACCTGGGCGTTGATCGCGTTGACGCCACCCAGACCAACCATCCAGAACCACAAAAAGTCTGCAAACCGCAAACAGCTGATAAACATGAGCTGGACAGAGCACGTCTCATCGCCTCAGGTCAGATGACTGTTGTTCGGCGTTTGTGCCTTAGACCATCAGATAAAGAGTGTGCGTCAAGAGCAATTGCGGACCACAAAAAGAGTGGCCATAAAGAAGCTGATTAAGACCAGTCAGCAGTTGGACGCCCTGGGTGATGCGTATTTCATCCTACATAAACCCCAAATCCCGAAATCGACCAAGAGGTCGCGTCGGGAAGTCATTTGTGTTTATGGGACGGCTGACCTGATGAGCTGATTCAGAAGGAGCGACCCCTTAATGGGCCAAATTGAATTGTCACTTGGACTGGTTACCACTCCCTTTAAGTCAAGGCAGAGGCAAAGTCGACGTTCAGGCAAATCTGACCCTGAAAGAAACCTCTGGCCAGGACGACATCTGCAATGACACGGAGATGACCCCCTCTAAACTAGCTTCACCCTCACAGTGGGTAGCGGAGGCCGAATTGCCGAACAACAGATGTCCGTACTGAAGAAAGTGGATCTGTTCGCTGAAGAAGGTGACTTAATTATTGGTGAGTTTCCAACACCATATACATCCACATTTTGTTTTTAAAATTATTTAAAAACAAAATGTAGAGTACAATCTTTTTTATCAGACCAATATAAAATATTTATGTTAATGATACTTCCGTAAAGCATATTCACATACTGTTCAGATGAGATGACACCCACAAGAAGGACCATCAGGGGACGAGGACGTGTGAAGACACGTGGTGGTCAATCACGGCAGGACGTTGCTCAGAGCCCAAACCATCAACCTCCAAGCAGGAAAAACCCCAGGAAATCTTTATTCAACCCTGATCCTGATTATGAAATGAAAGTGAACCTAAAACGCGCCGTGCAATGTCACGTATCGTTCCCGAGCACCAGCATGACCAGGATTCAGACGAAAGTACCATGAGTAGCTTGAGATCTATTCCTAGCACCCATCCAGATATTACCGATATTGTGAACAGTGTGTCGATGCAGCGTGATGTAGCAGGATTAGTGACGACAGGCAGGGCGGACTATAACTTGTAGAGTGCCTTGCTGTCATCGAGTGTTAAATGCCCATCACAATCACCCTAGACAATGAAAATATTGTACAAAATGCACTGGACATTTTGTGGCCTTTGCAATCGTATCGCCACCCACACACCATACAATGCCATACTGGCTATAATAAAGTAGCAGCTTTATTGTGTTATCCCGGCATTGTGCAACAGTATTAATCATAAATATATTATGGTAACTGTCAGTAATTCTCATCTTTAGTACCCGTACTTTTGTGTTGTTTTACATATCTGTATTTTATTGTTGCTTTTGCCAAATAAATCAAATCAAATCAAAAAATTAGGCCAAGGGCCAAAGATAGGTTACCGGACAATGTTTAATATTTTAGGTATTAGCCAGGTCACTGGTTGAATTCAAGGTCAAGAGAATATTCAGCATATATAACATTAAGCATATATCATGTCCACAGTTGATTGCTAAGCTGTAAGTTCAATAATCAGAGAGAGATTAGCAATTTTATGCTGTAGCCTTGAAAATGAAGGGGCAAAGGTCAAATTCAAGGTCATCAAAATATTCAGTGTATATCATTTTCTATATCATGTATATCATGTCCACAATTGATTCCCAAGCCATACAGTCAATAGAGGAGCAAGATATGAGCCAGTTTGTCCTTGGACCTTAGAAATGAGGTCAGAGGTCAAATTCAAGGTCACGAGAATATTCAGCATATATCATTTCCTATATGTCCACAATTGATTCCTAAGCTGTAAAATCGATAATAAGTGAGATATTAGCCATTTTGTCCTGTGACCTTGAAAATGAGGTCAAATTCAAGGTCATGACAATAATCTGCATATATCATTTCCTATATGTTCATAATTGATTGCTAAGCTGTAAAGTCGATAACAAGCGAGATATTAGCCATTTTGTTCTGTGACCTTGAAAATGAGGTCGAAGGTCAAATTCAAGGTCATCAGAATATTCAGCATATATCATTTCCTATATGTCCACAATTGATTCCTAAGCTGTAGAGTCGATAATAAGCGAGATATAAGCCATTTTGTGCTCTGACCTTGAAACTGAGGTCAGAGGTCAAATTCAAGGTCACGAGAATATTCAGAATATATCATTTCCTATATGTCCACAATTGATTCCTAAGCTGTAGAGTCGATAATAAGCGAGATATAAGCCATTTTGTGCTCTGACCTTGAAAGTGAGGTCAGAGGTCAAATTCAAGGTCACGAGAATATTCAGCATATATCATTTCCTATAGGTCCACAATTGACTCCTAGTCTCTAATCTCAATATCAAGTGAGATATTAGGCATAATGTGTCCCATTATAAAGCATAGGAGAATTTAACATGGGAAAGTCCCATTTGAGCCGAGTTTGGGCCAAAATGGCCCACTTCGAGCGATTCAAGCGCAACAAAATTTATAGACATCATTGGAGTACATATGAGGAGTGTTATTTATCAAAAAGAAAAAAAGTTACTGAACAGATTTTGAGAAAATGGCCGCCAAAGTCCAAAATCAGGCATTTTTCGTCGAAAACGGCCGCCATTTTGAAAAAAATGCGAAAATCAAAAAACTAAAAAATACCTCCTTCTTGAATTATTTTTAAGTATTTTTGTGCAAAATTTCAGAAATATTCCCCAGTAAACAAAAAAGATAAAAATGTGGACGACGACGACGACGGACGACGACGGACGACGACGGACGCCGACGGACGACGGACGACGGACGCAACGCCATGCCAATAGGTTATCGGACCATAGGTCCGGTAACCTAAAAATTAGGCCAAGGGCCGAAGATAGGTTACCGGCTAACATTTAATATTTTAGATGTTAGCCAGGTCACTGGTTGAATTCGAGGTCAAGAGAATATTCAGCATATATAACATTAAGCATGTATCATGTCCACAGTTGATTGCTAAGCTGTAAATTCAATAATCAGAGATATTAGCAATTTTGTGCTGTGTCCTTGAAAATGAAGGGGCAAAGGTCAAATTCAAGGTCATCAAAATATTCAATGTATATCATTTTCTATATCATGTCCACAATTGATTCCCAAGCCATACAGTCAATAGAGATATGAGCCAGTTTGTCCTTGGACCTTGAAAATAAGGTCAGAGGTCAAATTCAAGGTCACGAGAATATTCAGAATATATCATTTCCTATATGTCCACAATTGATTCCTAAGCTGTAGAGTCGATAATAAGCGAGATATAAGCCATTTTGTGCTCTGACCTTGAAAGTGAGGTCAGAGGTCAAATTCAAGGTCACGAGAATATTCAGCATATATCATTTCCTATAGGTCCACAATTGACTCCTAGTCTCTAATCTCAATATCAAGTGAGATATTAGGCATAATGTGTCCCATTATAAAGCATAGGAGAATTTAACATGGGAAAGTCCCATTTGAGCCGAGTTTGGGCCAAAATGGCCCACTTCGAGCGATTCAAGCGCAACAAAATTTATAGACATCATTGGAGTACATATGAGGAGTGTTATTTATCAAAAAGAAAAAAAGTTACTGAACAGATTTTGAGAAAATGGCCGCCAAAGTCCAAAATCAGGCATTTTTCGTCGAAAACGGCCGCCATTTTGAAAAAAATGCGAAAATCAAAAAACTAAAAAATACCTCTTTCTTGAATTATTTTTAAGTATTTTTGTGCAAAATTTCAGAAATATTCGCCAGTAAACAAAAAAGATAAAAATGTGGACGACGACGACGACGGACGACGACGGACGACGACGGACGCCGACGGACGACGACGGACGACGGACGCAACGCCATGCCAATAGGTTATCGGACCATAGGTCCGGTAACCTAAAAATTAGGCCAAGGGCCGAAGATAGGTTACCGGACAATGTTTAATATTTTAGATGTTAGCCAGGTCACTGGTTGAATTCGAGGTCAAGAGAATATTCAGCATATATAACATTAAGCATGTATCATGTCCACAGTTGATTGCTAAGCTGTAAATTCAATAATCAGAGATATTAGCAATTTTGTGCTGTGGCCTTGAAAATGAAGGGGCAAAGGTCAAATTCAAGGTCATCAAAATATTCAATGTATATCATTTTCTATATCATGTCCACAATTGATTCCCAAGCCAAACAGTCAATAGAGATATGAGCCAGTTTGTCCTTGGACCTTGAAAATAAGGTCAGAGGTCAAATTCAAGGTCACGAGAATATTCAGCATATATCATTTCCTATATGTCCACAATTGATTCCTAAGCTGTAAAATCGATAATAAGTGAGATATTAGCCTGTTTGTCCTGTGACCTTGAACATGAGGTCGAAGGTCAAATTCAAGGTCATCAGAATAATCAGCATATATCATTTCCTATATGTCCACAATTGATTCCCAAGCTGTAAAGTCGATAATAAGCGAGATATAAGCCATTTTGTGCTCTGACCTTGAAACTGAGGTCAGAGGTCAAATTCAAGGTCACGAGAATATTCAGCATATATTATTTCCTATATGTCCACAATTGATTCCAAAGCTGTAGAGTCAATAATAAGCGAGATATAAGCCATTTTGTGCTCTGACCTTGAAACTGAGGTCAGAGGTCAAATTCAAGGTCACGAGAATATTCAGCATATATCATTTCCTATATGTACACAATTGATTCCTAGTCTCTAATCTCAATATTAAGTGAGATATTAGGCATAATGTGTCCCACTATAAAGCATAGGAGAATTTAACATGGGAAAGTCCCATTTGGGCCGAGTTTGGGCCAAAATGGCCCACTTCGAGCGATTCAAGCGCAACGAAATTTATAGACATCATAGGAGTACATATGAAGAGTCTTATGTATCAGAAAGAAAAAAAGTTACTGAACAGATTTTGAGAAAATGGCCGCCAAAGTCCAAAATCAGGCATTTTTCGTCGAAAACGGCCGCCATTTTGAAAAAAATGCAAAAATCAAAAAACTAAAAAATACCTCCTTCTTGAATTATTTTTAAGTATTTTTGTGCAAAATTTCAGAAAAATTCGCCCGTAAACAAAAAAGATAAAAATGTGGACGACGACGACGGACGACGGACGACGACGACGACGACGACGGACGACGGACGCAACACCATGCCAATAGGTTATCGGACCATAGGTCCAGTAACCTAAAAAGGCCATGGACTTAACATCTATAACCCACATGAATTTATTAGTTTCTATTGTATTCCAATAATACTGGCATCCGGTGGGCTTGGTCAATAATAATAATTGATCAGTTGATGCACTCCTGATTGTGTTGTTTTGTGTTGTGTTGCTGATATCGTGCATATCCAGCCAATAACCAATGACTTGGAACAATGTCCTCACAATGTCCTAATGGCTCCATTATATTAAAAACATCCGATAAGAATGATAAATTATGCCAATGTTGAATCCCTTATCAAGGATGACATAATCGATTACCATGAGAACTTTCCGTTTGTATAAGAAATATTGGTATCCTCTATTTTTTACGGAAGAGGATTAGGACCACCAAACTAAAAGTTTTTTTTCTATTTGTCGACTTACGTAACTCGATATATCGACTTACGTAACTCGATAAATCGACTTACGTATCTCGATAAATCGACTTACGTATCTCGATAAATCGACTTATGGCTCAGACATTTAAAGAACAAGTAAAATGGATATACATCGACCGTAATATAGGCAAGCCATATACCATTTCATTGGTTACCTTGGAAACGATAGCGATAGGATAAAGAATATATACTGATTATCATATTGAAAATTATATGGAGTTTAACAGTCATTATACTAATCACTGAAATGATACCAAACTATCCAATTGAAGAAGCCGTTCCAGATAACGTTACGAATATACATCATTCCATGTTTAATAGCTAAATAAAAAAAAAAAACAATTATACCAATTTCATTCATAAACATCTTGCATTGTTTGAAGAGATATGATATAATAACTTCAGTGTAGTTTTTATTTCGGTAGTTTGTTCTGTATTATTCGATATTTAACGTCATAATGGTCGATCATATAAGCCTACTCAATATAAATAATGTGACTCTAAGCATATTTCCAGTTTACTTGAACTTTAAATGCTTAAGACACAAGTCGATTTATCGAGATAACTAACTCGATTTATCGAGATAATAAGTCGATTTATCGAGATAATTAACTCGATTTATCGAGATAAATAAGTCGATTTATCGAGATAATATCTCGATTTATCGAGATAATAAGTCGATATATCGAGATAATATCTCAATTTATCGAGATAGTAAGTCGATATATCGAGTTACGTAAGTCGACAAATAGAAAAAAAAAATCCACCTCATTTCTAAACACACCAAACATACTCCATGCACATGATGCATGTCCACCGAATTGACCAGCCTCTATCCAAAGCGTGTAATATCTTCGCTCTATGTCTGGTAGTAGCAGTTTTAGGGTTTTTCCGATTGATAAAGGACTGATTTAGTGAGCTGATAAAGAATCAATCACTGACGCTAGGTAGGTTTGGTTGACCCGATGCGTAAGGGCATACTAACAAGACACATGAACATGTTTTGGTCCCTTCTGACCACTGGGTGCATCTCTCACATTTTCCGGCAGCAGATGCTCACGTTATCTAGAGTCGTTCTGATTTTAGAACCGAACAAGGAAATCCTCACCACGGAGGAAGAATCTTAGTTATTTGAAGGCATATATTATGGACCTTGATCCAGAAGAGCCATCAAGTTTCCGCAGACATTCTTCAGTGAACACTCTACAGCTTGAAAATATTAGCAGATTGGAGGAGCAGTGAACAACATAAAATGATATACATCACCAAGGCATACGACACCTTTGGAACAATAAAACATCACACATTGCAAACAAAAGGCTCAAGCTAAAGACAATGAATTCCTCCCCGAGATTACCAAGCACTGAACACATGGTAACTTTGAAGGACTACATGGTGAAGGTTCTCAAATCCGAGACGGAGAAAAGGAACCGGACAGGATATTGTTGCATGGATATTGTTGCATATCCAGTAAGTGCCCCATGCCCATCCACCTCATTTCTAAACACACCAAACATACTCCATGCACATGATGCATGTCCACCGAATTGACCAGCCTCTATCCAAAGCGTGTAATATCTTCGCTCTATGTCTGGTAGTAGCAGTTTTAGGGTTTTTCCGATTGATAAAGGACTGATTTAGTGAGCTGATAAAGAATCAATCACTGACGCTAGGTAGGTTTGGTTGACCCGATGCGTAAGGGCATACTAACAAGACACATGAACATGTTTTGGTCCCTTCTGACCACTGGGTGCATCTCTCACATTTTCCGGCAGCAGATGCTCACGTTATCTAGAGTCGTTCTGATTTTAGAACCGAACAAGGAAATCCTCACCACGGAGGAAAAATCTTAGTTATTTGAAGGCATATATTATGGACCTTGATCCAGAAGAGCCATCAAGTTTCCGCAGACATTCTTCAGTGAACACTCTACAGCTTGAAAATATTAGCAGATTGGAGGAGCAGTGAACAACATAAAATGATATACATCACCAAGGCATACGACACCTTTGGAACAATAAAACATCACACATTGCAAACAAAAGGCTCAAGCTAAAGACAATGAATTCCTCCCCGAGATTACCAAGCACTGAACACATGGTAACTTTGAAGGACTACATGGTGAAGGTTCTCAAATCCGAGACGGAGAAAAGGAACCGGACAGGATATTGTTGCATGGATATTGTTGCATATCCAGTAAGTGCCCCATGCCCATCCACCTCATTTCTAAACACACCAAACATACTCCATGCACATGATGCATGTCCACCGAATTGACCAGCCTCTATCCAAAGCGTGTAATATCTTCGCTCTATGTCTGGTAGTAGCAGTTTTAGGGTTTTTCCGATTGATAAAGGACTGATTTAGTGAGCTGATAAAGAATCAATCACTGACGCTAGGTAGGTTTGGTTGACCCGATGCGTAAGGGCATACTAACAAGACACATGAACATGTTTTGGTCCCTTCTGACCACTGGGTGCATCTCTCACATTTTCCGGCAGCAGATGCTCACGTTATCTAGAGTCGTTCTGATTTTAGAACCGAACAAGGAAATCCTCACCACGGAGGAAGAATCTTAGTTATTTGAAGGCATATATTATGGACCTTGATCCAGAAGAGCCATCAAGTTTCCGCAGACATTCTTCAGTGAACACTCTACAGCTTGAAAATATTAGCAGATTGGAGGAGCAGTGAACAACATAAAATGATATACATCACCAAGGCATACGACACCTTTGGAACAATAAAACATCACACATTGCAAACAAAAGGCTCAAGCTAAAGACAATGAATTCCTCCCCGAGATTACCAAGCACTGAACACATGGTAACTTTGAAGGACTACATGGTGAAGGTTCTCAAATCCGAGACGGAGAAAAGGAACCGGACAGGATATTGTTGCATGGATATTGTTGCATATCCAGTAAGTGCCCCATGCCCATCCACCTCATTTCTAAACACACCAAACATACTCCATGCACATGATGCATGTCCACCGAATTGACCAGCCTCTATCCAAAGCGTGTAATATCTTCGCTC
Organism: Terebella lapidaria; assembly: GCA_949152475.1. Lineage (NCBI taxonomy): Eukaryota > Metazoa > Annelida > Polychaeta > Terebellida > Terebellidae > Terebella > Terebella lapidaria. The sequence continues at coordinate 28,024,092 of OX424560.1, forward strand.
TATGTCTGGTAGTAGCAGTTTTAGGGTTTTTCCGATTGATAAAGGACTGATTTAGTGAGCTGATAAAGAATCAATCACTGACGCTAGGTAGGTTTGGTTGACCCGATGCGTAAGGGCATACTAACAAGACACATGAACATGTTTTGGTCCCTTCTGACCACTGGGTGCATCTCTCACATTTTCCGGCAGCAGATGCTCACGTTATCTAGAGTCGTTCTGATTTTAGAACCGAACAAGGAAATCCTCACCACGGAGGAAGAATCTTAGTTATTTGAAGGCATATATTATGGACCTTGATCCAGAAGAGCCATCAAGTTTCCGCAGACATTCTTCAGTGAACACTCTACAGCTTGAAAATATTAGCAGATTGGAGGAGCAGTGAACAACATAAAATGATATACATCACCAAGGCATACGACACCTTTGGAACAATAAAACATCACACATTGCAAACAAAAGGCTCAAGCTAAAGACAATGAATTCCTCCCCGAGATTACCAAGCACTGAACACATGGTAACTTTGAAGGACTACATGGTGAAGGTTCTCAAATCCGAGACGGAGAAAAGGAACCGGACAGGATATTGTTGCATGGATATTGTTGCATATCCAGTAAGTGCCCCATGCCCATCCACCTCATTTCTAAACACACCAAACATACTCCATGCACATGATGCATGTCCACCGAATTGACCAGCCTCTATCCAAAGCGTGTAATATCTTCGCTCTATGTCTGGTAGTAGCAGTTTTAGGGTTTTTCCGATTGATAAAGGACTGATTTAGTGAGCTGATAAAGAATCAATCACTGACGCTAGGTAGGTTTGGTTGACCCGATGCGTAAGGGCATACTAACAAGACACATGAACATGTTTTGGTCCCTTCTGACCACTGGGTGCATCTCTCACATTTTCCGGCAGCAGATGCTCACGTTATCTAGAGTCGTTCTGATTTTAGAACCGAACAAGGAAATCCTCACCACGGAGGAAGAATCTTAGTTATTTGAAGGCATATATTATGGACCTTGATCCAGAAGAGCCATAAAGTTTCCGCAGACATTCTTCAGTGAACACTCTACAGCTTGAAAATATTAGCAGATTGGAGGAGCAGTGAACAACATAAAATGATATACATCACCAAGGCATACGACACCTTTGGAACAATAAAACATCACACATTGCAAACAAAAGGCTCAAGCTAAAGACAATGAATTCCTCCCCGAGATTACCAAGCACTGAACACATGGTAACTTTGAAGGACTACATGGTGAAGGTTCTCAAATCCGAGACGGAGAAAAGGAACCGGACAGGATATTGTTGCATGGATATTGTTGCATATCCAGTAAGTGCCCCATGCCCATCCACCTCATTTCTAAACACACCAAACATACTCCATGCACATGATGCATGTCCACCGAATTGACCAGCCTCTATCCAAAGCGTGTAATATCTTCGCTCTATGTCTGGTAGTAGCAGTTTTAGGGTTTTTCCGATTGATAAAGGACTGATTTAGTGAGCTGATAAAGAATCAATCACTGACGCTAGGTAGGTTTGGTTGACCCGATGCGTAAGGGCATACTAACAAGACACATGAACATGTTTTGGTCCCTTCTGACCACTGGGTGCATCTCTCACATTTTCCGGCAGCAGATGCTCACGTTATCTAGAGTCGTTCTGATTTTAGAACCGAACAAGGAAATCCTCACCACGGAGGAAGAATCTTAGTTATTTGAAGGCATATATTATGGACCTTGATCCAGAAGAGCCATCAAGTTTCCGCAGACATTCTTCAGTGAACACTCTACAGCTTGAAAATATTAGCAGATTGGAGGAGCAGTGAACAACATAAAATGATATACATCACCAAGGCATACGACACCTTTGGAACAATAAAACATCACACATTGCAAACAAAAGGCTCAAGCTAAAGACAATGAATTCCTCCCCGAGATTACCAAGCACTGAACACATGGTAACTTTGAAGGACTACATGGTGAAGGTTCTCAAATCCGAGACGGAGAAAAGGAACCGGACAGGATATTGTTGCATGGATATTGTTGCATATCCAGTAAGTGCCCCATGCCCATCCACCTCATTTCTAAACACACCAAACATACTCCATGCACATGATGCATGTCCACCGAATTGACCAGCCTCTATCCAAAGCGTGTAATATCTTCGCTCTATGTCTGGTAGTAGCAGTTTTAGGGTTTTTCCGATTGATAAAGGACTGATTTAGTGAGCTGATAAAGAATCAATCACTGACGCTAGGTAGGTTTGGTTGACCCGATGCGTAAGGGCATACTAACAAGACACATGAACATGTTTTGGTCCCTTCTGACCACTGGGTGCATCTCTCACATTTTCCGGCAGCAGATGCTCACGTTATCTAGAGTCGTTCTGATTTTAGAACCGAACAAGGAAATCCTCACCACGGAGGAAGAATCTTAGTTATTTGAAGGCATATATTATGGACCTTGATCCAGAAGAGCCATCAAGTTTCCGCAGACATTCTTCAGTGAACACTCTACAGCTTGAAAATATTAGCAGATTGGAGGAGCAGTGAACAACATAAAATGATATACATCACCAAGGCATACGACACCTTTGGAACAATAAAACATCACACATTGCAAACAAAAGGCTCAAGCTAAAGACAATGAATTCCTCCCCGAGATTACCAAGCACTGAACACATGGTAACTTTGAAGGACTACATGGTGAAGGTTCTCAAATCCGAGACGGAGAAAAGGAACCGGACAGGATATTGTTGCATGGATATTGTTGCATATCCAGTAAGTGCCCCATGCCCATCCACCTCATTTCTAAACACACCAAACATACTCCATGCACATGATGCATGTCCACCGAATTGACCAGCCTCTATCCAAAGCGTGTAATATCTTCGCTCTATGTCTGGTAGTAGCAGTTTTAGGGTTTTTCCGATTGATAAAGGACTGATTTAGTGAGCTGATAAAGAATCAATCACTGACGCTAGGTAGGTTTGGTTGACCCGATGCGTAAGGGCATACTAACAAGACACATGAACATGTTTTGGTCCCTTCTGACCACTGGGTGCATCTCTCACATTTTCCGGCAGCAGATGCTCACGTTATCTAGAGTCGTTCTGATTTTAGAACCGAACAAGGAAATCCTCACCACGGAGGAAGAATCTTAGTTATTTGAAGGCATATATTATGGACCTTGATCCAGAAGAGCCATCAAGTTTCCGCAGACATTCTTCAGTGAACACTCTACAGCTTGAAAATATTAGCAGATTGGAGGAGCAGTGAACAACATAAAATGATATACATCACCAAGGCATACGACACCTTTGGAACAATAAAACATCACACATTGCAAACGAAAGGCTCAAGCTAAAGACAATGAATTCCTCCCCGAGATTACCAAGCACTGAACACATGGTAACTTTGAAGGACTACATGGTGAAGGTTCTCAAATCCGAGACGGAGAAAAGGAACCGGACAGGATATTGTTGCATGGATATTGTTGCATATCCAGTAAGTGCCCCATGCCCATCCACCTCATTTCTAAACACACCAAACATACTCCATGCACATGATGCATGTCCACCGAATTGACCAGCCTCTATCCAAAGCGTGTAATATCTTCGCTCTATGTCTGGTAGTAGCAGTTTTAGGGTTTTTCCGATTGATAAAGGACTGATTTAGTGAGCTGATAAAGAATCAATCACTGACGCTAGGTAGGTTTGGTTGACCCGATGCGTAAGGGCATACTAACAAGACACATGAACATGTTTTGGTCCCTTCTGACCACTGGGTGCATCTCTCACATTTTCCGGCAGCAGATGCTCACGTTATCTAGAGTCGTTCTGATTTTAGAACCGAACAAGGAAATCCTCACCACGGAGGAAGAATCTTAGTTATTTGAAGGCATATATTATGGACCTTGATCCAGAAGAGCCATCAAGTTTCCGCAGACATTCTTCAGTGAACACTCTACAGCTTGAAAATATTAGCAGATTGGAGGAGCAGTGAACAACATAAAATGATATACATCACCAAGGCATACGACACCTTTGGAACAATAAAACATCACACATTGCAAACAAAAGGCTCAAGCTAAAGACAATGAATTCCTCCCCGAGATTACCAAGCACTGAACACATGGTAACTTTGAAGGACTACATGGTGAAGGTTCTCAAATCCGAGACGGAGAAAAGGAACCGGACAGGATATTGTTGCATGGATATTGTTGCATATCCAGTAAGTGCCCCATGCCCATCCACCTCATTTCTAAACACACCAAACATACTCCATGCACATGATGCATGTCCACCGAATTGACCAGCCTCTATCCAAAGCGTGTAATATCTTCGCTCTATGTCTGGTAGTAGCAGTTTTAGGGTTTTTCCGATTGATAAAGGACTGATTTAGTGAGCTGATAAAGAATCAATCACTGACGCTAGGTAGGTTTGGTTGACCCGATGCGTAAGGGCATACTAACAAGACACATGAACATGTTTTGGTCCCTTCTGACCACTGGGTGCATCTCTCACATTTTCCGGCAGCAGATGCTCACGTTATCTAGAGTCGTTCTGATTTTAGAACCGAACAAGGAAATCCTCACCACGGAGGAAGAATCTTAGTTATTTGAAGGCATATATTATGGACCTTGATCCAGAAGAGCCATCAAGTTTCCGCAGACATTCTTCAGTGAACACTCTACAGCTTGAAAATATTAACTGAATCTGAATTTTTTTATATGGACGCCTTCGGATAAGATCACAACACCTATTAAATTTGGTTGTTATAGCGTGATTATGATTATAAAAGGTGCAAAAAAAGGCATGGACTTTGACATCTGATGAAAGTGATTGGTACAAAGATCAAACTCCTAAGCGATGCAGCATATAAGACCATTTCACTGATCTGTACAATTTGTAAGGAAAGAATCTTGTCCAAACAAGGCTGTTTCTGAATTTGTATCACAAACGATATTGTCATTGACCAGTTTGTATGTCTTAAAATGAAGGTAAACCACAATTTCCCGAAGGAAATTAAGGATTTCATAAATATTAAAATCATTGAAATTGACTGACTGACACTCGTTGATTGACTGACACTCGTAGAACGACTGGCATTCTGTGTACAAGTACGAGTGGATGAGCAGCTTGACGTCACAATGTGGCCCACTGGAAAATGTGACGTCCAGATCAAGAGCTGCCCTGGCAGCCTTGTCGGCACGTTCATTCCCAGGAATGTCCACATGACTGGGTACCAAACAAAATACCACGACTTTATGCATTTGAAAAGTACGTTGATGTTCAGTTAAAATATCCAAAAATAGAAGTAGAAATAAACGGCAATTTGGGCTCAAGAAGAAATATCCAAAAGTAGAGGATGGTCAATATTACGATTCTCTATGGCTTGAAGGGCTGATAGAGAATCTGAAGAGATAAGCGTGGCCTTGCTTCCATGTTGTTGGTTACAGAAAATCCTATAGCTCGCCCGATATAATAATTTTGCATGTGTACAGTAATACCTCCAATCCATGAGGCTTTCACAGGAACACGGACGTAATATCTCTGCGATATCTCTCGCCTCGACAAACTTGCTAGTTTGTGAAGGGGCAATCATTGGTGGAGAAGTGAGTTTGACAGATCTGTGACGTAATTTGTCATGTTGTAATCAGGGATTGAAATTCACGATGCCCACAACTCGAATTGGCATACGCTGACGCTATGAAATCACCATAGTCCGTCTCCTACAAAATCTACACTCAAGTATATAATCTTCTATATGTATTATATACACTTAAACACGCAAGTGCTCTCTGGAAGGCACGCCTCAAGCAGAGTTACGATGCACAACGTGTCTTGATCCCTCCAAGATGACCAGTTTAGGACAGTTAACTGCTGATCAAAGTTACTTCGACATGTATAATGTTGAATGACCTGACACCTCGTATCTTGCTACTACCATACCATCGTGGTTGTGTGTTTGTGAAGCGATGGCGTGCAGAAAATATCTAGTCAATACTCTGGTCAAATGTGTATATTATATACAACTTGTATTGTAGTCAAGGGATTACTGGTATTGACCGCTTTCTGGTCGACTACGCAATGGTTGAATGTGCATGTATAGAATATGATCCGAAGAAAGAAGGATTAAATTTTAACGGCAGTTTGGGCTCAAGATGGCCATTTTAGTGCCGAACGAGGATATACAAGTAATATCAAGAATGATAAGACCGAAGAAATACTTGTAGTAAACTATTTTGTTAGAAACTGTCTTGACTGCTCGTAATTGTGTTAGTGTCACTAAAGGGAAAGATACTTCATATTTCACATGTCCACATGACGACATAATGGGCACCAACACCGACATTTTACCACACAAGTGCTCTCCGGAGGGCAGGTCTCCAGCACTGCAGAGTTCCGATGCACCAGGACCTGCAGTCCTAATCCCTCCAAGATGACCAGTTTAGGACAGTATAATTGTTGATCAAACTTACTAGTACTTCCACTTTGTAAAACAATGACAACAGAACGAAGTCAGACTGAACTGTTCTTATACATGTATATTGTTAAATGACCTATGTATATTGTTAAATGACCTGACACCTCGTATCTTGCTACTACTTTATAAACATCGTGGTTGTGTGGTTGGAAAATGATGGCGTGCAGAAAATATCTAGTCAAACATCTAGTCAATACTCTGATCACATGTGTATATTATATACAACTTGTATTGTAGTCAAGCGATCACTATCATAATCCACGCAAATTCTACAAGAACCTCAAACCTCCAACCATCACAAGAAGACTTCATTCCAAAGGACATTCAATAGGTGCGTATTCAATTTTTGCATTGGCGAAAAGAAACTGCTTTTCAACAATCTTAGAGGATTAGAAAGCCTTCTCAAAATTATTAGATTGGATATGATTGGATCGAGTCATCCAGGAGTTACAGCTGGATCAACGGATCAAATCCACCGCCCGGATTGATGGCACGGAGAGCCAGTTTTTGATGTACAAGCGTTCCCTAGGCAAAGGGCCCCCAATCAGAGACAATCACATGAAACGAAAAGACGTATATAGACAATAGAGTGCATCCCCACCCGGGATTCCAAGAAAAGATGCAGTCAGCATTCTGCGCCTGTACAGTGACGGATAAACTGGAAGATTTGGGGAAGTGGGTGATTTGACCTCCTGACTTCAGAGCGGATATTTGTGCTGGAGATGTCTCTGCCTCAAGCAGAGTTACGCTGCACTAGGACCTGCAGTGTCTTGATCCATCCAAGATGACCAGTTTAGGACAGTTAACTGCTGATCAAAGTTACTTCCACATGTATAATGACCTGACACCTCGTATCTTGTCAACTGCTGATCAAAGTTACTTCCACATGTATAATGTTAAATGACCTGACACCTCGTATCTTGCTACTACTATATAACCATCATGGTTGTGTGTTGGCGTGCAGCAAATATCTAGTCAAATATCTAGTCAATACTCCGGTCAAATGTGTATATTATATACAACTTGTATTGTAGTCAAGGCATTACTGGTATTGGCCGCTTTGTGGTCGACTACGCAATGGTTGAATGTGCATGTATAGACTTTGACCTGAAGAAAGAAGGAATAAAGTTTAACGGCACTTTGGGCTCAATAAGGCCATTTTAGTGCCGAACGGAGATATAAACGTAGTATCAAGAATGATAAGACCGAAGAAATAGCTAAAATAGAGGTTCTGTTATAAAGAAGGGAACTATTTGGTAGAAACTGTCTTGACTGCTCGTAATTGTGCTAGTGTCACTGAAGGGGAAGTATACTTCATATTTCACATTTTCACACGATGAAGACATAATGGGCACCAACACCAACATTTCACCACACAAGTGCTCTCTGGAGGACAGTTTAATTGTTGATCAAACTTACTTCCACTTTGTAAAACAATGACAACAGAACGAAATCAGACAGAACTGTTTTAATACATGTATATTTTTGAATGACCTGACACCTCGTATCTTCCTACTGCCATATAACCATCGTGGTTGTGCGTTTGTGAAAAGATGGCGTCCAGAAAATATCTAGTCAATACTCTGATCAAATGTGTATATTATATATAAAACTTTACTGTAGTCAAGAGATGACTAGTATTGACTACGCAATGGTTGTATATGCATGTATAGACTATGATCCGAAGGAAGAAATAGCTAAAATAAAGGTTCTGTGATAAAGTGAACTATTTTGTTAGAGGGAAAATGGGTACATGAGTTGTGAGGAGGGCAGGGGTGGGATATTTGGTGACCGTGTGTGAGGTAGTCTTCTGTAATATTTTCGTTAAATGCGAATTGTTCCCTGTAAAACATATATTATTGAAAGTATTGATTTATGCTGTCGACTGAAACACATCATGAAAATGAATAAGTTTAAATCTGCAGCAATAAATATGATTTGTTTTTACCTCGAGTACCTATAGATTTGTAGTTGGCAACCGAAATAGCAAATAAAAATAGTTAAATCGATGTTCATGCATGTTGTAGCTAATTGACATGTATACTGCAGATATGGGCGTGTTATACATGTAGTTCCCTGATACTCCCTATCTCTAGTGATAACCAGTAACGGAATGCATATTTTTCCAAACAAATAAATCACAAATCTGTGTAAATGACTGAAATTTTTTTGTCGTACAGGGGGATCTCGCATTGAATGAGGTGGGGGATGCTTCTCACTACCTGAAAACATGAGTCAGGACGGTTTCTGGGCTGACCACGTGGCCGTGGCCGCCACAGCCATCTCGCTGGACGTGGAAATCCTGCTCCAATCACTGACATTGAAAGACCATGTCCATTCGTGGCCAGTGGGACAGTCTCCACGTGTCAGATTGCCGCTCGGATATGTAGATGGGAAGCATTTTTTTGCACTCGTGACCTGGGAGTTGATCGCGTTGACGCCACCCAGACCAACCATCCAGAACCACAAAACGTCTGCAAACCGCAAACAGCTGATAAACATGAGCTGGACAGAGCACGTCTCATCGCCTCAGGTCAGATGACTGTTGTTCGGCGTTTGAGCCTTAGACCATCAGATAAAGAGTGTGCGTCAAGAGCAATTGCGGACCACAAAAAGAGTGGCCATAAAGAAGAAGCTGATTAAGACCAGTCAGCAGTTGGACGCCCTGGGTGATGCGTATTTCATCCTACATAAACCCCAAATCCCGAAATCGACCAAGAGGTCGCGTCGGGAAGTCATTTGTGTTTATGGGACGCTGACCTGATGAGCTGATTCAGAAGGAGCGACCCCTTAATGGGCCAAATTGAATTGTCACTTGGACTGGTTACCACTCCCTTCAAGTCAAGGCAAAGAGGCAAAGTCGACGTTCAGGCAAATCTGACCCTGAAAGAAACCTCTGGCCAGGACGACATCTGCAATGACACGGAGATGACCCCCTCTAAACTAGCTTCACCCTCACAGTGGGTAGCGGAGGCCGAATTGCCGAACAACAGATGTCCGTACTGAAGAAAGTGGATCTGTTCGCTGAAGAAGGTGACTTAATTATTGGTGAGTTTCCAACACCATATACATCCACATTTTGTTTTTAAAATTATTTAAAAACAAAATGTAGAGTACAATCTTTTTTATCAGACCAATATAACATATTTATGTTAATGATACTTCCGTGAAGCATATTCACATACTGTTCAGATGAGATGACACCCACAAGAAGGACCATCAGGGGACGAGGACGTGTGAAGACACGTGGTGGTTAATCACGGCAGGACGTTGCTCAGAGCCCAAACCATCAACCTCCAAGCAGGAAAAACCCCAGGAAATCTTTATTCAACCCTGATCCGGATTATGAAATGAAAGTGAACCTAAAACGTGCCGTGCAATGTCACGTATCGTTCCCGAGCACCAGCATGACCAGGATTCAGACGAAAGTACCATGAGTAGCTTGAGATCTATTCCTAGCACCCATCCAGATATCACCGATATTGTGAACAGTGTGTCGATGCAGCGTGATGTAGCAGGATTAGTGACGACAGGCAGGGCGGACTATAACTTGTAGAGTGCCTTGCTGTCATCGAGTGTTAAATGCCCATCACAATCACCCTAGACAATGAAAATATTGTACAAAATGCACTGGACATTTTGTGGCCTTTGCAATCGTATCGCCACCCACACACCATACAATGCCATACTGGCTATAATAAAGTAGCAGCTTTATTGTGTTATCCCGGCATTGTGCAACAGTATTAATCATAAATATATTATGGTAACTGTCAGTAATTCTCATCTTTAGTACCCGTACTTTTGTGTTGTTTTACATATCTGTATTTTATTGTTGCTTTTGCCAAATAAATCAAATCAAATCAAAAAATTAGGCCAAGGGCCGAAGATAGGTTACCGGACAATGTTTAATATTTTAGATGTTAGCCAGGTCACTGGTTGAATTCGAGGTCAAAAGAATATTCAGCATATATAACATTAAGCATGTATCATGTCCACAGTTGATTGCTAAGCTGTAAATTCAATAATCAGAGATATTAGCAATTTTGTGCTGTGGCCTTGAAAATGAAGGGGCAAAGGTCAAATTCAAGGTCATCAAAATATTCAATGTATATCATTTTCTATATCATGTCCACAATTGATTCCCAAGCCATACAGTCAATAGAAATATGAGCCAGTTTGTCCTTGGACCTTGAAAATAAGGTCAGAGGTCAAATTCAAGGTCACGAGAATATTCAGCATATATCATTTCCTATATGTCCACAATTGATTCCCAAGCTGTAAAGTCGATAATAAGCGAGATATAAGCCATTTTGTGCTCTGACCTTGAAACTGAGGTCAGAGGTCAAATTCAAGGTCACGAGAATATTCAGCATATATTATTTCCTATATGTCCACAATTGATTCCTAAGCTGTAGAGTCAATAATAAGCGAGATATAAGCCATTTTGTGCTCTGACCTTGAAACTGAGGTCAGAGGTCAAATTCAAGGTCACGAGAATATTCAGCATATATCATTTCCTATATGTACACAATTGATTCCTAGTCTCTAATCTCAATATTAAGTGAGATATTAGGCATAATGTGTCCCACTATAAAGCATAGGAGAATTTAACATGGGAAAGTCCCATTTGGGCCGAGTTTGGGCCAAAATGGCCCACTTCGAGCGATTCAAGCGCAACGAAATTTATAGACATCATAGGAGTACATATGAAGAGTCTTATGTATCAAAAAGAAAAAAAGTTACTGAACAGATTTTGAGAAAATGGCCGCCAAAGTCCAAAATCAGGCATTTTTCGTCGAAAACGGCCGCCATTTTGAAAAAAATGCGAAAATCAAAAAACTAAAAAATACCTCCTTCTTGAATTATTTTTAAGTATTTTTGTGCAAAATTTCAGAAAAATTCGCCCGTAAACAAAAAAGATAAAAATGTGGACGACGACGACGGACGACGACGACGACGGACGACGGACGACGGACGCAACACCATGCCAATAGGTTATCGGACCATAGGTCCAGTAACCTAAAAAGGCCATGGACTTAACATCTATAACCCACATGAATTTATTAGTTTCTATTGTATTCCAATAATACTGGCATCCGGTGGGCTTGGTCAATAACAATAATTGATCAGTTGATGCACTCCTGATTGTGTTGTTTTGTGTTGTGTTGCTAATATCGTGCATATCCAGCCAATAACCAATGACTTGGAACAATGTCCTCACAATGTCCTAATGGCTCCATTATATTAAAAACATCCGATAAGAATGATAAATTATGCCAATGTTGAATCCCTTATCAAGGATGACATAATCGATTACCATGAGAACTTTCCGTTTGTATAAGAAATATTGGTATCCTCTATTTTTTACGGAAGAGGATTAGGACCACCAAACTAAAAGTTTTTTTTCTATTTGTCGACTTACGTAACTCGATATATCGACTTACGTAACTCGATAAATCGACTTACGTATCTCGATAAATCGACTTACGTATCTCGATAAATCGACTTATGGCTCAGACATTTAAAGAACAAGTAAAATGGATATACATCGACCGTAATATAGGCAAGCCATATACCATTTCATTGGTTACCTTGGAAACGATAGCGATAGGATAAAGAATATATACTGATTATCATATTGAAAATTATATGGAGTTTAACAGTCATTATACTAATCACTGAAATGATACCAAACTATCCAATTGAAGAAGCCGTTCCAGATAACGTTACGAATATACATCATTCCATGTTTAATAGCTAAATAAAAAAAAATAAACAATTATACCAATTTCATTCATAAACATCTTGCATTGTTTGAAGAGATATGATATAATAACTTCAGTGTAGTTTTTATTTCGGTAGTTTGTTCTGTATTATTCGATATTTAACGTCATAATGGTCGATCATATAAGCCTACTCAATATAAATAATGTGACTAAGCATATTTCCAGTTTACTTGAACTTTAAATGCTTAAGACATAAGTCGATTTATCGAGATAACTAACTCGATTTATCGAGATAATAAGTCGATTTATCGAGATAATTAACCCGATTTATCGAGATAATTAACTCGATTTATCGAGATAAATAAGTCGATTTATCGAGATAATATCTCGATTTATCGAGATAATAAGTCGATATATCGAGATAATATCTCAATTTATCGAGATAGTAAGTCGATATATCGAGTTACGTAAGTCGACAAATAGAAAAAAAAAACTTTTAGTTTGGTGGCCCTAATCCTCTTCCGTAATTTTTACCTATAAGAATGTTAGTTGTGTTAATCATGTTAATTAGCAGATTGGAGGAGCAGTGAACAACATAAAATGATATACATCACCAAGGCATACGACACCTTTGGAACAATAAAACATCACACATTGCAAACAAAAGGCTCAAGCTAAAGACAATGAATTCCTCCCCGAGATTACCAAGCACTGAACACATGGTAACTTTGAAGGACTACATGGTGAAGGTTCTCAAATCCGAGACGGAGAAAAGGAACCGGACAGGATATTGTTGCATGGATATTGTTGCATATCCAGTAAGTGCCCCATGCCCATCCACCTCATTTCTAAACACACCAAACATACTCCATGCACATGATGCATGTCCACCGAATTGACCAGCCTCTATCCAAAGCGTGTAATATCTTCGCTCTATGTCTGGTAGTAGCAGTTTTAGGGTTTTTCCGATTGATAAAGGACTGATTTAGTGAGCTGATAAAGAATCAATCACTGACGCTAGGTAGGTTTGGTTGACCCGATGCGTAAGGGCATACTAACAAGACACATGAATATGTTTTGGTCCCTTCTGACCACTGGGTGCATCTCTCACATTTTCCGGCAGCAGATGCTCACGTTATCTAGAGTCGTTCTGATTTTAGAACCGAACAAGGAAATCCTCACCACGGAGGAAGAATCTTAGTTATTTGAAGGCATATATTATGGACCTTGATCCAGAAGAGCCATCAAGTTTCCGCAGACATTCTTCAGTGAACACTCTACAGCTTGAAAATATTAACTGAATCTGAATTTTTTTATATGGACGCCTTCGGATAAGATCACAACACCTATTAAATTTGGTTGTTATAGCGTGATTATGATTATAAAAGGTGCAAAAAAAGGCATGGACTTTGACGTCTGATGAAAGTGATTGGTACAAAGATCAAACTCCTAAGCGATGCAGCATATAAGACCATTTCACTGATCTGTACAATTTGTAAGGAAAGAATCTTGTCCAAACAAGGCTGTTTCTGAATTTGTATCACAAACGATATTGTCTTAGCTTAAAGTCATTGACCAGTTTGTATGTCTAAAAATGAAGGTAAACCACAATTTCCCGAAGGAAATTAAGGATTTCATAAATATTAAAATCATTGAAATTGACTGACTGACACTCGTTGATTGACTGACACTCGTAGAACGACTGGCATTCTGTGTACAAGTACGAGTGGATGAGCAGCTTGACGTCACAATGTGGCCCACTGGAAAATGTGACGACCAGATCAAGAGCTGCCCTGGCAGCCTTGTCGGCACGTTCATTCCCAGGAATGTCCACATGACTGGGTACCAAACAAAATACCACGACTTTATGCATTTGAAAAGTACGTTGATGTTCAGTTAAAATATCCAAAAATAGAAGTAGAAATAAACGGCAATTTGGGCTCAAGAAGAAATATCCAAAAGTAGAGGATGGTCAATATTACGATTCTCTATGGCTTGAAGGGCTGATAGAGAATCTGAAGAGATAAGCGTGGCCTTGCTTCCATGTTGTTGGTTACAGAAAATCCTATAGCTCGCCCGATATAATAATTTTGCATGTGTACAGTAATACCTCCAATCCATGAGGCTTTCACAGGAACACGGACGTAATATCTCTGCGATATCTCTCGCCTCGACAAACTCGCTAGTTTGTGAAGGGGCAATCATTGGTGGAGAAGTGAGTTTGACAGATCTGTGACGTAATTTGTCATGTTGTAATCAGGGATTGAAATTCACGATGCCCACAACTCGAATTGGCATACGCTGACGCTATGAAATCACCATAGTCCGTCTCCTACAAAATCTACACTCAAGTATATAATCTTCTATATGTATTATATACACTTAAACACGCAAGTGCTCTCTGGAAGGCACGCCTCAAGCAGAGTTACGATGCACAACGTGTCTTGATCCCTCCAAGATGACCAGTTTAGGACAGTTAACTGCTGATCAAAGTTACTTCGACATGTATAATGTTGAATGACCTGACACCTCGTATCTTGCTACTACCATACCATCGTGGTTGTGTGTTTGTGAAGCGATGGCGTGCAGAAAATATCTAGTCAATACTCTGGTCAAATGTGTATACTATATACAACTTGTATTGTAGTCAAGGGATTACTGGTATTGACCGCTTTCTGGTCGACTACGCAATGGTTGAATGTGCATGTATAGAATATGATCCGAAGAAAGAAGAAGGATTAAATTTTAACGGCAATTTGGGCTCAAGATGGCCATTTTAGTGCTGGACGAGGATATACAAGTAATATCAAGAATGATAAGACCGAAGAAATACTTGTAGTAAACTATTTTGTTAGAAACTGTCTTGACTGCTCGTAATTGTGCTGGTGTCACTGAAGGGAAAGATACTTCATATTTCACATTTTCACACGATGACGACATAATGGGCACCAACACCAACATTTTACCACACAAGTGCTCTCCGGAGGGCAGGTCTCCAGCACTGCAGAGTTCCGATGCACAAGGACCTGCAGTCCTAATCCCTCCAAGATGACCAGTTTACGACAGCTTAATGAAAATGATGCCGTGCAGAAAATATCTAGTCAAACATCTAGTCAATACTCTGATCACATGTGTATATTATATACAACTTGTATTGTAGTCAAGGGATCACTATCATAATCCACGCAATTTCTACAAGAACCTCAAACCATCACAAGAAGACTTCATTCCAAAGGACATTCAATAGGTGCGTATTCAATTTTTGCATTGGCGAAAAGAAACTGCTTTTCAACAAACTTAGAGGATTACAAAGCCTTCTCAAAATTATTAGAGTGGATATGATTGGATCGAGTCATCCAGGAGTTACAGCTGGATCAACGGATCAAATCCACCGCCCGATTGATGGCGCGAAGAGCCAGTTTTTGATGTACAAGCATTCCCTAAGCAACGGGCCCCAAAGCCGAGACAATCCCATGAAACGAAAAGACGTATATATAGACAATAGAGCGCACCCCCACCCGGGATTCTCAGAAAAGATGCAGTCAGCATTCTGTGCGTGTACAGTGACGGATAAACTGGAAGATTTGGGGAAGTGGGTGATTTGACCTCCTGACTTCAGAGCGGATACTTGTGCTGGAGATACATCTGCCTCAAGCAGAGATACGATGCACTAGGACTTGCAATATCTTGATACCTCCAAGATGACCAGTTAAGGACAGTTAACTGTTGATCAAAATTACTTCCACATGTATAATGTTAAATGACCCGACACCTCGTATCTTGTTAACTGCTTGTAAAGGTCAACCCCAATGTATTGATATTATTGTTTTCGACTATTAGATATTTAATAATTGTCTGCAATCATGTACAGTTATACATTACATATATAATAGGTTGTTTACGGTAACACTTCAGGTCACGAAGACCTCTCGTGTGTGGGCTGGTATTTAGGTCACTTGCAAGTCATCCTCGGAATGTTAGAAGAGAATTTTAGAACTATTGTATTAAAAAGTATAAATTACTAAAACGTGATCTTACCACGCCAAGCAATGGCAGGTTCCCAAATTTATAAATTTGTTTTTTTTCGTTCCGAGCTTGCAGGTGTGTGAACCGGGAAATCCTTTGTCGGGCCGACTAGAGCAAATTGGTAATTGATTCTTGTCGCCTCCGGCCCGAGTGCCTAATTAGTATCTATCATTGCCCGCGTGAGACCCCACGAAATCTGGGCGATAAGGGCAGCCAAGCGTGGCCATCGCTCGTAAAGGCCGTCACCCGCTCGGGATGATTTGATATTCAAAAGCTTGCTCTGACCGCGCCTTGCTAATGAATTCTCGGTGATATAAAATTAGCCCAAGGCTAAGATAGGTTACCGGACAATTTTGGTTTGGCCATGGTGTCATATAGTAGATATTGGGACCGAGCCAGAAAGGCTCTGTGACCCAGGCATAGAAAACGCGCGCCGGCTGGCTTGGCTGAATTTGGCTTTGAGTTGGGAGTTGAGATCCGGGCTCCGGAGAAGGAGCATGTGTGGCATTTTTGTAGCCCATGAGATCGAATCAAATAAAGATATAGAACCTTTCACAGATCGTTATATGACATGGTGGAGATGCCGGGGATCGAACCCGGGACCTTTCATGTTAAAGCGTGCCTCAGATGCTAACAATTTCGCGGGAAACCAGACAAGTTGAGACCCTATCATGAAAGGGTACCGGATTCGTACATTCCATTTGACAGGATCAGTATGGATTTCAAATCAATGCCAGTGACGGCATCCGGATATAGACACCTGATGGTTCTTTGTGATGAGGTAACACGATACGTGATATGTGTGCCACTGAAATTTCTGGACGCGGAAACAATTTGTGAAGCACTAATACAGAAAGTTATTTGTGTCTGGGGAAAACCAACATGCCTCATAACTGACGCGGCTAGTTCTTTGACAGGAAAATTAATGGAATTGTTGTGTAGTGCATTGAGAATTGATCAAAAGGTTATCAGCGTTGAAAATCATGGGAGTTTACAAGTCGAGAGACACATAACAGACATTATCGGACTTCCTAAAGGTGAATTTGAACCAATTTGGAACGGATTGGGTACGGTACGTACCAGGGTCATGCTATGCTTACAATAGCTTTGCTTCTCCACAACTAGGGAACTATTGCCCCTTCGAACTGGCGACTGGACGTCCGCCACACAATTTATTGAACGTGAAATTTGAGCCAGAAACTGGAAGAACGCACTCTTATCAAGAATATGTGGAACACTTGAAGGAGAAACTTGATCACATAGGCAAAACTATGTTACGTTTGCAAGGACAGCAACAAACGAAACAAAATGCGAAAATATCGCAGAAATTGAACAAAAATCCCATTTATTCAGTCGGTCAATTAGTATATTTATACAAACCGACTTCTTCTTCATTGACTGCCAATTCTAGGAAAATCAAGGCAGAATGGTGCGGACCATTGGTTATACATGAAGTTCTGGACAGAACTCTTTTTATTCTAGCAACCATGAATGGTGTAATATTGAGGGATGTTTTCAATTTCAATCGACTGAAACCTTGCTTTATCAGAGCAACGGACGAACGGAACAACATAACGCACATACAAAAACTCAGACAAGTGCTCAAGAAATCAGAAGACAATACAAAAGTGGAACAAAACACGAATGTGATTTCATTCACTGATGAGGAAGGAAAAGAGATGCCTACTGTCACAAAGGATCAAATTATGTTGACAACAACCACAGATCAAGTGAACATAAAACCGTACATTGAATTTTCTCAAGAAAATAGCGGTTTGGCTATTCCTCGACGTTTGAGTGAGCGTGAAATGGAAAAACAGTTGGAGCTCATTACACAAGCTCCTTCGGATAACTTTATGACGTTGCACAGGTCACGATACAAGGCAGGAAAATTGCAGGCTTTGGTTTCAGTGAAGAAGGATACCAAACGATTATGGATGGATGTGGAAACAGAACCTTCCACCAGCCTGGCCATGTGCGACCTCGTGGGAAGTAAGGTTAACTGTTCAGGATCGCCTAAAAACTTCCTGGATTGTCTATACATGTAATAGACAGATATTATGAATATTAAGTACCTTTGGGAAAAAATGGTACAATAGGAAAGATTCAGAGTGAATCTAAATGTCAAGGGAAAGGACATTAAGGAAAGGATTTGTACACGAATACATACATACTGAGCGACATACTCGTGACAAACATGTACGAATACAAACTTTACATACAGCTGCACATATCATACATGCAGCCTCGTTATAAACTAAGGTACATACAGCGAGATTTTTCTTTACTCACTCACACTTCATTGTACATATACATTGTTTTCGGGTAAATGACCTAATGCCCCGGCAAACGGTCGTTTGAGCGCACCTGAAGTACTTTACTAGTATATTATAGAGGTAGATGTTTAGAATTGACCAGTGTGCAAACTTTTGTAAAATATGACTATTACAATTTAATTTTTGATTATAATTTGAATTTGAATCTATAAGATATATATATAAACATGTGTAGGATAGTGACATATGGTACATATAAGGCGTACGGATACAAGTAGATTTTAGTTATAGCCACAAAAAGATTGATGATTCACGGTACCAAGCCAGTCATTCGAATTTGATAAACATATTTCGATATTCGATTCAATATATCATCTTTTTTTTTACAATTGATGATATCTAAATCTCCTAAACAAGGGGGATGTCATATAGTAGATATTGGGCCCGAGCCAGAAAGGCTCTGTCACCCAGGCATAGAAAACGCGCGCCGGCTGGCTTGGCTGAATTTGGCTTTGAGTTGGGAGTTGAGATCCGGGCTCCGGAGAAGGAGCATGTGTGGCATTTTTGAAGCCCATGAGATCGAATCAAATAAAGATATAGAACCTTTCACAGATCGTTATATGACAATGGCAGCATTGGCAGGTAACAGACCTTGAGATTTACCAATCAAGGTTCGCACTGTAAACATATGACCTTGAGATTTACCAATCAAGGTCATCCGTGTGAATTTCGATGTCACCATTACATGTATGTGTGCGGTATTTGATATTCTATATGTTCATAAAACAAAGATATATCTGGGTGGATATATCTGGGTGGAATGCGATTTGGGACGAAACAATTTTTTTTTGGCGATTCGTCAAAAATTCAAAATGGCCGCCACACGGAGATCGGCGATTCAAGAGCAACAAAACTTATACACGTCACAGAGATATATAAGAGGAATCTTTTTAAACAAAAATCTCAAAAGCGATTAGACAGTTTTTGAGAAAATACAGACCAGGTGCGAATTTGAGCATTTTTCGACCCAAAAATGGCTGTTTTGACCTTTCACGGTCATTCAAGGTCACCACACAAGTCGCCATATATGACTTCCCATTTGAAAATGCCAATTTCCAAGCTCTATCTTCAAGCGTTCTATGAGTACAGTCCGGACAGCTCCCATTATGAAGGAAAGATGTGCCGAAAATTTTCGAAGTCCAAAATTTTTTTCAAAGGGTGAAAATTGTTTTTTTGCCTAGAAATGGCCCGAAATGGATAGTACTGCGATTTGGGGCGAAAAATTTATTTTTCGCTGACCCGCCAAAAATTCAAAATGGCCGCCGCACGGAGACCGGCGAATTTAGGGCAACCAAACTTATACATATCACAGAGGTATATGAAGGGAATCTTTTGAAACCAAAAACTCAAAACTGATCAGACAGTTTTTGAGAAAATGGCCGTCAAAGTCCAAAATTGAGCGTTTTTCGACAAAAACGGCCGCCATTTTGAAAAAAATGCGAAAATCAAAAAACAAAAAAATACCTCCTCAAAATATTTTTAGGCATTTTTGTGCAAAATTTCAGAAAGATTCGATCGTTAACTTTAGAAATAAAAAAGTTAACGCCGGACGGACGGACGACGGACGCAACGCCATGCCAATAGGTTATCGGACCAAAGGTCCGGTAACCTAAAAAAACAGCCCACTTCAAGATTCCAGGCTTTTTACTTAGATTATTTTGAACAATGAAGCCGGCTATCTCCTTGTGGGGGATAGTCCTATCGAAATTTAGAAAACATATTACTGTTATTGAATTGTTGTGTGCCATCTCATTTGGACACTGTGAATCGTACCTAAATAAAATTCCAATTGTGATTATTTATAACGAAGCGTTATCCTTTGAAAATACCTGGACCCCCAGGTCGGATCTGGAACATTACATTATTCAACAAAAATCAAACAGATTTAATAAGTTAATGCCATACCCAAGGACTCGAGCATTACATTTGGCTTGCTAGTGCCAGGACTTAAGTGAAGAGAACAATTGGATTACTATATATCTTGATTACAAATCCTGTAATCTGGCGAGCGTGACTTTGAAATAACTGAAAACAAAACGGATGCGGAACAATTTAACGAGTATGTGACAGGACTAGCTGAGATCGAGACACAGAGGAGGCGAGAGCATCTTGAGGATGTTCAAGCTCGTGGTGCTCAGCATGCTGCGAATGTGTTGAGAGACCGGATCAAGTCCCTGATTCGTCGAACAACTACTTGTGATGGCGCGACGACGGCGCAAGTGCGAGACTGGGTTAAGGAGATCAACATCGCACTTGATCAAGTAGGTGATCAACATGTAATTGAAGTCGTTTCATCAACGGTATCAGGCCCGCTTCGTTGGGAGACCGAGAGATATATCAGCCAGCACATGCAGCAAAACAACGTTGGACGTGCAGCGGTTCCGTGGCCTCTCTTCCGTGAACACCTCCAGAGGTCCTTTCTCCATACGGGTGAAGCGGCAGCGCTTAGGGAAAAAGTCGAACGAACTCGACAGTCGGCGTATGAACCCGAGGCCGCCTACTCGCGACGATTCCGAGAAGTCGCTGACGCCGCCTACCCAGCTCGCAACCGGAACGAGGATTAACACCGAATATTGATCAAGGCCTATGCTCTTGGTCGACGCTCCAATAAATAAGCTCGCAAGCTCGTCGAGGACGCTAACCCTGATAACCTAGAAGCGGCGATAACTGCTATAGCCGGGTTCTCGGAACGCAAGGATGCCTATGTACGTTTGGGACGTCAGGAAACACCAATGGAGGTCTGTCCAATTAAAACCCCAGACTTGGAAACGACCTTGAGTAAGGTTGCGAAATCGCAGGAGATTTTGATGACAAAGGTCGCCAAGCTAGAGGCTGTGTGCGCCAACAAGCCTGCGGGAGATAGTAGAACAGGCAGTATGCAGCCAAGCAGCGAGCTCCGGCCTTCAACCGTCGCGGTGAGCCACGATGTTACAACTGCCAGCGTTATGGACATTTGTCGAAGGTATGTCCAGACAAACAAGTGAAAACCCCGGGAAACGAGTAAATGTCGTGGGAGACAAGTACGCAGAACGCCCCCTATTGAACCTAACCCTACATGGTATTCAAATAACAGCGCTGTTGGATACTGGGGCTTCCTGCAGTCTCCTGCGACGAGAAAAACTTTTGGACATTTGTCATGCCACCCACCGAACCGCGAAATTGTCACCTGCTTGTGCACTACAAGGCCTGGGAGGCCAGCGAATGGACGTCCTCGGCAAGACGGGAGTCACCTGGATAAAGTGCACACACCCATAACCAAGCGGTCAAAGACCGCTTAGGTCAAAGGCCACCATCGGAATCTTGACACCAAGCGGTCAAAGGCTGCCATTGCTCGTAAAGGCTGTCACCTGCTCGGGGTGACTGTGATTTGATATTCAAAAGCTTGTTCTGACCGCGCCTTGCTAATGAATTCTCGGTGATATAAAAACCAGCCCACTTCAAGATTCCAGGCTTTTTACTTAGATTATTTTGAACAGTGAAGCCGGCTATCTCCTTGTGGGGGATAGTCCTATCGAAATTTAGAAAACATATTACTATTATTGAATTGTTGTGTGCCATATTGTTTGGACACTGTGAATCGTACCTAAATAAAATTCCAAGTGTGATTATTTATAACGAAGCGTTATCCTTTGAAAATACCTGGACCCCCAGGTCGGATCTGGAACATTATTCAACAAAAATCAAACAGATTTAATAAGTTGATGCCATACCCAAGGACTCGAGCATTACATGCTGATCAAAGTTACTTCCACATGTATAATTTTAAATGACCTGACACCTCGTATCTTGCTACTACTATATAACCATCGTGGTTGTGTGTTTGTGAAACGATGGCGTGCAGAAAATATCTAGTCAAATATCTAGTCAATACTCTGGTCAAATGTGTACATAATATACAACTTGTATTGTAGTCGAGGGATTACTGGTATTGGCCGCTTTCTGGTCGACTACGCAATGGTTAAATGTGCATGTATAGACTATGATCAGAAGAAAGAAGAAGGAATAAAGTTTAATGGCACTTTGGGCTCAAGAAGGCCATTTTATGGCCGAACGAGGATATAAAAGTAGTATCAAGAATGACAAGACTGAAGAAATAGCTAAAATAAAGGTTCTGTAATAAAGAAGTGAACTAGGGAAAGATACTTATTTCACATTTTCACACGATGACGACATAATGGGCACCAACACCAACATTTTACCACACAAGTGCTCTCAAGAGGGCAGGCCTCCAGCACTGTAGAGTTCTGATGCACCTTGACCTGCAGTCGTAATCCCTCCAAGATGACCAGTTTAGGACAGTATAATTGTTGATCAAACTTACTAGTACTTCCTCTTTGTAAAACAATGACAACAGAACGAAGTCAGACAGAACTGTTGTAATACATGTATCGCTGATTGGAGTGATTTTCTACTTATCAGAAGAGTATGCATACAGGACAACAGCACAAATCGTCAAACGACTAAAAGAACACCAAAGGACCATCAACAGCACAAGGACAAGGCAACAATACATATCAGCACAGCGGCAAAACAATGCCTTCATGATGGAAAGTGGTGATTGCTGTGGAGTGGTGAGACTTGTGGATCGACTCCATGCGATTCTCACATGATAGGTTTTGTCAAGGTTCACCAGAACCTTTCAAGTATATGACTTGTGCCTCAGTCTTCCTTTGTTGGAGAATGTGTTAGGGTCGACCATGTAGAGGGGAAGATTCTCCTGAATCTTCTTCACGTGTGAACGTCTCCGTTTATTCTTTGAACAGTGGACCAGTCCCTGGTCGCATGTTCGAATGAGCTGATGTATCTCTACATGTAAATGCAACAGCAAAAAATATTAGGATATTCGCTATGATTGATCCCAGATCATGCAATATGTTCCGAGTATCCCGAGTAAAATCAACAAGACAGGTGTATTGTTGATATGCCTCCATGTTGTATCACAACATGCCTCCAAATGACTACATTAGCCTGGACAGTGATACTAACTTACAAATATTTCAATAGTGACCTCTTTGATGAAACATATAGTTACTGGAACATTATCTCACGATGTGTACAACTGTTGTGTACCTGTTTGATACCAGTAGCAGCATATTTATAAGCGTGGCCTTCCTCGCATGTTGTTGGTTACAAAAAATCCTATAGCTCGCCTGATATAATAATTTTGCATGTGTACAGTAATACCTCCAATCCATGAGGCTTTCACAGGAACATGGACGTCGGAAAGTACTATGTTGTGGCCTTTTCGGATGAGGAGAATGCGATATCTCTCGCCTCGACAAACTCGCTAGTTTGTGAAGAGGAAATCATTGATGGAGAAGTGAGTTTGACAGATATGTGATGTAATTTGTCATGTTTTATTCAGGGATTGAAATTCACGATGCTCACAGACTCGAATTGGCATACGCTGATGCTGTGAAATCACCATAGTCCGTCTCCTACAAAATCTACACTAAAGTATATAATCTATATGCATTATACATTTAAACACGCAAGTGCTCTCTGGAAAGCCAGGCCTCCAGCAGAGTAACGATGCACTACGTGTCTTGATCCCTCCAAGATGACCAGTTTAAGACAGTTAACTGCTGATCAAAGTTACTTCGACATGTATAATGTCAAATGACCTGACACCTCGTATCTGGCTACTACCATATAACCATCGTGGTTGTGTGATTGTGAAGCGATGGCGTGCAGAAAATATCTAGTCAATACTCTGGTCAAATGTGTATATTATATACAACTTGTATTGTAGTCAAGGGATTACTGGTATTGACCGCTTTTTGGTCGACTACGCAATGATTGAATATGCATGTATAGAATATGATTCGAAGAAAGAATAAAGTTTAACTGCATTTTGGGCTCAAGAAGGCCATTTTAGTGTCGAACGAGGATATAAAAGTAGTATCAAGAATGATAAGACCGGAGAGATAGCTAAAATAAAGGTTCTGTAATAAAGAAATGAACTATTTTGATTGAAACTGTCTTGACTGCTCGTAATTGTGCTAGTATCATTGAAGGGAAAGATACTTAATATTTCACATTTTCAGAGAATGATGGGCACCAACAGATGCTTCGAAGGATGGCGGAGGATGGAGAATTTTACGGAAAACATCCACAGGTTCTGTGTTTTTTTGCAAATCACCCGAGTATATCTATTGCGTGTGCCCCGAGGGAGGCATGCGTTGATCATCCACTTAACATGTTATTCCTTCACAACTTGTCGTGTTACCTTCCACAAGAAGACGTATCGTGGTCTTATATATCACGCCACGTTGTCTGTTGGTGGATTCTACTGGCTAATTATCATACGTGCATATATACATTCAAGTCTTGCTTCAATACATGTGCATTACACAGCAAAAAATTAGCCCAATGGGCTAGAAAGGTTACCGGAGAAATATACAAAGTTAAGCCGAGAAAGTTGAAGGTCAAATTCAAGGTGACCACTGAAATCGCCATATCTCTAACCGTGAAAGTGGGATCAAAGGTTAAATACTAGATCACCAAACTATTCAGCATACATCATTTCCTATATGTTCACTATGGACCCCTAAGCTGTAAATTTGATAATAAGCGAGATATAAGCCATTTTGTAATCTGACTTTGAAAATAAAATGACTGACCTTGAAATTTAGGTCAAAGGTCAAATTCAATATCATTAAAATATTCAGAATATATCATTTCCTATATGTTCACAATTGATTCCTAAAGCTGTAAAGTCGATAATAAGCAAGATATTAGCCATTTTGTCCTGTTGACCTTGAAAATGAGGTCAAAAGTCAAATTCAAGGTCACTAGAATATTCAGCATATATCATTTCCTATATGTTCACAATTGATTCCTAAGCTGTAAAGTCGATAATAAGCAAGATATTAGCCATTTTGTCCTGTTGACCTTGAAAATGAGGTCAAAAGTCACATTCAAGATCACTAGAATATTCAGCATATATCATTTCCAATATGTTCACAATTGATTCCTAAGCTGTAAAGTCGCTAACAAGCAAGATATTCGCCATTTTGTCCTGTGACCTTGAAAATGAGGTCAAAGGTCAAATTCAAGGTCACGAGAATATTCAGCATATATCATTTCCTATATGTTCACAATTGATTCCTAAGCTGTAAAGTCGATAATAAGCAAGATATTAGCCATTTTGTCATGTGACCTTGAAAATGAGGTCAAAGGTCAAATTCAGGGTCATGAGAATTTTCAGCATATATCATTTCCTATATGTTCACAATTGATTCCTAAGCTGTAAAGTCGATAATAAGCAAGATATTAGCCATTTTGTCATGTGACCTTGAAAATGAAATCAAAGGTCAAATTCAGGGTCATGAGAATTTTCAGCATATATCATTTCCTATATGTTCACAATTGATTCCTAAGCTGTAAAGTCGCTAATAAGCAAGATATTGGCCATTTTGTCCTGTGACCTTGAAAATGAGGTCAAAGGTCAAATTCAAGGTCACGAGAATATTCAGCATATATCATTTCCTATATGTTCACAATTGATTCCTAAGCTGTAAAGTCGATAATAAGCGAGATATTAGCAATATTGTCCTGTGACCTTGGAAATGAGGTCATAGGTCAAATTCAAGGTCACGAAAATATTCAGCATATATCATTTCCTATATGTTCACAATTGATTCCTAAACTGTAAAGTCGATAATAAGCGAGATATTAGCCATTTTGTCATGTGACCTTGAAAATGAGGTCAAAGGTCAAAGTCAAGGTCACGAGAATACTCAGCATATATCATTTCCTAAATGTTCACAATTGATTCCTAAGCTGTAAAGTCGATAATAAGCGAGATATTAGTCATTTTGTCCTGTGACCTTGAAAATGAGGTCAAAGGTCAAATTCAAGGTCACGAGAATATTCAGCATATATCATTTCCTATATGTCCACAATTGATTCCTAGTCTCTAATCTCAGTATTAAGTGAGATATTAGGCTTCAATGTGTCCCATTATAAAGCATAGGAGAATTTAACATGGGAAAGTCCCATTTGGGCCGAGTTTGGGCCCAAAATGGCCCACTTCGAGCGATTCAAGGGCAACGAAATTTATACATGTCACAGGGGTACATATGAGGAGTGTTATGCATCAATAAAAAAAAAGTTACTGAACAGATTTTGAGAAAATGGCCGCCAAAGTCCAAAATCAGGCATTTTTCGTCGAAAACGGCCGCCATTTTGAAAAATGCGAAAATCAAAAAACTAAAGAATACCTCCCTCTCGAAATATTTTTAGGCATTTTTGTGCAAAATTTTAGAAAAATTCGATCTTAAACTTTAAAGATAAAATTGTTGACGGACGACGACGACGACGACGCAACGCCATGCCAATAGGTTATCGGACCAAAGGTCCGGTAACCTAAAAACCAGACACATGCTCCCATGCATACAACTTATGTAAGTACCTAATCAAAAGAGCATCCGGTGAACTATGATGAGTAGGTTTCAGTTGACATGTTATACATTGGTACGGTTACATGTATGTTAGGCATGTGGTGTTGGTGATTTCATTCTTATACATTGTCTATTTATCCAGGGATACAGATTACGACACCAATGATCTGGAGTCATCTGACGGCACTGTCCATGAACAGAGGTCTGAAAGAGCCCTCACGACTCAACATGAGTCCTCTTCCTCAACGGTCCGAGGCCTGAAAAGCCCACTTGGCCTGAGGCACAACCCAACAGTACAGGAGCAAAAAGTCTACCAGCTGATGTACTGACCAATGAAGCAAGTGGCTACATTTCCTTTCAAATAGTATATCTGCCACCAGTGACGCATCATTTTGGACCCTCCCACAAAAAAATGTAATGAACACCAAAAATATAACAAACTACAATGTACTGATAAACATAATTGTAACATGAAAAATATTAGCTGCATTCCTTCTGCACGCTAGCACTAGTAATTTAAAATTCGGGGTCCCTTACACCAATTCCCTGCAAATATGATGCTGCTTACTACAGCATTCAATCTGAAATGTGGCTAACATCTACTGAAGATTTAACTTGTTTTTGTTTATATACAAATAACCTTCCGTAGTTTGATAGTCAAGAAAGTGTTGGCTCAGGAACAAATCATTGTGGAAACTTACTTCCACTTTGTAAAACAATGACAACAGAACGAAGTCAGAAAGAACTGTTCTTATACATGTACATTGTTAAATGACCTGACACCTCGTATCTTGCTACTACCATAAAACCATCGTGGTTGTGTGCAGAAAATATCTAGTCAATACTGTGATCAAATGTGTATATTATATACAACTTATATTGTAGTCGAGGGATTACTAGTATTGAATGCTGGTCGACTACGCAATGGTTGTAAGTGCATGTATAGACTATGATCCAAAGAAAAAAATAGCTAAAATAAAGGTTCTGTAATGTAGTGAACTATTTGATATCTTCACTTCTTCATTTTGTTAGAAACTGTCTTGACTGCTCGTAATTGTGCTAGTGTCATTGAAGGGAAAGATACTTCATATTTCACATTTTCAGACAATGAAAAACACAATGGGCACCAACGCCAACATTTTACCACACAAGTGCTCTCTGGAGGGCAGGCCTTAAGCAGAGTTACAATGCATTAGGACTTGCAGTCTGGTCCATCCAAGATGACCAGTTTAGGACAGTTTAATTGCTGATCAAACTTACTTCCACTTTGTAAAACAATGACAACAGAACGAAATCAGACAGAACTGTTCTAATACATGTATATTGTTAAATGACTAGACACCTCGTATCTTCCTACTGACATATAACCATCGTGGTTGTGCGTTTGTGAAAAAATGGTGTCCAGAAAATACCTAGTCAAATATCTAGTCAATACTCTGATCAAATGTGTATATTATATATAAAACTTGTACTGTAGTCAAGAGATGACTCGTATTGACTACCCAGTGGTTGTATATGCATGTATAGACTATGATCCGAAGAAAGAAATAGCTAAAATAAAGGTTCTGTGACAAAGTGAACTATTTTGTTAGCGGGAAAATGGGTACATGAGTTGTGAGGAAAGCAGGGGTGGGATATTTGGTGACCGTGTGTGAGGTAGTCTTCTGTAATATTTTCCTTAAATGCGAATTGTTCCCTGCAAAACGTATATTATTGAAAGTATTGATCCATGATATTTTAAGAGTGATCAATGTGTGCATGAAGGGATGATAGTTGGCGTCAATGTGTGTGTGAATTGATAAGTTTGTGTCGTTAACATAACTAGTAAACATCAACATTTTCAATTTAATTGCCCCTTGTCTGCTTTCTCCAGACCCCGTACCAGGACCATCGCAGGCACACAAAAATAACACTGGACCTTGATGTAGCTGAAAGTTTGCAAAAGGCAGTGGCAACCTCAAGAGAAACTGAGCGCAGGGCAGTTGTTGCTGAATCTGCCCTGGTGGAAAAACTGCACTCCGATGAAGGGGGTAATGGAAGAAAGAAATCGGGGTGTGTGCAACAAGCAAATGCACAGGCAGTCCTGGCAAGGCGAATGTCCATGGAAGCGCTAGCCTATGTCGACAACTTCTCAACCAAATCGGTCAGAATGAACGAATCAATAAATATAGCTCAACGGAACTTTGAGCTCAGAAAGGCCATTTAAGTACCAAACCAGAATGTAAAATTAGAAAGAATGTTAAGAACTTAGGTTCCAGTAAGAAGTGTTAGGCAGACCATGTCACAACAGGAAGATCAGTGGCTCACGCGTCTTGAACAGACTGAGAGCAAATGGTACGAGAGGGTAAAAATTAGCCCAATGGGCTAGAAAGGTTACCGGAGAAATATACAGAGTTAAGCCGAGAAAGTTGAAGGTCAAATTCAAGGTGACCACTGAAATCGCCATATCTCTAACCTTGAAAATGGGATCAAAGGTTAAATTCTAGATCACCAAACTATTCAGCATACATCATTTCCTATATGTTCACTATGGACCCCTAAGCTGTAAATTTGATAATAAGCGAGATATAAGCCATTTTGTAATCTGACTTTGAAAATAAAATGACTGACCTTGAAATTTAGGTCAAAGGTCAAATTCAATATCATTAAAATATTCAGAATATATCATTTCCTATATGTTCACAATTGATTCCTAAGCTGTAAAGTCGATAATAAGCGAGATATTAGCCATTTTGTCCTGTTGACCTTGAAAATGAGGTCAAAAGTCAAATTCAAGGTCACTAGAATATTCAGCATATATCATTTCCTATATGTTCACAATTGATTTCTAAGCTGTAAAGGCGCTAATAAGCAAGATATTGGCCATTTTGTCCTGTGACCTTGAAAATGAGGTCAAAGGTCAAATTCAAGGTCATGAGAATATTCAGCATATATAATTTCCTATATGTTCACAATTGATTCCTAAGCTGTAAAGTCGATAATAAGCGAGATATTAGCAATTTTGTCCTGTGACCTTGGAAATGAGGTCAAAGGTCAAATTCAAGGTCATGAGAATATTCAGCATATATCATTTCCTATATGTTCACAATTGATTCCTAAGCTGTAAAGTCGTTAATAAGCGAGATATTAGCCATTTTGTCATGTGACCTTGAAAATGAGGTCAAAGGTCAAATTCAAGGTCATGAGAATTTTCAGCATATATCATTTCCTATATGTTCACAATTGATTCCTAAGCTGTAAAGTCGCTAATAAGCAAGATATTGGCCGTTTTGTCCTGTGACCTTGAAAATGAGGTCAAAGGTCAAATTCAACGTCACGAGAATTTTCAGCATATATCATTTCCTATATGTTCACAATCGATTCCTAAGCTGTAAAGTCGCTAATAAGCAAGATATTGGCCATTTTGTCCTGTGACCTTGAAAATGAGGTTAAAGCTCAAATTCAAGGCCACGAGAATATTCAGCATATATCATTTCCTATATGTTCACAATTGATTCCTAAGCTGTAAAGTCGATAATAAGCGAGATATTAGCAATTTTGTCCTGCGACCTTGGAAATGAGGTCAAAGGTCAAATTCAAGGTCACGAAAATATTCAGCATATATCATTTCCTATATGTTCACAATTGATTCCTAAGCTGTAAAGTCGATAATAAGCGAGATATTAGCCATTTTGTCATGTGACCTTGAAAATGAGGTCAAAGGTCAAATTCAAGGTCACAAGAATATCCAGCATATATCATTTCCTATATGTTCACAACTGATTCCTAAGCTGTAAAGTCGATAATAAGCGAGATATCAGCCATTTTGTCCTGTGACCTTGAAAATGAGGTCAAAAGTCAAATTCAAGGTCACGAGAATATTCAGCATATATCATTTCCTATATGTCCACAATTGATTTCTAGTCTCTAATCTCAATATCAAGTGAGATATTAGGCATAATGTGTCCCAATATAAAGCATAGGAGAATTTAACATGGGAAAGTCCCATTTGGGCCGAGTTTGGGCCAAAATGGCCCACTTCGAGCGATTCAAGCGCAACAAAATTTATAGACATCTTAGAAGTACATATGAGGAGTCTTATGTATCAAAAAGAAAAAAAGTTACTGAACATATTTTGAGAAAATGGCCGCCAAAGTCCAAAATCAGGCCTTGTTCGTCGAAAACGGCCGCCATTTTGAAGAAAAAGCGAAAATCAAAAAACTAAAAAATACCTCCTTCTTGAATTATTTTTAAGTATTTTTCTGCAAAATTTCAGAAAAATTCGCCCGTAAACAAAAAAGATAAAAATGTGGACGACGAGGACGACGAGGACGACGACGACGACAGACGACGACGGACGACGGACGCAACGCCATGCCAATAGGTTATCGGACCATAGGTCCGGTAACCTAAAAAGGAGGAGGATGTCTAGCGCAGAGAAGTCACCGAAACAGATGCAACCTTGTCTGCTAGGTATCACGAAATGGACAATCCTGGAGCCATTCCCAAGCAGAGCAACAAAACCAGGTCCTGATAGAGCTCGACCGATTGAGGGTTCAACGGAAACATCGTCTTGAAGAAGCAGGAATACAAGCGTCTGCTAAGCTGTCAGAACTTCCCATACTGACGCCAACATCTCCACTCCACTTCACTTCGGAGTTGCCAGGCACTCCGTTGTATGTAGCATCAGGGTGGACTGTCAAGTCTCGATGGTCTGTGCTTCAAGGTGAATCGGTGCGTGTTAAGCAAAGTTTGCCTGAGTCTCAAAGTATGTAATCTGCCTCTCTTTATTGTCCAGTGTTGGGGATTACAACGAGAGCGCTGACAATGTGGCACCGGAGTAGAAGCAGGCTGATCTGCTTGGATTGAATACATCAGGAACCCTTCTGGATACATATAACGACGTGCAGAACGCAGGAATATGGCGTGAGGTTGCCTCTTCCCAAAAAAGTTTTTGGGATACATGAAACGAAATACCGAAACCGAGGAATATAGTGCTATCACATCAAAATACACAATGCGAGGACATTTTGTGTAAAGTATACATCGATGCTAATTTTAAATTGGTGTTGCTAGATTGTTGTGCAGCAATAGATCTGTCATAATCAGTTATGTCATAAGATTTCATTTAATAGTGTAATGTTTCTGACTGAAGTGTCATTGTTAACAGCAAAACAGGGCTATATCATTTCGTAATTTTGGACAGCATTGCAGGAAAATATATAAATAGACAGCAATAGCAGTCTTTCTGAATCGAATGCCTGATATTGATTACACGCCAACATAATTTAGTGATTAAACTAAACTTATTGAACTTGTTGGAATTCTGGGTAAACTGAGCCTAGCACCCCAAAAAGGAACTTTGATAAAATTTTCTATCCTGAGTCCAAAAGACAAGGACCTTCATCCTGAAGATGACTGATGAACAGCTCGAGAAGATTCTGCGACATTACCACAATTTGCTTGACGCAGATGCTGCAATGTAGAATGGGGCTTGGCAGCAAAAGGACAAAAATCATGTGAATTGAATTTATAAGGAGCCTTGAACATATATTGATTGCGAATGAAGCAACTTAACCAAACCTTGCATATTAGATGTTCCAGCATTCCCGAACCATTGCAGCATCTTGAGAATTCATCGATCAATAGAAGAAAGTTCAACGGCACTTTGGGCTCGAGAAGACCATTTCAGTGGCAAACAAAGATATAAAAGTAGTATCAAGAATGATAAGACTAACTTCTATCATTAAAAATTTATAGTGACAGGTAAAAGCTACAAGATTATTGGTGAAACTATTGATGATTAGATCTAGATGGTTGAAAAATCATTGAAACCTTGTATATGGACTGACACTCGTAAAACAAGCGACGAGTGTCAGCCAAATCTTGACAATGTACCAGGACATGCTCAACCGTCAGCCACTCTCGACAGGGTACACACACAGGGGCCTCCTCCCCACGGAGCAGGTAACATAAAGTCAAGTATGTATGCCCTATACGAGCCTGTGACATGACCAAATGATCACGACTGGACATCTAGTTTATTGGGGTACAACAACCAAGAGTTGGTTTGACTTTGTGTAACTTATCATCAACCTGCTCATCCCAGAATGACTGCAATTCTGCGTACAAGTATGTGTGGATGAGCAGCTTGGAGTCAGAATGTGGCACCCTGGATAATGTGACGTCCAAATCAAGAGCTTTCCTGGCAGCCTTGTCGGCTCGTTCATTTCCAGGAAACACAGCGAAGTTGTCGCTGATATCCGGGAGTACCTGAATGTGCCCCGGTGGTACCACTGTTAGTTGTTTATACAGTCAAAGTATGGAACCACAAATGACTACAAGTAGTTTTCTAATTGTGGATCAAAACGATCACCAAAAGTGATTACTGCACAGATAAGGGAACATGATCGTGCTTACAATACCACCAGTTATGCATTACCATCCATTCAACTCCAAGTGAAGCAAACATCGAGTGTCAGATCGAGGTCATATTTATGATTTAACATGAGACAAAAGGGGTGACAATAAGTATAAAAGAGGTGATGCGTATTCTCAGACAATGGGATAAGAACTGGAGTTGAAGAAGTGAATAAATAAATGAATTGCATGGTTTTGGTACTGAAACATTGAACCGAGGGACCATTTTTAGGCACACCGAAGGATAGTGGCGAAAGACTTCTATATCGATCACCTGGGAGCTCAAATCGAAGCCGCAAACAAGAAATTGGGGGGATAAGACGGGTTGGCTCGTGGAAATTCCGAGCAAAAAGATATTTTTGAATGTTAATGGCGTACATGGTTGAAGATGTTATAAGAGGACTACCCCGACACAGAATACACATAAAGTTGTACTATGTAGAGAAGCATGAAATTGGCACAGGCTGTGATAAAACATCTAGAACGCAAACACTACAACCTGGCCATTCATATGGACGATAACAAATTATTGTTAACTATTAAGTGAACGAAAATGTTCTAAGTGTAGAGCTGCGGATGTCATATTGATAACTTCAAATGAAAGTCAATGAAAATGACTTTGGAAAATGACCAATGCTTTTGGTATCAAAATGCCTCATCTGACTATCTGATGTGAGTACGGGGAAATACGACGTTTTGCTTTAGTTTGGAGAGATGGGCAGAAACCATCATTAGTGAAACATTATCAGGAGTATCCCTACCGAGCCATCGTGACCTCCTAGCGCCACAGGGTTGTTCAGTACCGATGTTCAGACATATCATCACTGGACTTGTCAAAGTGCTACTTACAGGTCAATGGTCATGACGATGATCAACACAATACCGCGTTTCATACACTGGGAACCTTGCAGCCCAGCAGTTGTTTCATGACTGATGAATCGATGTCCTGGTAATGAGTGGCTAAAGTGTCTATGTATCATCATGTAGCTTAAAGTACTAGTAAAGTGAAAATATGATGTTTTGTTAAATGAAAGATCTAATTGATCTGAGCAAATTGGTTTCTACGGAATGTAAATATCACAATCCGTTCAAAAGTTACAGCCATTTGAAACTGCCATTCCGGCACTACATTACGGAAGCCAATTGAAAAGTTCTAGCAACTCGTTTCTATGCAAATTAGATGCTAATGAGAATTCATGACGTCACGAGGGGAACAAATTTTAATTAGGATATTTCAAGCCATGATATAATGATTCTTATTGAAGGTTCTGACGATCTGACTAGTGCATGTTATTATGTACCATACATAGTCAATATCCACACAAACTGTACTGTTGCTATGGTTACCAGTCGTTCCCTATAGCCTTAGTTACCCATGGTTGCCATGGCCATTAACTGCCAAGTCATTCTATCCACAGACTTTCTGTCGATTATTTATGAAATAAATTATTATAGAGCTCAAGTTGGCATACTAATTAGCTAAATTGTTTTGAAAAAGCAAATTTGCCGATTTCAGTCTTTAAAGTGCTATAACTTTTGAACGGATTGTGATATTTACATTCCGTAAAAACCATTTTGCTCAGATCAATGAGATCTTTCACATAAGTGCACATCATATTTTCAATACACTAGTACTTTAACGGGCTAGGACCCCTGGCAAACTGTTTAGGTCACACCGAGATGACCATTTGACTGCATCAAATTCAGAATAGAGACGAAGCCTTTTCGCTGGTGTTCGACAAGTGCTCAGTGTTTGTCCAGTGCTTGCCGAATCAAGGTTTATGGCTAGTGACCCACTGGAATGCCACAGCCTTGTCTTCTGACCTGAGACCCCTCATGCTCGAATGGTGCACATGGGCTCGGAACATGGACTCGAGGCAAGCCCAATAAATAACACTTATTATAACCCTTAGTTGCAGGTAAATTGGACCTCGAGACATCCACTGTGCCTCCGCAAGTGTTTCAGTATGATGACAACGATTTGACTATTGTTTCTTTTACACGGATTCAGCAATACATTTGATCAACACATTGTTTCTTCAAACTCACCTACTAACGAAGCCTTCTAAGTTCGACAACATGTACTCCTTTCATTCCCGTCCCATCATTATCTTCATGTAACTGGACTGACTTTCTGCAAATTGGTTCTACCATTTTCTAATTAATCCTGCTTCTCATAACTAACCAGGATATGTGAGGACCCATCAAATAAAACAGGAATACTGTCTACCGACTAGTATATCCTCTATTTCTCTCAACTATTTGGAATTACGAGGACAACAATAGTGCTACGAGATATACGCAGAAACACCATCACAGGCACAATTCTGATGGACGCCTCTCTCCTCAAACAACAAAATTCACAAGGAATACATTGACAAGTACAATGATTTTCCTTCTTTCATCAGACTTCCATACCTCACAGCAAAACAACTGAAGAACCTCAATGACACAAAATACTGAGTGATGTCATATTCGTGCTAAATCTTGTGCATACAATGCTCAAGATGTGTTAAATATCACATTGACCCACGGGATAACAACTTTTTTTTCACTCACAAGGAAGTATCCGACAATGTGGATACAATGCGGCATGACGATCACAAATCTATAGTTTCTGCCAAACTTTGTTTAAGTGTAAGAGTTTGATCCATAGAGCCCTAACAAACAGTGAATGACATGAGTTTCATATATTTCATCCATATGGCATTTTCACAAATTATTATACTAAACTTTGCATATGAATTAAAATGAAACTTGCGTGTCAATAAATGGAGAGGGTCAAACATGTCATTCACTGCTATTCAAGGCTCTGGTTGTTGAAGCATGCAAGCAATATTCATGAATGATGGATTGGAACTTCTCTCAAGATCAGTTTGCAGAGTTGACTGAATTATTGCTTCCACTTCCAACATACAAGGTACTTCATGATTTCATATCTACTGCAGTGTGCGTTCTTGAGAGAGGTCAAATTCATCAGTATGAATCATCATTTGATGCATGTCGAAAAATGCTTTGAAGTACATCATCCATTTTGAATATGCAAAAATTCTAAAATTCGTTTGCCAAAGGGTGCCGAAAGTATGATATAAATACTTGCATCTTTTGACATGCATCATGAGTAATTGGAGAATATGTATGGTGTACTAAAAGTGATAGTATGCATAACCATCAAAGGCTTGATCCAATAGTGACATAAATAGGCACTGACCTTGTCGAAACACGTCCAAAATACACATCAATTTCACAGCGTGATTATAAAGTAATAGAAAAGCCTCGAGAACTTGAAATTACGATGTCACAAACTGAATGTGGCCATCATAATGCAAAGCTTCATCACATACCAAGAGTACTTGAAACATTACAAGGTGTACTGAACCCTTGTAATATTTCATATACTTTATGCGTTATCAAGTCATGTCATAGGTACATACATACTTTGACATCAGTGTGGTATAAGCAACAAGTCAGCTGTCTTTCCTAAAAAAAACTAGACCACTCATTTGCAAGTATCAACGAAACTTGTACAAGTCATCTTTCACAGTTCGACTGGCATCAATGCAAGTAATAGGAAGCAATTGTTTGGGGTTTTTTTTTCTTTTTAATAAATGCATGCATGTATCAAATTTACCATTCAAGTAAAAAATATATATTGTACATAAAATTTCATTCCAAAAACTGCACACAATGATCAACTGAACACTTGTGTTTGTGTCAATTTTACACAATGAATACATACATTTGAACTGAAACCTCATTTAGAGACAAAATACTGCCTGCTTTGGTCATGTTAGATCCTGGCTGGTATCAAATTGGTTCAATCTGACCTGACAAGTGATCACCTTGTAGATTCTAAACAACGGTCTAACACTTGGCCAAAGCACACTGCTAAATTAGACCCAAAAAATGTATCATAAGCAATAAATCCCTCACTGGGATCGTCCATATATTATAACATTATTTAAAATTTCGCTCTAAATTTCATTCTCAGCAAAATTAAGTACATTCCTTCACTAATAGCATGCACTCTGCTACAGATAATTCAATACTTGAAGATGTATCCCTGATGCAACCAAAGCAGCAAAGAAATACCGTATATCACAGTACAATTAGGATCATTGGACCAGTCATGATTTCCATTTCAGTATGTACACAAATCTCTGGTCATCCACGTTGCGAAGACAGGGAGAGTTCTTTTTTTCCTTGCTTAAATGACCACCTTTCTCGTGGAATTAGGTATTCTCTGAGCAGTCCACGAATGTGATCCAGTTATGTATAAATTCAGAAAACTATATCCAAAAAGCACCTGTTGCCTCAGCTATCCAAAAATGTCACCGTGATCATTGACAAGTCTAGCATGGATCTGAAACCAAAGATTGGAGTTTTGATGGTCTGATTTTTCCTCAGAACTTGTTTTTGTGTGTGAAGGATATCATTATTCAGCAAATGCTCCTAAACTAATGACTGAATTGTGTGCATAAGCAATGTAAAACTTACCGATTGTACTTCTGAACAAATGTGGCTGCATCCTCAGGACGTTGGAAATGCACTCTGGCAGATCTCTGTGCAGTGTCTATAACACAGCTCTGAAACACAGAGCACACATTTCATTACTTTTATTTTGAAGATTATTCCCATGATCCATCAGTGATAAAAGTGCCATTGGAATTTTTACAGTTAGATTTTACAAAACACTAACCTTCAATGGACCAACCCTCTCCGTCAGAGATCTGATTGAGGACTCATTCGTCTCCAAGGCGATGTTCCTAATGAGCACACCATCAACAGCTACATCCACAGGGCCACTTAACACCACTCGCTGCAAGTAAGTTTTTGTAGCTAATTATTGGATAATTTGATTATCATTGGTCCTTTATTATGTGCACAATGCAATTAATTCCGTTTCCTATCAAGTTTCAGAATAAACTATTACAGTAGACTAATGAAACTTCTGAAATTAAGTTGAATATTGAACTCACTCTTTGTTTGTTTTCTACAGCTACCACTCGGCGATTTGGTTCCACTTCAGTTTCATCAGTTGCCGGTGCGACTCTAGGCCCTGAAAGCGGCCTGATAATTCTCTTCCCAGGGACCTTTCCCGCAACAGAAGTGATTTGCAGCGAGGCGTCAGACTGAGAAGCTTGTGGACTTTCACTGATTGTCACTTGTACAGAATTGGTATCACTGTCACACTGAGATGTCACCTGGGCTCTCACAGGGGGAATTGGTCGAAGAATTGGCCCATTTTCAGTCATTTGGCTCTTCGGTATTTTGAATTTTCGTATGACGATTTTACCTTCTTTCGTCCGCACTCTATAGGTCTTCAATATGTATTCCTCTCCAGGAGCAATTTGTTGCCTCAGTTGTGGTCGTTGTTGCTGTTGCTGTTGTTGTTGCTGCTGCTGCTGTACAGGCACCTGTTGCCGTACAGTTGATGGTCCAGGCTGTGTCTGATGTCGCGGTTGTGACGGTTGTCGCTGTAGTGGTGGTCGTTGGTTCTGTTGTTGTGGTGGTCTGACTTTTCTAACTGGTATTCCAGCACGGACTGTTGCCCCGGCTGGCGGTGCATTACCCTGTGCGACTGGCACCTTGGGTCGTAAAGCAGGTCCAGACATACGAACATGGCCGGTGACTTGCGGCCCCTCCGGGGATAGTTCTGAGGCAGGTGCAGGCTGTGGGGCTGGACTCACAGAGGGTTGACTAACTGTAGAGGTACCTTAGCAAAACACAAACAAAAGTCCAGGGTGAATTCCTCACATGCATAATCAGGCCGTTTATCGTTTATTTTGCAGATCTCGATTTCAATACAATTGTTCAATGTTAAATTTGGAAGGTAATGCAATACCTTGACTTGGATTTTCTTTTGCCATCGATGATTTTTTACGTGCTTCGGCCATTTGTAGTCTTCTTTTTTGTTTCTCTCGTATAATTCTTTCACGGGTTTCGCGCTGTTTTTTCAGCTTTTCAGCTAGTGCAGCTTCATACTGCAAGGAATAACCATATAATTATCAGCAAAATCTACAAATGTGACTACTGAACAACATCAACCCTTTTTACAACTCCTTATTCCTTCACGAAAGTATCATCAATACAATGATCAAAATCCAGTCAGAACTCACGTTTTCATTCTTGACTTCTTTGATTGTTTCTCCTGTGCCAGTTTCCTCTTTCTTCACAACTTTAGGTGGTGTGGCCTCTGATCCCTCGACTGATAATCTTTTGCTGGGAGCCTTTGATGGGAGGACTTCGGACTTGACAGTCTGGGAAACTACAGGTTGGGATTTCCCAGGCTCAGAGACAGCTGGTTTGCTAGTGGCTGGAGCCTTTCCAAAGCGTTCTGCTCTCTTCTTCAGCCTCTCCTGCTGTTCGCGCTGTTCTTTAGTGAGGGGCTTAGGTTTTGGAGGAGCTTGTTGCTGCTGCTGTTGTTGTTGTTGATTTCCCTGCTGTGGCCTGGAGCAAAAATGTATACATAGAGTCTAGATATACAAATGTAACTGAATATTTTCTGCAAACAACATGAGGCTGAACTGCTATAGAAAAGGGAAAATTTGATAGGGTTTGGAATGAGTAGGGTAATAAACTTTGGGTATTCCCACCTCGGGTTTGCTCCTCCGGGTAATTGTGAATTAGGAACCTGCCCCTGGTTCATCAATGGTCGTTTGTTTCCTACCACAGTTTCAATTCGCTGACCAGAATGCTCAACCTAAAAGAAACAGCAGGGTATGATCATAGCAAATCATTACCACATACAGTACTGAATTTGTTTGTGTAAATGTGTAAATGTGACATGCAAATTTTGTCAAGAAAAGTACACACCATAGTGACCTGCATTGGAGGTATTCTACTGGGTCCGTTGCTCTCGTGCACTCCATGGCCTCCTCTCCCCCTGCCCTGACCTCGCCCCATTGGCTGCTCACTGAGTAGAGGCCGCTGTTGCCTTGTGTTCATCGGCCCTGTCTGTGACATCCTGGGGTGTCCAAGGCCTCTCCCTAAGGGCACTTGGCCCCGTCCATGGGGTGGCATCAGCTGTGTAGGGGCTTCTCCCATGATACCATCGTTAAAGTTTTGCTCCTGGTTCCTGCCATGTTGTTGATGGTGATGTTCATGAAGATGCGGGCCAGGACCTCTTGGATGTGGAGTTTCATGTCTGAGGTCATGCGGAGGTCCCGCTTGGAATTGACCGTGTGGGGTATTGTGTCTATTGGGAAATCTTACGGGGGGTTGCGAGTGGTTCATAGATCGAACTGGCATCTGCCCTGGGTGGGGGCATCGATGGCCTTCCATTGGCTGTCTGATGCATGGCTCGGGTTGTCGCTGCCAACGGTGTTGGTTCTGTGAAGACAGAATCACATATAGCCAGGCAATCTATGGTCACATCTATATGTGCAAGTGTACCTATTATGAGAAGGGAAACACCACAATGATTCAACCAAGAAAATCTAGCAATATATTATACTATAATCGGCGTCATTGGTCTGTGAGGGGTGGTTTTTCGGCGATTACTCCATCAATAATTTGTATATTTCGATGAGATTTTGGCCTATATATAACGAAATAGGAAAACGTCAATACGTTATTTATAGAAATGCTACGGCTATTGGGGAGCGGTCCACGACCGATTTCACCAGATTTTTACTATAGACGAGATGGGCCAACTTTTTTGCTTCGCATCCAATCATCTTGAAAATGCTTCCTTAGTTAGGCGTTTCTGAGATAAAATACCTGTCAAAATTCCATTGGATTATCTTAAATATTGACAGAGTAATCGCCGAAAAACCACCGTTCACAGACCAATGACGCCGACTATAGTACACTCGCCTAAATTCAAACCACAGAAATATTCCACCACATAACTGCTCACCTGGAACTGTGACGGTGGATTGTTGAACTCTACCTGCTGCTCTGGCCACTGTGTCCGTGGGGTCGGCAATCTCTCCTCAGTACGACTCCTCGGAATGAAATTGGGATTCAGGTGGACTCTGGAATTCCCCTGCTGGGGACCTTGAGGATGAAACTGGGCATTCCCCATTAGGGGATTCCCTTGGGGCCTTTGCTGCTGCTGCATAAGTTGGGGTGGACCTTGCTGGTGGAGCGACTGACCTTGGAACAGACCAGGCTGTGCCACTTGTACCTATACAGGGTTGAACGTGGAGGTAGTTAGTTCAGAAGTATGAGGCAAGGACATCTCTTGGAAGTATTGGTGGCATTTAGTAATTGATGAACAAAATACTCCAATTTGAGACACCTATTGAGCAGGTGACAGTTTTCATAGTTCCGAGATATATCACAACTGAACAGAAATCTTTTATAACATACCATATGCTGACGGACTTGTCTGTAACAAGGAACACAGGTAAATTTACAAATATATCAAGAAATTGAATTTGCAAGAGACACTGACCTGGCTTGTTGGAGGTCTCAAAATGCCTGGGCTGACACCCTGCTGCATTTGTAAATGAGGCTGATGCGGACGCATTAAATTGCCGGCAGCGTTTGGAGGCGTGTCAAAAATGGTGGCGGGGACTGGTATATTGTTTCGGAATTGGGTCATCTGATTGGGGAATCGGGGTCCCTGGCTATTCGCTAGATAATTGTTATACTGCTGTGGTGGAGTCAGCTGACTCATACTCGAAGGCAAGTCCATTCTCGTCATGCCCGGTCTGACGTTTCCGCCACGATGCTGGCCCCGAAACTGTAACTGGTGGTTCCCTCGGTTATGAAATCCTGAATGGATTCGAAACATGACCTCAATGCCAAGTAATGACCCCAACAATTTTTAAGTCAAGATTTGTCCCATGCTGTGGAGCTTTTATGTATATTGGTTACGTATTGACCAAAATGGGAACAACTCTCTAACATTAGCTCAAACAGAACTAGTGACTTCGGGCCAAAGTAACGTACACTGCTCCGTAATACTATTCAATCACTGAAGAGATACCATTTAATCTGTCTGGCACCTTTTAAATCCTTAATGAAA
This sequence comes from Terebella lapidaria, assembly GCA_949152475.1. Lineage (NCBI taxonomy): Eukaryota > Metazoa > Annelida > Polychaeta > Terebellida > Terebellidae > Terebella > Terebella lapidaria. The sequence goes on from OX424560.1 coordinate 28,066,457, forward strand.
ATAGAGAAATAAGCAGCATACGTAACTTGAGCCGTGACTTTTTTAACAAGTTTTATTAACAGGAACTGGGAAATTTCTTAGCTAAATATCAACTATACAGTAATTTACCATTTATACAAGTCCAGGTGACGTCTGAAATAACATCACCATATCACCAGATATCACACTTAAAAGTGGACATCTTTTGTGTAGACTTTGGACGAATGTTGGGAACAAACCCAAAGCCAATAAAGGTCTACATGTACACTAAATATGTTACAAGAAAGAACTCCTAAGACCTACCTGTGGAAAGTCTGTGCTGCTGTTGGTTATGGCCTGGGAAGCGGGGTCTCTGCTGGCCCTGGTTCCTCGGCTGGAACCCACGGTGTGCTCCCCTACCCCCGCGCTTGGGCTCCATGAATGACGCAATCTTCTTTTCGTCCTCCTGCGTGATTTCTGCACGAGAAAAGTGTACTTCATGCTAATTGGTATTACGTAATTTATTCATGTTGGCAGAAATTGTATTCATAAAGAGCTTCAAATCAATAATACAAATACTCATCAGTTGACCTTGTGAATTTACTTGGTCACTTAGGAACTGATAACAATACTGTTATTCGACACTCATGTTTTTCAAAAGTTTTTCGATAAGTTTTGTTATTTAAGAAAAGACAACTTCAAACTGTACCAGACAAACATCTACAAACACCACACATACATGTAATTCAACGCTAACATTCAGGCAACCAACCCTTTCAATAGATCTACAGACCTAGGGTGTCGGGGATGTCGGTTCGGGATCGCGTGGGTGCGACGGTGATGATGTTGGAGCGCTCGCTCTTGAAGCGGTCTCTCGTCTTCTCCTCCTCATCCTCCGAGTCACTTTCATCCTCCGGCACAGCGGGAATCGACGTCTGTGTGTCGTCCACCTCTGTCGGCTGCGAAGGGAAGTCATGAGAGGTCAACAAGATAAGTCTGCTCGGTGGCATAGTTGTTGGACGTAATGGTCAACTTTTTTTCAAAACTCAATATTCAAAACCTGAGCATAAAATATCCCAAGGATGATTTCGGAAAACCTATGTACCTACCTCTGGTTCCCCAGAGTTCTCTGGTTCCTGGGAGTCCTGGGAGGTGTTGCCTTCGTCATGGACATCATGGGCGTCCCCATGAGCCTCTCCCATGTCATGGTGCGCACTGTGGTTGTACACAGGGGCAGCGATCTCTTCGTACGGCTCACTGCAACAGGTAAAGAATAAAATGTTCACTTGAGATGTGTGATGACATGTGTACAAAACATAGTATTCATTATTACAACATGCAAAGACTTGTTAAAACTGTGACGTATACATTGGATAGTAAAACTCATTGCAATACTTGCAAACATATTTACACGAAAATCCCTCACCAAACCTCCCAATATTCACTGACACGCACACCACAAGGAAATGGAAACACTGTACGTAAAGAAAGAACACATCCTTCCCATCACAATTCCTAACTCACTCATCAAGCAGGTCATCTTCGGGCATCAGGTCAATGGCGGGTTCATCCACCATATCAAACTCCTCCTGGCCACCTCCTTGATGAGACAGATGCAGAGCCTGATCCCCATCCTCATCCCCGCATCCGATACCCAGCAGAGCGTCCTCATCTATCAACTCATCCTATCGGAAGTACAGAAATCATGCTTCTTCATATTTTTATCACAGTTGTTGTTTTTTCTACTCTCTAGAATATTTTATGCAAGAAAATTATGTGACGCATCAGTTTTCTGCAACTTTTTTGGCTCTTGCGCATATAGTAAACAGAGATACAAGTTGAAGATACAAGTACAAGTTGAAATCTCTTTATAATACATGAACATGCATTATGAACACATTCAAATTTCAGTATAATTTCCCAATACCGACAAAACCAACCTTTTCAGAGGGACAAGCATAGGACCCAGCAGTATCTTCGTTCAACAGCGCATCATCACTGCAAAACAGAACACATACATGCTCAACTTTCCAGATTGGTACTAGCTGGAGAAACTGGAAATGTTCACTGACCATTTCTGGAAATGTTCACTGACCATTTCAATACTTTAGACCTACAATCTAACATTATAAACTCACTTGTCCCACTCCTCTTCAGCAGGCTGGTCACTGGACATTATTACAGAAGCTTCTGAAAACTTACACGGGAAAAATGAAGCAGGGTGCACACATGACAAATTTCTATGATTGATTCGTTAACTACTATCAGCGTTGATTCTGTTTAGAAAACAATGGCCTAAACAGATCCAAATATCTGGAATTTGATATATGGTTAGACTTGACCATCTCTCACAAATTTTCATTTGTAAGACATGGTCAACAGTTTTTCTATTCCTGAGAGATGGGCGTCAAATTCTTATTCGTAAGCGATGGTCATCAATTTTTTATTCGTAAACAATGGTTGACTAATTTTTATTAGTGAGAGATGCTTGTTTCAATATAACTTGGTGTCAAAACCAAACTACTGTAAAGCTTATTTCGCGGACATTAAATTTTGCTAATTTCACTATCGAAAAACACTCGGGAAAAACTAATGCACGCAAAATAATGTCGATTACATTAGGTTATATTGGCATTATTTGTTGTAGACGTCCATTTCACCAAATTAAATGTCCGCAAAAAATGAGTAAGAATGACAAATCCGTGAAATTAACTGTACACGAAAATTGAGGGCTTTTCAGTACTATAGCTTGTCAAATTTCAGGTTCAGTTGCAAAGGTCTACACAAACAATAAAGCCACATCGCCATTGGCACAAGAGAATACTATGTGGCGAATACAAATTCAAACTGGATCGCCACGGTGGGGAATGATGAAATTTGTATTGGTTCTTAATAGAAGCACATGTCCTAATAGAAGAGCACCTCTCTCTTTTGCGGAAAAAAATGGCATGTTCTTCACTTCATACCTGTCCTTATTCTTACTTATAGCAGCTTATTTTAATCAAATTGACACATAATTTGGCCTGGCCAGGCACAGATGCAAACACCCTCATTCTAAATCAGATTTAAGTTTGATAGCAACTGGTTGGCCAGAGTTATTCAGGATCATTCCCCAGTTCCAATCCGGGGTCAAGGGAAGTCAACCGAAGGAAAAAAAGCCAGAACTCGCACCTTTTGATTTCAGGAGGATCATATCCTGGTGGCAAGAATCCAAACTGAATGGAAGAACCAAAATCAAGTGCAAATTTCATTAAGTCATAATGCAGCTCATGTCAAATTGATAATCTTTGAACAATGTAATTATGTCAGTAATACTGTCAACCAATTGATATTTCGCGGCCATTTAGTTTCACGTTTCCTCATGATTACTTTTAAATCGCGAAAGATAATACTGTAAATCCCTAAAATATTCGTGTCCTTTTATTTTTGCTAATTTTGCTAATTGAACCAAATCGCAAAAATTTGAGGATGCGAATTTAAGAAAGAGTGTTAAATGCCATTGCACCACACCTGTTTTCTAGTGAAAACGCAAAATTAAAAGGGCGCGAATGAGTCCACATGTTTAAAACGCGAAAATTAAAGGACGCAAAATTATCTGGATTTACAGTATTCTTGAAATTATTCAGTTGTGAATTTCTTTGCTCACAAATACTGTAAAACACTGAATTATTGACGAGTATTAAGGATGTCGCGTACAGGGACTCTTGTGTTTAAAACAATAGTTTCAATATATTTTATTCACATGCTGGCCATGTTGGAGGCGTTTCGAGAATTATTCATCAAGCTTTGGGTCAAGTAAGTTATTCGATTGTTCATCGACTTCAGTTCGAGAAAATCCGAATGAAACGGCAGAAATTGCAGCGCATGATGTAGACTGAGGAAAACAAACACTCAATTCCATTATGGACAGCGATTCGGCAAATACGCCAGAAAGCGATATTTCAAGTGAACTGAAGCATTCGGCCGGACGAGAATCTGCCTCCACCAAGAAGAAACCCCCAGGTCATGCTAGATTTCAGCTGCTTCCGGACAGATTTAAATTTTTCCTCCACGTCACAAGACGCGGATTTTGTGTAGAGACAGAGGGCAGCTGGAATATAGGTCTGGATGAGTAACAGCGTTCATTGTTGAAACTAAGTTGTTAATGGCAACTTCCTGCTGGGGGAGAACATCACAAACACGATCGAAACGAAGGCTTTTCAAGATGTTAATTCCACATTCATGAACAGAAATGACATCCCAATCAGAAGATCGCCAACCTTGCTACACGAAAAAACCTTGCTACATGAAATAGGGCCACACGATCGTGGCCAATAATCACAATGCTGACGTTGGTAGATTCCGCTTGTATCACTACATGTATATCTACTCAATCTTCCATTGCTCAGTTAATTCACAGTGAAAAGTTGGGATTGCCGGAGGATCCTGCAATGTAGCTACTTTGGAAATAAATTTGCACCAGTTTCCTGATGACAAGAGAATGCGTGCGACAAGGGTGAGGGCCGACAGGTTGACACTGGATAGATGACGGGGCCTATGTGGCATTTCGTACCAGGAAAGAAGAACATTCATACCAAGGACTGTCCCAATTTTGCTCAGTGCGTCAAATGACTGGCGTTCGCCAAAGGAAAGGATGTCGATGGCGTTTCAAGATAAACCGCAGTAAACTGAATCGAGTCTGATTCTATGAATATGCATATGGGAAATATGATACACAAGTCCGCGAGACGCAATTTCTATCAACTATTCAAAATTTAAGTTCAAACTCTCCAGTGGATAAATTTTATTGTGTGATTTGTGTTTATATAACATATATAACAAATATAAGTTTTCTGATATGTGCCTGTACTGGTAAATTATTGTATGTAGCATTTTAGCATTTTATAAACTGGAATTACTTTAACTACTGTTCTGAACTTATATTGAATTTCTGGACATTTACAACATGTGTTTATATCCTATTTATATTACAACTACTACCATCTTCCAGGCAACACTGTATATTACGCCCATGATATCAGCAGTTTTTGCTGAGGCAAATTCAGTCAAATAAATATTGTTTCTTCAATTGAATCAATTAACATAAGAAATATTATTGACATTCGTGGTTTTGCTGTGGCAAATTCGGTCAAATAAATGTTGTTTCTTGTATTAGCATCATTCCAGCACATATCTAACGGCCAAATTATGAAGTTATGTAGGTAAGTTTACTTATCAGAAGTAGCTATGCTTAGCTCATGGTGCACATTTTTCATGCTCTGTATTACCATTTTTTGCATTATAGAGTGCACTGTAAATGAAATTTGTATTTATATATTATTATTATTTTTGTTATATTATTTATGTTAAGAGGGGTACATACGGCTTTGTCAAGACAAGCGTACCTTGTCAATCATTTTTGTATTTTCAATGAACAAGCATAAAACAAGCTTTACCTCAATAGAAACAATATCAAAAGAACATTATTTCTACTACTATAACCATGCAAGATTGCAATACCAACACAGACCACATGACCAAGAGGTCGGTGCTACAAAATTATGTTCGTAAAATCATGGGTTCTCCAGCGATTGAAAATATGGCACAAGCCGCATTTATATAACCGATCCAATCCTTGGATCCTTTACTTTCATAGCGGTTATGGGCATGTTACTGCTGCAGACAACCGGGGTATTAGATGAAGACAAGGTGGCTCAATACTAGTACAAGCAACCTATTGGAATAAAACATTGTCATGTCTGTAAACATTAATACCGGTCATAGGATTACTGTAAAATGAGAAATTATTCTTGATAATTCAAAATTTTAGCGAAATTTTCGAAAATAAATTGTGTTGTAACCCCTGAGCATTTGTTGTCATTCCCATTCGCTAGATGGCGCTACAACTACCATGATCTACCATGGTAAGCACTGCTAGTGGCACCATCAATCTCTTATGAACTCGCACGCTTTACCAGCAGGTCATCCAAAAAGTTGTTTTCAAGATGGCTAACAGTAAAGTTGGTGAGAATTGTAAAATTACTCAGTAATTTGTGGAATTATGCAACAGTACTAATCTTTCAAAAATATTCTCGTTTTAAAACTTTTTAATAATAAGTTTATCATGTAGTGGGAAAATATATCTTGGACGAAGCATGGACCGTGGTGAGTGTCAAGTGATTATTATTATCAATTTATGATCATTAATTATTAAAATACTTTGCAGACTGAATCTCACTAAAATAACAACACCAAGAGGAACGATACAAAGCCGGTTACTGAAGTTATCTTTCCTGGACGAAACATGGAATTGGTAAACTGTGTCAAGTGATCATTGTTATCAATTTATTATTATTAAAACAAATATAATGTAATACTTTGCAGACTGAATTCCACTAAAACCACAACACCAAGAGGAATCACATTTAGGATCACGCCTCTGGATCACGCGTTTTCGTCGGATTCTGAGCGATACAAAGCCGCTGAGAGAAGTTATCTTTCCTGGACAAGACATCGAGGTGAGTATCAAGTGATTATTATTAGTAAATTGTCAATACATGGAGTGTTGTCAATTTAATGAATGAAAGCATGGAAGCTGGACGTTGTGGGTCAATTATTAACATCACCAACCTGGTAACTTTAAAGCCCTAACTGCTCACTGCCTATTAGGACTCGTCTCGGTGTGGTATTGGAAGCAAAGATCTAAATGATGATCTTTGATCCGGTCCTTTACAATGAATCTGATTATTCTGATCACGAGCAAGAATAACAACTGTTTGTTGGTGGAGTACAGCCCTACAGGGTTGAACCTGTTCTGCATCACAGAGAAGAATCGCTGGATCATGCAGATGAGGTCGTACTTTTCTGCCATTAAAGCAGAAAGCTTCACATTGTAGCAAGACTCAAAACAGTTACCAACAACACGAGATGAACATGTAGCTGAGAATTCTTGGTATCAATGACATGTATTAGCAGCACAACATGTTCCTTTGGCAAGCACAATTTTGCCATTCACAGTCACAGCTTTGTAGCCGAGACCTGGGTCTACAATTGCTTCCTATTTTCTAATGTTCCACCCACAAACCCACAATTCATATTGCCATGGCATATTTCTCCAATGACCATGTACAAATGTCTGTCTAAATGGTGTTCAAACCACGTACCACATTTCTCTGAATTCCTTTGAAAACACAGAAAAAAGCTTCCTGAACGAGTTGGGCATGTCAATTTGTTGCTGCTGTATTTTAGAATGCCCCTAAACATATGGATTTTTGTTATTGCCGTGTTTTAGGGAGAACCGATATATGGAGGGAGAAAACAAAAGCAATGAATGTGGACTTGAAGCGTTTTTGTGTGACTAACAAATGTTACTAGAGCATGGTTGTGGTACAAGACGTGTATACATGTACTACATGTACCAGTACAATATTACATGTACCAGTACAATACTACACGTACCAGTACATCGACTATACTTCAGTCTACATGTAACAATCAAGTACTTGTATGTAATCAGTTCAAATAACGAGACAAAGAAACTTGAGTTTCTTAAACAACATAACACGGCTGCACCAAATGAAAACCCAATGCAATGTAAGCTCAGTAAAGGCTCTATTACATGTAGTTATGTATACCATTCAGAACCACTACGAAGCAACAACATGACAAAGTGACAAGTGACCTCAAGATGGATAAGTGGATATTATTTTCCTTTGAATTTGAAAGATAACCGTAGTCCTCCTTTGAATGAAGATAAGCGGAAGATGTTGACTACTCAGCTATGACTGCTACCCAGGTACAAGTTCCCAAGTTGAAAGTTACTAGTCGACTGGTTATAAGATGCCAAAACTAGTCTGTCTGTCACTAGGGCACACCATGCAGGGAACCACACCAAGTGAAGATCTATTTTCAACAAGACACCCCTGTCAAATCTATAATTCACCTCATTTTCCACAAAACCATCTATAAAACATCAACACGAACTAGGCACTTGGCCAGCCAACAGTTAATAACACATAAACATGATTAAATGGACCATTCAGTTTTGTTGAAAATGGTCATTTTAAGGGAACCAATCAAAATTTGGTTATTACATTTTCATCATCTCTATTCAGATTCTGTTCAGATGTCTACGAACACTTAATTGACATGTATGTCTATGGTATATAAAATTTGTTTGTTCATGATGTCATTGCATTGTGGCAATAATATGCAAGCTGTCATTGCAATACAAAGTACAAACTGTCAAAGCATGATTCTGAGAAATCACTTTTTGCAGCACCTCCAGAGAATTTTTATGGTGTTGGTAGTTGATACATAGGCCACTTCTTTCAACAGAATCATGCTCAACAGTTTGTACATTTTGCATGTGTTCTGTTTGAATTTGTACACATTTTGTACATGTGTGCAGTGTTTTGATATTGGCGTGTATCAAAACTTCATAAATGCAATTCGTAAAACACCTTTTGCTGGAAACTCAATTTCCTGAAAACAACAAATTATTTTCCAGGACCAAGATTGTATGATGGAACACAACATTCAGTACGTCACTGATCAGTAAAATCAGAAATACCGATAAGAGTGGAATCGGAAATATCAACGTATTCAACATGAAAAAAAAATAGAATACTTCGCACACTGAATTTCTCTAAAACAGCAACACCAAAAAGAACGTTACAAAGCCGGTGACAGAAGTCATCCTTCCTGGACTAAACATGGAACATGGTAAGTGTCGAGTGATTATTACCATCAATGTTAATACCATTTATTACCATCAATGAATATAATAAAATATTTCGCAGACTGAATTCCACTAAAACGGCAACACCAAAAAGAACGTTACAAAGCCGGCAACAGAGGCTATCTATCTTGGACAAAACATGGAACTTGGTAAGTGTTAAGTGATTATCACTATCAATTTATTATCATCAATGAATATAATAAAATACTTCGCAGACTGAATTCCATCAAAACGGAAACACCAAATCGGTGACAGGGTCTATCTGTCTTGGACAAGGCATGAAACGTTGTAAGTGTTAAGTGATTACTATAATCAATTTATCATCATCAATGAATATAATGAAATACTTCGCAGACTTAATTCCACTAAAACGACAACACCAAAAATAACATTACAAAGCCGGCAACAGAGGCCATCTATCTTGGACAAAACATGGAACTTGGTAAGTGTCGAGTGATTATTACCATCAATTTATTATCATCAATGAATATAATAAAAAATTTATTATCATCAATGAATATAATAAAATACTTCGCAGACTTAATTCCACTAAAACGACAACACCAAAAAGAACGTTACAAAGCCGGCAACAGAGGCTATCTATCTTGGACAAAACATGGAACTTGGTAAGTGTTAAGTGATTATCACTAGCAATTTATTATCATCAATGAATATAATAAAATACTTCGCAGACTGAATTCCATCAAAACGGAAACACCAAATCGGTGACAGGGTCTATCTGTCTTGGACAAGGCATGGAAAGTGGTAAGTGTTGAGTGATTGCTATAGTCAATTTATTATCATCAATGAATATAATAAAATACTTCGTAGACAGCAATCCACTAAAACAGCAACACCAAGAGGAACGTTACAAAGCCGGTGACAGGAGCTCTCTTTCCTGGACAAGACATGGAGGTGGTAAGTGTCAAGTGATTATTACTATCAATTTATTATGATGAACGATCAAGAAAGACAGGAAACGTCTGTTAATTTCCTATCAGCCTAACAGGGTTACGAATATTTCACCAGTTACACTATCACGATGGGTGAAAATACTAGTGCGAGCTGACTATACGGAATCAGGTGTTGACGATAGTTGCAACAACAAAATATCGTCACACCACTTCAGACACATCTCGATGTCTTTGGCATCCCGTTCGAATATTCCGATAGAATATATCGTAAGAGCCGGAATGTGGACTAATTCCACAACATTCATCGGGTATTACTTGTCCAATGCTGCTGAGCTGCAGAACCAGGCCGCCAGATTTAGGCTGGGACCACTGGTCGTAGCTCGAAATGTCGTCTGACCAGCTGGAGAGGAAGTCAGGGTTTTATTTGCACATGTATATAAGCACACATCAACTGTTTTATTTTTCTTTGCCTTGGGCTCATGGAGAGCGCCAATTTCCACCGATGTGTTAAGTTAATTATGTGGACTTTTCTCGTCGAGTGCACACCGTATTCAGGTATGTATGCCTTATTTGTTAATAAAGCATTACATTCTGGATGGTCAATTCTCTTGAACCTTGACTGATCACCTACTTCATGACTCTCCAGCACAAAATGCTCCGCCGCCTCTCCTTTGATACGATTCTAAGGAGCATGTAGAAGTTTAGGAAACTTTAAAAATTTATTGTAATTTTTCCGTTTATTGTTATTACTCACCTCTAAACTACTACAGTAAAAGGCCCTCCCATCCCCCCCCCCCCCACCCCCACCATTACTTGTGCTAGCGGCTTCCTTTTGTGGAGACAGAAAATTGAAGTTGCTGCGCAGGTGCGCAACAGTTTTGGCGGGAAAAGGAGCGCAGTCATGAGGCAGACGATTGTGCATAGTTTCAATCATGCAAATTTTCTATCCAGAACGATCCACAGGATCGAAAAGGATCCATTTGCTATCCCAAAAATGATCTTTCTGAGAGGCTCTTGTCGAACTCATTATGGGGAAAAACAGGCCCAAACAAATCAGCTACTAGGACATCTGCCAGAAAATTTCAACATTCATGGAAGGTTAGTTGCAAGTGGCTCCATTATGATGCGATTAACAAACTTACGTTTTGTGACTGGTGATTCATGCAAGTCGGTGATACTTGACTACCAGAAAGTAAAAATAAATCTTATAACGAAGAATGGCAACTTTATAGATGGCACTAAAAACTTACAAAAGTCCACTTTTGTTTATCACGAACGCAGTCGAGATGATCCAGCATTAAAATTTATAATATTTACTACACACGTGCTCTTGTTAATCCTCACTAGTTTTGCGAGCGTCAGCTGGCTAAAACTGGCTGAAGCTAGTTGACTGGAGCCGGCCACAATAAACCCGCCTCCAAATTTTACCTAACTCGTTTATGCTCGCGTGAACCCTTTTGCAATTATGTCCGCATGTTTTTGCTAGCTAACATTTTCAAAGCTTGTTTTCGCTAGCATGAAATCTGTGGGCGAGAGTAAGTGCTTCGAAGCCAGTTTGCAAAACCACGTCTTCATGATTCAGTCTTTTGACCATCGATAAATAGGATTCTCCATTCTGTTTTAGTCGTATTAGTTTCAACTTTTTTTATTGAGAAAACTTCTTGTGACCAGTCAGTCCATGACATCAAGCAAACTCGAAACCGGAAGTGACGTATTTCACAGCCTAATTGAAGGTCAAGGCCATTTATATGCGCATAAAACAGACTGGTGTCTTGCGGGAAATTCAGAGCCCAAATGCTTTTCTTCGAGTCAAACGCGCTTACAAATGTGTCACTTTATAAAAACTGGCCGAAGAGAGTTTTGAAATCACTGGCGAGTTTAAGCTCGCCGGTCTGTGAGTCCGCGGGTTTGTGCGCGTTATAACTTCGCCAAGAAATATCTAGCGAGCGGGAGCGCGCCGACTCCACTGTCAGCCAGCATTTGCTAGCCGATGAAAAAACGCAAAATTGATTAGCGAGCCGGCTGGTGAGGATTAACGAGAGCACGTGTGTACATAAATCATCCACCCCTTATTGCCAGGGCTCCCGGTAGGATTTTTTCGAAGGAGTACCGTACCCCATGGGTCAAATTACAAGAGGTAAATTTTGAAATGAAGGGGTAATTTTCAAGAGAGGATGTACAGTGATTTTTTTTTTTTTCAGTCAAAGTGACAGCTTCCATTATGTTTACGAATCTCGCATATCCTCCAGGTTTTTTCTCGAAATTTCAGCACAATCCTAATAGTCAAAGATAGCCCTTACCCACAGTAGCTTTCTGAAGGTCTTCTATTGCAGAAAACGCACTTGTTTTGCTCTCAAATAGTTCATGGATTCATTGTCGAGTCATGTTGAAGAAATGAAAGTAGGGAAATCCTTAAATTTATATATTCGAAAGGGGGCGCTCACATAGGCTTTCGATGTTGCAGCCATTCGCACAAGGGAGCTGCAGTTCATTGTGCTCGAATTTTGCTGACGTGTCGCACAATTATTCGCCAGCGAGTGCATTGCGCATGCGTCTCTTTGGCGGGAATTGACATTTTTTTATTATTTTCTAGAACTTCGTTTTTTGAGCTAATAAATCGATGTCATTGTTTTTAAATAAGTTTCCACAAATCTTTTGAGTGCGTAATCATACGCACTAGCCGTGATAGCACAGCGTAAATTTCAAAAAGTCATGCGTAATTCAGCATTATTTTACGCTATCGGGAGGGTTGATTGCTATGTTACCAATTTTGCCCTTTTTTTCCACAAAATAATGACGTTCTCACAGGTTTCCAAATTTAATGGGCATGCAGTTATTTGAACACTTGTTTGTAAAGAGACGAAAGACAAAGTTCATTCATCAGAAAGAAAAAACTGGTCTTCACAGCAATGGATTTTGCCTACAAGTGTTCAACACACTGTAGTTTTTCAGTCTAGTGGCTTGAATTGATGAAGTGCTTCCCAAACCCTAATATCCCATCCCCTCCCTTCCTGTGCATTGGGGTGAAACAATATATGTTTAGTTGTCAAGATGTGGTAGCCGACTGGCGAAGAGACTGCCTAAAAGTCTTGCAAACACAACAGCCTGAAAGGCGATACAAATATTCTTGGTTTGGGATCAGTTGCCAGAGCGTAAATTATAGAACCAAGTAAAAGCAAGCAAGCGAACAAAATTGAGACAGTGAGCACTCAGTATAATGTTCCTGATAGTATTTGTGACCAGAGCACAGAGTCTTACATGACAAGGAAAGTTAGAGTCAACAGCCACAGGACAGAGGAGACCCTGGATTTTCTACATGATGGAATTCAAAGAATTCATACAGAAATTTTTTGTCAATTTGATTGCAATTTACCTATCTATCAGATATTCGGATCATGAATTACAACTTCTCATAAGATAGGACATAGCTTTTGATAGTAGGTCCACACAAATATTCTTAACATGTTATGGGATATGGGTGAGTTAAAGTTGATCATATACACTGGGTACCGATGTTTCGGGTGAAATGATTTGATGAAAGCAACTAATGAATTCAAGTTGGATGAACAATCATCAATCCTATGCAAGTGATCATCGATAGTGAAAATCATCAGGTCCAATTCCTAAAAATATAATCCCGAGATTCAAAAACACATACATGACAGACTTGAGAAACGGCAGTTGCATAGAAATGCAGAATTTAGTAGGGAAAAGAGCAAGCAGATTTACAAACAACCAGTCTCCTTTTTCAAAACCAAAGTTTTCCAGAAATCCAACACATGTACCTGTTTAACGAATCCACTGAGCCCTTCAGGCAACCACCCAAAATACAGGTACATGTAACAAAACATTGGAGCCATGACGGCAAAGCCACTGATAGCGTGAGTGTTTCTGCTTTGGCAAAAACCACATCACATGTTGTTTTTTTCGTTGGTGTTGTTTGACAGTACACCATGTGACCTACAACTCTCTGGAGTCGCAATATTCATTTATACTCCACAGGCAGGAAATCACATGGTGCCGATGTATTTTTTGAGCATATATAACATGCATGTGGCTGGAGAAAGGTTCATGGAACATTACAAGTGTGTGAGGTTTGGTTTTGATGTATGTAATAAGACTCTGAGAAGTACATCAAGAATCATACCGATTTGTTCTGTATAATTCTTTGCTGTATGGTTTGTAGAATGTGGCATTCTAGATGTAATCCATGATTCATCACTACTGTTTCATGATACAATTTTTTTTTTATAAATGCAAAATGCATCTTACTGCAGTGTAGTTGTGTTGAACAGTAGTGATCTATCACATATCACTCAGATTAGAAGACATTAATGCAATTTAATTACATGCAAATACCTTCCCATATTACTTGTGTATCGAGAGTCATGTATGATGTAGGCCTACTGTTTCAATGCAGTTAGATAATGTAGGCTGAATCATGTGATCGGAACAACATCTGAACAGAATCTGAATAGCGGCGACATGTTCGTCGTATTTGCGAAGAAACATCAAAGACACTGACTATACATCCCAAACTTTCAAGGACTTGGTTTTGATCTTTTTCAGTAGTCGGTACTGTATGAAACTGGAACCCAAGTCAATCTACCACCATGTGAAACATTGTTCGATAACACAGGGAAGTCTGACAATACAATACACTTTGAAGAAAGCTCACTGGAAATGTGGATGTAGGGCAATTTTTTTTCCCCAAGGCTCATTTCAACTGATCTTCTGAAATGTTTTTTTCCACATGCATGTCTTCAATCCATGCAGAATATACATCCGAGTACCTAGCGCAAACATCACTTGATATGTTTAACCTTGAAATCAAAATAGATCTAAATCGTCTCTAAACAGGTGCGTTCAAACCAAGTTGTGAAGACAGTGCACTCTGCGACGACATTGACTGTCACAAATCGATGAAAGTGGTCATAGTGGTTTGAATTGCGAATTCCTCAGATAGCACAAACAGTCATCTTTATTCACTGGCAGTGAATACGGAGGTGCTAAGAAAGTAAAAGTTCTCCACTTCACTGCCAGTGATAATGGTAGGGTCAGCACAAGTACAGATTTCGTAACTCGAGTACTCGGGTGTTGTGACTCGACTCGTAACCGAGTACTCGTAAAAAATTACCAAATGTAGATTGCATTAGTCAAATTTTTCGAATAGATCGTCAATTCACCATGTAATGCACTGGGACTGCCAGTAGACTGCTGAATTAATGAGTGGGGGCATTCAGAAGGTAAAATCGTACGTTGCCAAGTAGTTTAGAATTAAATATCTGATATATATTCACTAAATTACTGAACAGCTAAATTACTGAACAGCATTCCTTCTCAGATGGGTGCAGACATCTTGTTTGCATCACGTGACTTAGTTTACAGTGCACTCGCTAAAGTCCAGAGGCGACACCAGTGATTCGCCAGGTGACGCAGCTAGTTCTTGTTCGAAACAATGTCAACAAGAACTCAAATTTCGATCTTTTTTCAACGTTTTGTCATGGTTTTGAGCGCTCATTTCGTGATATTTACTGGAAAAAAAGTCTTAGTTTCGTTCAACGAGTACTCGGTTATCAATTTAAAACTCGGTTCTTGCTGTGACTCGACTCGTTGACGAGTACTCGAGTACTTGTGCTGTCCCTAGATAATGGCTGACAATGTATCATGAACGCAAGGCACAGCTGGTGAAATGGGAAACACCATCTTCACAGCCCGCTTTGAACGCAGCACTGAATGACTGACGCTTGGGCTAGGATGTACAATAACCAGGCAATTTTATTACCAACTAATTTCCCATACTTAGGATCCGGAATGACAACTGATAGAAAAGTGTTCTTTATTACACATCGGATGTTATTTTTATCTGTATTTATCAGTTTGTGCCACAGATTAACTCATCATTGTCATTGATTATCATAGAGAAACAGAATTGCCCACTAAATTGTACATGTGCTCCGAGGCTTGAGTTGAACACTCAATCTGAACAGTTGAACAGGGCGAAGTTGACAGGGCGTGTTCGGAAAAAAAACAATTGAAGCACAATACTCAAATAATATTGCAAAATGGTCTTGAATACCTATAGATTGTAAATGTACGAGAAAAATGGCCTATTATCGCAAAATAACAATGAAGAACGGTCAAGAAGGATATTCAACCTTAGCAAACTTTTTGCAAACCTCGCCTCGTGAAGAGAAGATGGCGCGATAGTTTTCCCGCACTGAATATTTTAATTTTGGTTTGTAAAATATTTTCGTACAAAATCTTATGAAAATATCTCAAGTTATAATATTATTGCCTGAGATATTTATTGATTCATTAAACCAGAAAGTTTGTTTCATTTGATTATCACGTTTTAATATATAAGCTGACATCATCTAATATTCTCTGCAGAATACTCGCTCAGTGCATTATGGAAATATACAGAACCCGTACTTCACGCTTTTTAAATTTTCATGCGAGAAAAGTCGTGTAATTGCAGAGCTTCATCATGGTTTCGTTGTTATATGTAATTCAACCCTCAACCCCAGGGTTTTACCGGAATGAGATATAGGGTGTAATTTTACACAGTGATAAAATTGGAAGAGGCTATGTTTTGCTGGTACATGCACAACCAGGAGTTCAATGTCTGACACTCCACGCAAACAACATACCGGGTAATTCCTTCGGGCCTATAGCGTCAGAGTACCTAATCATCGACCCTCTCCCTAATCGTCGACCCCTGCAAACGGCTGGGCAAAACTTGAATAAACTAAAATGTGAAATGTGCTGAAATGTCTATTAGAAGTACTTTCAATGTTGTTTTTGTCAGATATCTGTTTTGCACAGCTGTTTGGCAGTGTTTGCAGGGGTCGATGATTAGGGACAGGGTCGATGATTAGGTACCCTGACGATAGGCATTTACTCTGCTTTTTAGAAATCATTTACATCGTTGTCGCTCATATCATTGCAATACTAAATGGTAGGCTTATCGTGTTATAACATATACCTGGGAGACATACTCCTGGGAAGAAAACGTACGTCAATTTTCTAGGCTACTAAAATTCAAAACTCCTATCACATAAATTGAAAGAATTAAGAATTAAGAATTAAGAATTAAGTTTGCGGTACTGAAACGGGATCTCCGGAATCTGAGCATATTTGGGCTTTGGTTCATGTTCACATTGTAATTTTAGAACGGAAGACGCACTCGGGTATCCTACCCAAATTTGCTGGTCTCAAATTGCCTACTACTGCCAAAAAAAACAAATGCAAAAAATCGTGTGTGTATCCAGAAATTTTATGATGTACGCTGAACGTTTAATCTCAGTCCGAGGACCTAGGCCTGAGCAAGTCCATGGCAGGGAGACGGTCTTAGATTATTCATTTCCCCTATTCTGGCTCGTACTGTCTGGATTGCCATACTATTCAGCTTGAGTGGATGCGTATAATCATGCGTTTGAGGTCATGCAGCATGCCTGTCGCCAAAATGGAATGCCTGAGACTCTGACTCAAAGGTGGTGTCCGCATTCGATGTTGGGCAGGTTGCAATAGGGGGCACCTGGGCGTCATCGTTGAGGTGACGTTGATGATCATATTCTTTGGGGAAGGGGGGGGGGGGGGCGGAACAGGGAGTCTCATGGCCGGGCACTGTTGGCCACAATGCTGCAGTTGGATCAAGAGTGTTTTCTGGGACACGTAAGGGCCGTCGATTGTGCAGTGTGATACGCCCAGAGCCATCTACATTGACACGATTGTGATGATGACCAGGCGATTCAACAAAAAACTCTGATCTGTCCCACTTGTTAGGATGTGGTTCTTTGTTGGTTCTGGAGAATGACCACCCGCCAACCGTCAGTGGGCAGAGTGGGCGAGAGTGAGCCTGATGTCCTTCCGTTGTGGGAGTGATGCGTGCTCTGAGGGTGCCTTCCTTTACAGCCCACGCCTCACGCCAGAATGGCCAGACGTGAGAGTTGGAGAACTTATTCAGGCAGTTCACGAAGGTAAGTGTGTCCCGTAGGAGGCGGCGGAATAAGGTATGTGCTGGAGACAAGTTGCAATCTGGGTCTGGTGTGTTTTGCAGTTACAACATGGCACGTTGGAAGCAATCACGGTACATGCTGCCTGTTGTGTCAGTGTTAGAAACGAGGAGGTGTCTTGCGGGGGTTTTTTTCTGCGACTTGTGTTCTGCTGTTGCAGGGGTCGATGATTAGGGACAGGGTCGATGATTAGGTACCCTGACGATAGGCATTTACTCTGCTTTTTAGAAATCATTTACATCGTTGTCGCTCATATCATTGCAATACTAAATGGTAGGCTTATCGTGTTATAACATATACCTGGGAGACATACTCCTGGGAAGAAAACGTACGTCAATTTTCTAGGCTACTAAAATTCAAAACTCCTATCACATAAATTGAAAGAATTAAGAATTAAGAATTAAGAATTAAGTTTGCGGTACTGAAACGGGATCTCCGGAATCTGAGCATATTTGGGCTTTGGTTCATGTTCACATTGTAATTTTAGAACGGAAGACGCACTCGGGTATCCTACCCAAATTTGCTGGTCTCAAATTGCCTACTACTGCCAAAAAAAACAAATGCAAAAAATCGTGTGTGTATCCAGAAATTTTATGATGTACGCTGAACGTTTAATCTCAGTCCGAGGACCTAGGCCTGAGCAAGTCCATGGCAGGGAGACGGTCTTAGATTATTCATTTCCCCTATTCTGGCTCGTACTGTCTGGATTGCCATACTATTCAGCTTGAGTGGATGCGTATAATCATGCGTTTGAGGTCATGCAGCATGCCTGTCGCCAAAATGGAATGCCTGAGACTCTGACTCAAAGGTGGTGTCCGCATTCGATGTTGGGCAGGTTGCAATAGGGGGCACCTGGGCGTCATCGTTGAGGTGACGTTGATGATCATATTCTTTGGGGAAGGGGGGGGGGGGGGCGGAACAGGGAGTCTCATGGCCGGGCACTGTTGGCCACAATGCTGCAGTTGGATCAAGAGTGTTTTCTGGGACACGTAAGGGCCGTCGATTGTGCAGTGTGATACGCCCAGAGCCATCTACATTGACACGATTGTGATGATGACCAGGCGATTCAACAAAAAACTCTGATCTGTCCCACTTGTTAGGATGTGGTTCTTTGTTGGTTCTGGAGAATGACCACCCGCCAACCGTCAGTGGGCAGAGTGGGCGAGAGTGAGCCTGATGTCCTTCCGTTGTGGGAGTGATGCGTGCTCTGAGGGTGCCTTCCTTTACAGCCCACGCCTCACGCCAGAATGGCCAGACGTGAGAGTTGGAGAACTTATTCAGGCAGTTCACGAAGGTAAGTGTGTCCCGTAGGAGGCGGCGGAATAAGGTATGTGCTGGAGACAAGTTGCAATCTGGGTCTGGTGTGTTTTGCAGTTACAACATGGCACGTTGGAAGCAATCACGGTACATGCTGCCTGTTGTGTCAGTGTTAGAAACGAGGAGGTGTCTTGCGGGGGTTTTTTTCTGCGACTTGTGTTCTGCTGTTAGACTGAGGCAAGCTGACAGAGGAAACATAGTGCCTGATGCTCCAGAGTGGAAGGAAATCCTCCTTGTTTTTGGCTACGAATTCTGGGTCGCCAATCCCGCCATCACTCACAATGTCCTCTGAAACCCCAAACCTGGGCTTCCTAAGCGATCACCCACGACCAGTTAATGATGCCCTCTGTAGTCTAAGTATTCAGTGAAAACTATCCTCAAATGGCGTTGACGATGGTGAGGACACGAGAGAGGGTGTGGCGGCCTGTGAGGATGCGTGTCTGTTGTAGTCAGCACATCTTTCCATGGTTGCCCAAATGTCCTCCAACACTCTCGGCCAATAGACAAAGGCAGGGGCACGATGTTCCATTGTGGGAGTTCCTTGGTAAGCCACATGCAGGTGTTGTATGACTTTGCAGCGGAGAGACATGGGGACCACAGCATGATCTTGGTTTAGAAGAACACCATTTTCAGCATAGATTGATTGACAAGTGTGCCAGAGATTAGCGAGTGCAGGGTCACTATTATTGATGGACTGCATACCCTCCACAAGTAGCTTTAGCAGGTGGCCCAAAGGTGCATCAGCAGCTGCTTCTCGTGTGAGGGGGGACCAGGAGATTTATTGCCTAGTTCTTTGGTGTTCTTGTAGATTGCAGTCATCAGTGCCGATTCTGCAATATCAGAGACACTTGGCGATCCAGGCAGGACTTTACTCTCTTAAAATAATGGGGATGAATATCTACAGCACCGTTACTTTTTCTGGGCAGATGATTGATCTCGAAGCGCCATGTGAGAGGGTGTGTTGTTTGAGGCGAAATAACTTTGAGTTGGTGGACTCGTTTGTGATTATTTTGTCTTGATACAACTGTGTGCGACACACCACATCTGTAGGCTAGCAGGACTGTTTCATGAAGAAAAAACTCCTCGATTTTGCTCAAATTGTTTATTTGGACAATGATCAGATGATGTAAAGACATGCAAATATGAAGAGGCTATGAGTGCACAAACATGATCACGGTGGCTAGGCGTTACGCGTTATTCAGGGAGTGCCGCGTAAAATCGTGAGTATTACGCGTTATTCGTGAGGAAATGGCAGCCTGTGGTTGATCCCTAGCAGGAAAAACATACAATTTCGCTAACTATACCGTTTTGAAATGTCGGATTTGGGTTTGCACGGAACATTACACATATATATGATTGTTGTTGAGAATTTAAATCAAAGAAATAAGCCAGTGTAGCGAGGCCTTCGGCTGCACAATATCTGTCAATGTTGCTTCGACAGCCGCTCTCCTCGGTTTTGGGGTTGAAATTGTTATGTATCGGCATTAATGTAGATAGAATGACAGGTCTGTGATATTGAAAGTATGGGCTTCACCTGTGCCTCTCTTCAAAATGTTTCACAATGGTCGCAAGCGGCACGAATCTAGTTTGAATGTATCATTTGTTTAGTTGCTATACTTTACGCGATTTGCGTGAGGGCATTATGCGTATGTGCATGAGTAAATATTTTGTTGAGGTCGGGATATTTCTTTTTTTAATGCAAATTTTTCTCCAGTTTTACTGCTCAATTGATGGAATAAATTCACGTTCAAAAGATAATGTTTTCACTTGGTGAGCTTCTGTGTAAAAGACAAGAAAAACTCTTAGTATTGCCAAATTCAGATTTATGAAGATTGGGAGGAACATATGGAGGATAATGATAAGTGAGAAGTATCGTCAGTACTGGACATTGTGCAGCCTCAAATCATACTTTAAAAATCTCTGTGTATGCTTTATCAGCTCCACTATCTCCGACAACGCTCACATGTTTCCTCATGCTGTAACGCGTGTGCAGATTTTCTCCCTCAGACTGATACGCGTAAACCATAAAAAGCTTCTCAGTTCAAAGAATACTCGATTAAAACAACTGGTTGCATTGTGTAACAATAAAGAAAGATTTCTCCGAGCATTCTATGATTTACCAACATGTACTTTGTTGGTTTCAATTGATAGCCGATGATATTTCACAAATGAGTCGCAAGCGTGCGGGTGTTGTCACGAACTGTGTGTCCATTTTCGTAAATATAACGATGTATACAAGTAATTCATATAGTAGCATACGCAATGTTTGCTCATTGGGATGTTCCGTGGAAACAAAATTTTAGGAAGAAACTGAACTTTTTTTATTGATTTTCCTCATTTGAAATGGGGACCTATGTCGTTTACTGTGTCATTTCCTCACGAGTAACGCGTAATACTCACGATTTTACGCGGC